>CM076678.1:50510241-51110241 GCA_038501925.1 Xenopus petersii | reverse complement strand
GTGCTGCGCAATATGTTGGCGCTATATAAATACATGTTAATAATAATAAAAGGGCATTCCCACAGGTTACCATTGCTCGTGATAGGATTTCGTTTCCTGGTGCTTTGAGTTATATTCTGAATCTGTTTGATCTCTGTTTTGACCCCTGCCTGGCTGTTTTGACTATTCTGACTTCTGGATTCCGACCCTTGCCTGATTACCGACTACCTCTTCTGATTAACCCTCTGATTGACTTCCTGGTTTGACCCTTGCCTGCCTGACAATGTTTATTCTCTGCCTGCCTCGACCCGGCCTGTTCTGACTACTCTTTTGCCTAAACGCCTTGTACTACGATCTTTGGTCCAAAAGACTTTGCTTTACTGTTGTGCCCCTCTGCCTATCCAGAACCCTCATCTTGCACCTCTCGTTGAAGTCCAGGTGGCATCCAAGTAAGCCGAGGGCTCCTCCCGAGGCCCAAAGGCGTTCACACTACTGGTGAAGCACGAGCCGAGACCAGGGTGCCTGGTGTTTGTTCTGGTGTTGGGTGCCGACCGTGACACTACCCCAGCGGAGCTGGCTATGATTCCTATCATATTCACACTTGATTATTGTTACAGTACTCCAATTTCATCAGGAGCCACTGTATGACTTTGGAGAGTGGAAGGAAATGGGAAAACCCCATGCAAACAAAAATATAACATACAAACTCCTTGCAGAAGTGTCCTGGCTGGAATTGAGCATAAGACCTCATTGCTGCAATGCAGCAGTACTTACTCCATCACCACAGTGATGCCCCTATACATCTGTTTTTTTATACGCTCCAAAAGACAATTCTTGGGAACTCCAACCAAGTAGTTTTCCATTTGCATAATTATACTGACAAGAAAGTGCACTAGAGACATAGGGTAACAAGAGCAATTATGGCTGGAATGGGAATAATAGACATGAACGCAGATAAGTAGATAAATAAGACTCCTATAGAGGATAACCTCTGCCGCAATGTCTGTTACAGGTCATGACATACTGTATTTAGTAGCGATAAGTCTGAAGCAATTGAACTTGCTGAGTGATCTTGAAAACATTCCTAGCACTCATCTGAGTGGCGTCAACAATTCACCTGAACTAAAGGAGCTGCTTGGATGAGTGGTGAAAGGTTTTCAAGATTACTCTGCAAGTCCATTTGCTTCAGACATAGCTCTACTAGTTACTGCCTTTGCCACTATGTTTTACTGAATAATTATAGAGAAATAAAAGTAATTCAACAGCACACGGTATCTCTAATTGTTCAGAAAATTACACAACCTTTTACACAAAGTATAAAAAGAATACATGGGAATACACAGAAAATGCAAATTGAAAAATGTGTTTCGCAGCCTCATTAGACTAAAATTGGCAATGATATATTACAGCGTTTGGGGAGCCAATAATTTTGTATTGATGAGTTATTATTGTTTTCATATGAGCAATAATGTTTATGGTTGTTTTCATTATTATTTACTTATTCATTATTCCTTGTTTACATTCTTTCTGAAACTTTATTATCCTAATTGATTTAATAAATTACAATCTTAATTTCTTGAACAGCATGCCAACATTAATTGCAACAAATATATGAATGTGCACAACTCAATTTCCTTTGCAGTTGAAGCAAAAGGAGAACAAGGGAGAGCTGCATATGTCTGGATCTAGCGTTACTGCTTACTGTCTACCATCGGGACGTGACCTGTGGGATACAGAAAGCTTGTTATCTTAAACCATTATAATCTGCTTTTCTTTCTTCATGACTGCAAGCTATAAATGATTTTTCTCAGCCGGTTATGGAAGAATCAATGGAAATTCTGCGCTGGCAAAATAGAAATATCTCAAAGTGAAATTTCTTATAGCACAGTAAATTAATGTGGCTAACCTGCATTGCCCTAAATATACAAAGCTTGATAAAGAAAAAAATAAATCAAGTGAATTGACTTATTAAGTGACTTTAAAATAAGCAGCTTATTTGGGTTGTTATCAATGAGAAATATTTTAACAGAATGCAAGGTTTAAAATTGCTTCTAGTGGTCAAATAGAGAGTAAACAGTAATACCAAGTCTTATTGGAAATCATTGTTACCTTGCTTACAATGGATCTTTCTGCAGTGACATAGTGAGTAACTTATAGTTCAATGAAAACATAAACATGGAGAGATAAGCAACTTCAGAACAAGCATTGCTGTCTAGAGGACTATACCACTTAAGTTGCAGATGTGCAATTATCTCTATATATATATATTTTATCATTAAATGTGCATTAATATGAAATTAAAACATCAGTAAACTAACGTGCACAAGCACTTATATGTAAATGTACGTTTACAAACAATGAAGGAACAACACTTCTGTAACTTAAAACAATTGGCTGACATTGTCCACTGAAATATACTGTAATAGTATAATAAATATAGAAAAAAAGAAATTATACAAAAGTAATAAGTACTGTAGCAGAGGTGGACTGTTAATACGTTAGGGCGCTAAAGCAAGGCAGAGTCGAAAAGAATAAAAGAAATGTCCCAAAAGCAGAATCCATTACACAACCACAAACAGAATCTATAGCAACTGGATCAGAAACAGGGATAAAAAAGGAAAAATCAGGAGAACAAATGGTATTGGGGGAAGCAACAAAACACCCCATTCAAAATAAGAACTATAACAGTCCTGGAATGCATTCCTTACAGTAGGGTTCTGCTGGTAATAGGTCAGCAATGAGCAGTAGCTGGGGTTTGCCACTTTTTTAGAAAAAATTATCTTGTCTTCCTATATATTTATCTTTCTTTCCTATTAATAACATTGGGATTAGTGATAGGCGGAATTTGTCCCGTTTCGCCTCGCCACGGAATTTGCGAATTTTTGGTGAAATTCGTGAAATGGGTGAAAAATTCACAAAATGGGATTTTTGACGACGGTGACAATTCACACTCATTAAAGTCAATGGATGTCCGTTTAATTGTCGGAACTGTCACCGGCATAAACATATTTTTCATGGCAAATTCTCATACGAGGCGAAACGGGACCAGCGGTGAAACACACAAATTCACAGAGAATTCTCGCCTGCTGATTCATTCGCCCACCACTAATTGGGATCAAGCATACAGTACTTTTTACCATATGTGCAGTTAAACTACCACCAGGAAGGAAACCCTAGCTGTAGCGCAGGAGTGCCCATACTTTACAACTGCAAGGTCTACTTTTAGTGATGTTGTCCCATTACGATCTACATCCATAATAGTAGTGTTCGCATTTTGTATATTATTGTATAATTATTAAAATTATTTATTATTAACTATTTCTTATGTAACCTTAGCAGAATAAATATCTGAATAAAACAGGAGGGTGATTTAGACAAGCTGTTTGTTGACAGTATCTTGAGATCTACTGATCACCAGCTAAAGATCTACTGGTGTATCCCCATCTACCATTTGGGCACCCCTGCGTATAGTAGATGCTTAGCACAAAGAGAGTAAAGGTGACAAGCCAAAGTAAAAATATTATCCATGAAAATGCAGGTAATAGCATTCTTAAAGCCAAAATTAAATCCTTACCAATAATTATGGTATTGTACGTACACATAATGCATCTTTACAGCATTTAAATAATGTTCTCAATTACATATGTAAATGATCAAATTAGATGTGTGAGTATTAAATAAAAAATAAAATATCACATTTATAAAAACCTTCAGAAAATAAAATAAAAACATAATTCTACCAAAAGACATTGTTCTTTCAATATTTAGGCCATTGGGGGTTAAGGTTTTAAACGTATGTATTCACTGTGTTTGTTTTTGGGAAATGGTATGCCCTTTCTTTAGATGACATACATGTTTTACTTTAAAATGTGCAGACACGATATGTGTAGTTAGACCTTTTTTAATATTACTTATATGTTCACGAAACATAGACCCACAGCTAAAAACATCTTCAGATGGTTTAAGGGAATTCTGACATTGACTTCTATATGACCGCAACAGGTTTTAGCTGGAGCAATTTTGGATTCTGGCTTTTTTCAGCTTTGGTGCGTAATAAATCTTGAAAAAGTTTTTTTTAAGAAACTCAAACTTTTAAAAAAAAAAAACCCTTGCAATTTGCAAGGACACTCGAATAAATAAATCACATTCTTTGTTTAACAAGTGATTGTTTCATTAATATTAAACGTTTATTTTGTGATATTTGAAACAAAGCGGCTTTCAGTTGCTGTTTGTTTGTGGGCCTTTCTGTCCGAACTTTAGTCTTCAACAAGTGAAATGCTGCTCAATTGGGTTCAGATCAGGTGACTGACTTGGCCATTCAAGAATATTCCTCTTCTTTGCTTTAATAAACTCCTGGGTTGCTTTGGTATGGTATGTTTTGGGTCATTGTCCATCTATATTATGAAACGCCTTCCAATCAATTTGACTGCATTTAGCTGGATTTGAGCAGACAGTATGTCTCTGAACCTCAGAATTCATTCGGCTGCTACTGTCCTGTGTCACATCATCGATAAACACTAGTGTCCCAGTGCCACTGGCAGCCATGCACGCCCAAGCCATCACACTGCCTCAGCCATATTTAATAGATGATGTGGTATGCTTTGGACCATGAGCTGTTCCACGCCTTCTCCATACTTTTTTCTTGCCATCATTCTGGTAGAAGTTGATCTTGGTTTCATCTGTCCAAAGTATGTTTTTCCAGAAATGTGCCGGCTTTTTTTTAGATTTTTTTTTTAGCAAAGTCCAATCTAGCCTTTCCATTCTTCATGCATATGAGTGGCTTGCACCTTGAAGTTATCGCGGTTGGTACACTAAATCCAGAACCGATGCTAAGCACCCTGTTCACGGCTCTTGCTTCTGCCTTTAACAGCCGCCTTTCACCTCGGATGGAGCCCTCCGTTAATCGGATGCCACCAGGTCTTAATAAGAGATGTGCCAAGCTAAGGGTTCTGGAGCACAACGGTAAAGCAAAGTCTTTTGGGCAGAAGGTCTCAGTGCAAGGAGAAAACAGAAGGTGTAGTCAAATCTGGCCGGGTCAGGGCAGGCAGAGTACAAGAGGAGTCTGACAGGCAAGGGTCAAACCAGGAGATCAATCAGAAGGGATATGGATACAGAAGAGTCGATTACCAGGCAGGGGTCAAGATACAGAAGTCAGAATTGTCAAAAACAGGCAAGGGTCCAAACAGGTATCAAAATCAGGATTTACAGTACAGAAGCACCAGGAATTCACAAGAAAGATCCTATAACGACAATGAGAAATTATACAAGGTTTGAAACGTGCGCCATTGCGTGCTGACGTATGATGCCTACAAGAAGAGAAGATGCGCACACCCTAAGAAGCTGGCATTTTAGAAGAGGATGGGCAACGTGGCGGGTGTCCCCCGTCCACTAGACCACCAGGGAGGTGACTTGTTACAGCAGTGCACCCTCTGTATTTACTTTCATGCAGTTTTCTCTTTATGGTAGACTTGGATATCGATACGCCTACCTCCTAGAAAGTGTTGTTCACTTGTTTGGCTGTTGTGAAGGGGTTTCTCTTCACCGTGGAAATGATTCTGCAATCACCCACCACTGTTGTCTTCCAAGGATGTCCAGGTGGCAGATTTACTAAAGGGCAAAGTCGCTAACGTTGGCCCCCTACAATCAAATACAGGGCTTTTATCTGCTTCATTGATAATGACATAACAAAGGATTGCCCACACCTGCCCATGAAATAGCCTTTGAGTCAATTGCCCAATTGCTTGTGAGCCTCTGAAATTAAGTGATTGTGTTAAAAAAAAGCTTTAGTTCCTCACATTTTTATGCAATCTTTTTGTTCAATCCACTGAATTAAAGCTGAAAGTCTGCAGTTCCACTGCATCTGAGTTGTTTTATTTAAAATTGTGGTAATGTACAGATGAGCCTAACTGTATCTTGCATGCTTTGTATTTGTTACATTTAAAAAAGCTGTTTATTCCCTTATGTTGTAGGAAATTAGCATGCTGTTGTTCCTGAATACATGTTGGGATGCATTGTGTGACATGAATTTGCTTTATGGAATGAAAAGAATTCCATAACTCTTCTCCAGGTCTCACATAAATCTCACATAAATCTATAGGCTAAGCTATAAGAATCATTGACAACCATATTAAGCCAGTGTATACCAAAGCTAGCAGAAATCCTTATATAAGGCTAAGGACACAATAGGCGATAGCGCCGCGATTTGACTCGCGGCGACTTTTCATCCGCAATCGCTGGGGAAACTTTTGCGCTGGCGTCTATGGGGAATCGCGGCGTAAAAACACACGCGGCGATCTTTTTTCTATTGTCGTTCGAAATCGCCTAGCGAGGCAATTTCGAGCGACAGTAGAAAAAAGATCGCCGCGTGTGTTTTTACGCTGGCGATTTTTCGCGATTCCCCATAGACGCCAGCGCAAAAGTTTCCCCAGCTATTGCGGATTAAAAGTCGCGGCGAAAAGTCGCCGCGAGTCAAATTGCGGCGCTATCGCCTAGTGTGGCCCTAGCCTAAGGTTAATGAGCAATCATTGGGTAATTAAAATATGTAGAACATGAATCGACATTTTATTCTTTAATAAAAAAAGGAATATTCTCCAATGACTTCAAAATGCTTAAGGTTGTGAGTCATGCTCTGCTGCTTCTGAAAAGAAGCGTCAAATTAAACTAGACAATATTAGTGATAAGAGTAAAGAATTTAAGTTACACATTGTAAGTTAAAGCAATACCATTACTATAACTCTTAAGGCAAATACAAGGGTGAATAACATTCTATGTTTCTGTTGATGGGTGGATATTATGAATTGCAAAACAAGTGCAGTCCCAAAAACAGAACAGTGATACATTCCTATCATCCACAATATGAAATGAGATCCATAGCAGGGAGCTGCAACCTAAAGGTCCACCAACTGTGTTTTTGTTAAGGATTCTTAGAACGTAGAAGTTGACCCTCTCTTCTCAGATGGATGAACCAGTGACCCATGAGATACAACGAATTCTGCTGCTTCCATCACCTCACCAGTTGTTTCTGTTTGATTAAATCAGCACCAAGCTGAGAGCTTTGATTATGTGCTGCTGGGTTTGATTTAGTCAGGCCTCACACAGACACATTTTAGTACGAGTATTATTTAGTTAGGATATGAGTTGTAGATGGAAAACGAAATAACTCTACATACATCAGCAATAATAAATAATTATGAATGGTGGATCAAAAGGATCCTACATAGGAATCTCTGTTGCTTCAAAGGAGCTTAATTAAAAGATTGGTAGTACAACTTCTGAAGCCAATACAAGGTCAGATTTAGAATCGCCTTTTTACTTCACTTTTTTCAGATTACCATTAAAAAAATTCAATTTTTTTTAACAAATTAGATGTCATAACGATTTTAATGATTGACCCCTGTCACATTAAAATTTGCAGAACATGAATTTAATTCACACAGTTTAATAAATTGGGCTGGAGAAATTAAATTTGATGAGCGAAATTTCGCCGTGAAAAAGATGCGCATACTCGGTAATGGGTGAAAAAAATTGTCGTGCATAGACTTCAATGCGTTTCGGCAAATTTTTTGCTTAGCAAAACAGATTCGCCCATCACTAAATTTTACTGCTCTAAGGGGCTGATTTATTTACTAATGCTGAAACCTCCGAGCGCGAGGATTCGGGTACTAAAATCCTGAGGGAGTTTCTAAACTCACAAGTGATTTCCACATCAAAATACCTTGGCTTAATGATTGTTTTTTTTTTCCAAGTGAGTTTTTCAAATTAATAAAAAGCTTGGCACCTTAAACCTGCAGAACTTTTTATTTTTTTGTTGGGGAAAAATCAATTGGCAGGAAGGTGGGGTATTCGGATGAGTTCTTAAACTCCCGGAGGATTTTAGCATCCAAATGCTTGATCTTTAGTAAACAAAGAAGTCGGTGAATGAGTTTACAAAGGTACATTATGTGCATGTTTACAAACTGACTTTTATTTCTTGATGTTACTGGTCCCAAAGGTAACCAAAAGCATAGTGTATGGAAACTGAAAAGAAGCAGTTAGTAGAGTGAAACAAAGCAGCGAGATAAGTAGTTCACTTGACATACACAGGCTTCAGTGATGCATGCTTATTTTCTTTTCTACAGTATACAGAGACTCTTCCCCAAGACTAAACCCATAAGTATGAATTACACAGCTCTTGGATGCAGGTGTATTAGTTTAGGAGACAATCAGCAGATAGTCAAGTGAACAAAAATAAATACTACTAACACTATCTAACTCTTACCACAGCCTCCTACTCTACAGTTAAAAAAAATCAATCACTGTGACTAAATTAATTTGACTTTTTTTTCATGCATCCCTTTCCTGCTTTTTTCTCCAGGAAGGGAACTCGCATGAGACTCTTGCTGTTTCTGAATGCCTTATATACAGTATTTGTGTAGACTTTGCTGCATCTGCTTTCTGAACTAGCAAAATGTGCACAGGGGTGTATAATGCAGGCTCATATCTGATCCAAGACTCTGAAGCTGAAAATGGAATATGCAAGGGTAGGGAAAAAGAAAGTTTACCTAGGGAATATGAATATGTAGTTGGTTAAGAAAAACAGAGATAAAAAAACGAACCTCTTCCAAGGGCAACGGTTTTGAACAATCAATATCTGAGGCTCTATTAATAGCAGTTCAATATGGGAAGTGTAGCAAAAGCATAGACATAAAATGTACCCAAATACATGCAAAATGAATCTTTTTCCCAGAGGCTGTTCTCTCCGTTCACACAGATAAATACTGTGATTCTAGCAAGCAATAACCGTATCATCATTAAACATTTAACAACAAAGGAATTACATCGCTCTTAAAATTCTGCCTGTACTTCTCAAAGCAGAAAAATACCTCAAGTCAATAAGATTCTAATTGTGCCACGACTTTTATTCTCTCAAAGGGATTACAAATAAATCCACCAACATCCTCCTTGAAGAGTCACATCTATACAACCATATGTATCTACATAAATGGAGACAAGCTTTAGGAGCCTATGCAGGTTGGCAGTACAGGTATGGGACCTGTTATCCAGAATTTGTGGGACCTGGGGCTTTCCAGATAACGGATCTTTCCGTAATTTTGGATCTTCATACCTTAAGTCTACTAGAAAATCATGTAAACATTTAATACACCCAATGGGCTAGATCTACTTCCAATAAGGATTAATTATATCTTAGTTGGGATCAAGTACAAGTTACTGTTTTATTACTACAGAGAAATTTGTATTATTTGGATAAAATGGCGTCTATGGGGTAGATTTATCAAATAAAGAAGTTAGAGATTGGCACAGTCCTCTAGAATGAAATTCCGCCACTTTCCGTTCATTTCTATGGGATTTTTAAAAGAGTATTTATCAATGGGTGAAAGTGAAAGTTCATCCTTTGATCAATACACCTTTCAAAATCCCGTAGAAATGAGTGGCAGAGAGCTGGAATGGCGAGCTCTAACTTCACTCTTTGATAAATATACCCCTATGAGGCGGCCTTTCTGTAATTCTGAACTTTCTGGATAATGGGTTCCTGGATAACAGATCATATACCTGTATTAGGAATTAAAGGGATCTTTAGCACTATTATCTTCTAACAAAGGTCCGTGAACTTTTCTGGGAGTGATAATTTATTATTTTGCTTTTAGGCAGAGAGCTGTAACACTCACTGACCCCTTACTTGAACAGATATGTATGTCCCCCTTTGATGAGACATGAATCGATGTATGATTTATGTATGAATGGCTAAGATTTTACTTCGCCAAAATATGTTTTGAAATTTCCAATACATTTTTTTCGTCTTGTTTAGAAAATTGTATTTTTCAGAATCCCTGTTACACTCTCTATGGGAGTGTTGCTCCAAAAATAGTTGTAGTTGTGGAAGCTGCAAATCCAGCTAAATGATTTCAACTAGTAATGGGCGAATATATTCGCCTGGCACATTTAGCCGCCTGCAAATAAATTCTCAAAATAATTTTTGGACGCGCTTTCTAAAAATTTGCTCGCATCAAATTCGGCACTCGTCAACACTATTCGGACGTCCATTGACTTTAAAACAGCGTCAGCTTGGACACGGGCGTTAAATTCCAATTTTCTCTTAGAGTTAAACAAATAATTTATTAGTAATCACATTCAAAAAGGTATTCGGTACATACTAACCCCACATATCCCACCTTACGCGTTTCGCACCCTCCGATGCTTACTCATAGGTGTGTCTGTCAGTAAGAAATCGAGTACAGAATTTAAACTCAGGTGATCCCACCCCTTTTTTTGTTTAAAACCAATCCAAGGTCGCAGGCAATTATCCCTGCTTCCTTTGTATTTATTAACCCATAGTACCTATGCAGGGTAGTTGTACCATTTCCCTTATATTATACATAGTAATCTTCAGTTGTATATTGTATTCACATTATCTGTTAACATCACAGTCCTTAAAATTAATTATTGCACAACAATGTATTTTAGCAGTATATACAGTATATGTTTAACTTTTAAACCAATTAGTCAATCTCAAACTTTGCACATACTTCATTATTGCCAAATTGATATAGATTGTGTACGCTGCCATCTTTATCGCCACACTCCATTAATAGTGTTATATAAGTATATTTCTTTACTATTTTCATACATTCAGGTATAACATGTCACATCAAATTCATGGTTAAGTCCCTGTGGCAAACGTGTTCCCAGGTGGAAAATCCAATATACTTCTCTCCTCTCCAAAAGTTCCTGGTGGTCCCCTCCCCTTATTCCTAATCTCACCCTCTCTATTCCCTTTATGGAAAATTGATTACATCTCCTCCACTACACATTGCAAAGTGCTTAGTAATGTTACTTTTTTTCCACTGCTTTGGGATTCCTAATCTGATTTATATGCTCCCTCGCTCTTTCTTTCGATTTTCTACCAGTACAGACGACATATAGTTTGTAGCACTTCAAACAGGCGATCAGATAGATCACGAATGCAGTGCTACAATTAATGTAGCCTTTAATCGTAAACTCCTTTCCTGTCACTGTTGACTTAAATTTCTTGGACACTTTGATATGCTCAAAGGTAATGCATCTGGGGGAATAGAGAGGGTGAGTTTAGGAATAAGGGGAGGGGACCACCAGGAACTTTTGGAGAGGAGAGAAGTATATTGGATTTTCCACCTGGGAACACGTTTGCCACAGGGGCTTAACCATGAATTTGATGTGACATGTTATACCTGAATGTATGAAAATAGTAAAGAAATATACTTATAACTAAGCGCCGGAGGGTGCGAAACGCGTAAGGTGGGATATGTGGGGTTAGTATGTACCGAATACTTTTTTAAATGTGATTACTAATAAATTATTTGTTTTACTCTAAGAGGCCTTGGGACATATATCTTTTTTGATATAAACATTTTTGTAGTTAAATTGCCTTTGGAACTGGGGCGTGTCCATTTGGCTGAGTGAAGCAGTCCTATGGACTCCCGACTCCCCAATTGATATACGATTTTCACATGAAACTGCCTGATTTTCATGATTTTTTCATGAAGGGGCAGATTTATCAAGGGTCGAAGTGAATGTGAGGGAATTTTCGAAGTAAAAAAATTTGAAATCCAAATTATTTTTTTGGATACTTCAACCATCGAATAGGATAGTACTACTTTGATTCAAAGTAAAATAGTTTGAATATTCGACCATTTGATAATCAAATTACTGTCTCTTAAAAAAAACTTTGACTTCAATGCTTCTCCAAATTAAACCTTCCGAAGTGCTATGTTAGCCTATGGGGACCTTCTAGAACAGTTTTCTAAGTTTTTTTAAGTTGAAGAAAAAATCATTTGATCGATTGCTGAAATCCATTGAATCGTTCGTTTCAAAGGATTTAATCGATCAATGGTTTTTGCTGAAAAAAACGTATCCAAATTTGATGGTTGAATTTCGAAGTATTTTTGACTTGGAAATTCGACCCTTTATAAATGTGCCTGAAATGTCTGAATATCAAGTTTTTTCGTGAAACTTTCAGATTTCACGATTTTTCAGAGAATATTTCGCAAATTTCCTGAATTTTGCGGGAAATTCAAAATTTTCGGCGAATCGAAATGGAAGAAATTCTTCCATCACAATTTTCAACCCATGCCTGAGGTGCAATGCTTTGTGCCTGGAAGAAAATTGAATGCATTTGGGTACAAGTATGTATGAGAGTGTCTACCCCTCACTTTTTACATGTAGTGGGTTGATTGCTATCATTATCATGCCAAGGGTTTAAAGTCCACATTATATTAAAATGTTGCTGTCATACAAAGATAATGTCATTTATTTTTCCCTAGTACCCTATAAATGAAAATAATCCCATAAATAACAGTTAAGGGTGGCAGCAGATGCAGAATATAACAATATCTTTAGTCCTGCATAGGAGCGGTCATTAAGTTTTTTCTTAAGCATGTAATAAATTGGATAAAATGCAATTCATTTTGATTTACCTATTTGGATCTCATAATATCCTGTCTCTCAAACAGCATTGCAGCCAGAAGCAGCCTCATATCACTATCAGGTTTAATCTGACAACTGTGAAATTATATTGAGTCATGATATCATTTTCCAGTGCTTTCATCATTTTGGTCGTACATTAGTATTTTTTTTTTTGCACACAGATGCTGTGTCTATCATACGATCTGCAGAAAAGATACATGTAAATCAATATTGTGTTTGCTTTTGAAGTCTATTCCTTGTGTCTTCTCTTGCTTTTATGTTTCTATTACTTAATTGTTTGTGAGATGAATGTACCAGTATGGCTATACTGCGCAATTTGCATTGTGGATTGGTCCAATCCACAATTAACAACCTATCAGCTGTTTGAAAGGGAAGATCTGAGGCAAGACCAGAGCAAATTGTCCACCTTTTATTACATCACGCTTTTCAAATTATAGCAGTACTATTGGGAAAAGATGCAAAACAACACGGAACAAAAATGGGAAGTCTTTAAAATGCTGCTTAATAAATATACATGTCAGTATATTCCCCTTGTAAGCAAGGAACGACGTTGCAAAGCAAAACCTTTTTAGTTCAATAGAAATGTTGGTGTTGAGGTGGGTAATAAAAGGCGTGCTTTTAAATCATGCAAAGAAGCTATAAGGCAAGCTAAAATTGATATGGAAAAGGATATTGCAGCAAGCAGTAAAAAAACATGTTAATAGTAAAAAAATGAAGAGAGAAGGAGAGGGACCTTTAGTTTCAGAGGGGGATCAGCTGGTTGATGAAAACAAATTAAAAGCACATATTCTGAATATTTTTCGTCTCTCTACACAAATGAGGAACCAGTTATTGAAGGTTTCTTTCTCAATAATCCTAATTCTAGTAGTACAACTAATGATGCATGGGGTTCACACATGAGGAAATTCAAAAGAAACTAGAACATGTTAAGATAAACAAAGGTCCTGGGCCAGATGGTATTCATCCCAGGGTACTTAGCGAGCTTAGCTCTGTGATTGCCAAACCTCTTTACTTAATTTTTCAGGATTCATTTAGGTTTGGCATAGTGCCGAGAGACTGGCGAATTGCTAATGTGGTGCCTCTATTCAAAAAAGGATCCCGTTCTCAGCCTCAAAATTATAGGCCAGTAAAGGCAAATAATTAAAAAACTATAAGAAAATAAATAATGAAGACCAATTGAAAAGTTGCTTAGAATTGGCCATTCTAAAACATACAAAAAGTAACTTATAGGAGAATCACCCTTTTAATATATATACAGCATATAGGGAATAATGTAACCCCTATTGTAAATTAAAAGGATTTTAAAGTCACCAAGTTCCATGAGCATACAAAGCATGAAGTCAGGGGCCAATTGATTTTGGAGAGGCCATGGAACTCAAAGGTGACTTTGATCCTTATATTTTTCAATATTTGTGTAGGGATGCACCAAATAGTCTTTTTTTGGGATTCAAATGAATGGCAAATTTTCACACAGGATTCGGCCGAATCCCAAACAGAATCCAACCCTAATTTGCATTTGTAAAATAAAGCTTGGATTGATTTTTAAAAAGTGTCTGCTTTTTGTGTTGCAAAAATTGTCGGCCAAGAGGGGGAAAAAAACATTCCTGACCTAAAGATGGGAATTGGACCAGTCTTAGGATAACATGAATGCTTCTCACTTTTTTTCGTTTTAACCTTATGGTGAATACTTACGTAAAAGATTCATAATGAAATTCTGCTTTTAAATGCTAACAGTGATGCAGTGTGTTTAAAAAAATATGACATTTCAGTTTCACACAAAAACCAACATAAAATGCTATCACATAATACGTTGTCCTGGTTTCAGAAAAGAGAAAAGCATGAAGCAAATGCAATAAGGTGTAGTTAATGTTTGTGCAAGAGAAGGCACTGGGTAATGAAATATCGTCTGTACTTATAGATGAAGTTAATACTATTCTGTAAACAGATACTTTTTCTGTTGACTTTCTTACCGTCTGGAGTTGATATGAACATTTTATTTATTAAATACAAAAATATTCAGATAAGAAACATTTTCCGGTTTGACAATTTTATTTCACTGTTATATGATATACCTTTCAGACGCTTGGGAAATCAATGTTGCATTTCACTTTCCCTACTTATGTCAAAGCGTTAGCTTTTAGCTAACAATTTTTTTTTTCAATAACTTCAAAAGTAGGATGCTTTTAGCACTTGCTTGGAGTTGAATTTTACCACTCGGCGGAGAAATCTAGCATGCTAAAGATCTACCATATACAATAAATACTATATACGGGAAAGATATTTGATAACCAGTCTTCAGCTTTGTATGCAAAACTTTTCTGTGACTTCTATTCTCTTTACAGTACTGTGTGTGGTCTGGAAGAGAAACATTATAGTGATTAAGATCCATACTAAATGTTAAACCTCTTTATTTTGACATAGATTGTAATTAAAAGTATTTCCAAGCTTTTAGTCAAATAAAAAATGGTAGGAAGGAGTTGGAATCAACAGAATGCTATCAAACATTATTTTCATGGTTTTCTAGCCTTACTCTTGAGTTCCTGACTAAATATCGGACTGAATTGGGGGTTTGATTCCAAATGAGTTGGAATTACAAAGAGATTAGCAAGGAAGAGCATAAAAAAACATACAGGTGGGATTCAAAACAAGAAAGCAACTGGAATGTGCTAAGCGAGAAATGTTTCCCAGGTGAGAGTAAACATATTGGTATGCTGCCCAAACATAGCACCAAGTCTTATTTTGACTGTGCTATAAAGGAATTACACTTTTCCTAGAAAGTACTTCGGCTACAAAAAAAACACACAGTGATAGGGCATATTGAGAAATCATAGTGGAAGCACTTTATGAAAAGCATATGCAGTATGACAGTATACATCTCCATCCTAGAATAGATTGACCTATGTAACATATATAACGCATGAGAAACCATTAAACCTTGATATACCCAAGGTCATGTTATCTCTTTAATGAGGGCATGTAATAAAACGTGTTAACAGAAAAATATGCTCAATCATGTTTTCCTCTGTGTGAATTAGGTCTTGCAGATATATAAAGTATGCTTTTCTCAGCACCTTAACCACTATTGGAAAATATGACGTCTTAAATAGTTTGCAGTGTATGTAATAAAATTTCTTACAAAAAAAGTCATTTTGGGGGCCATAAATTGCCACACAATTTCTAGCAGGTATCCACACAAGTTCATGAGCCCCAATGGCTAAATAATGTATTACAATGAAAATGTTATTATTTTTTCAATGTGACTAGAAATGCTAGTCATAGGACAAGACATATGGAGAGTTTCTGCAGCATGTGGAGACACGAGGGTTACCTCCCAGCTGGTATTTCACCTGCCTAGCCAGTGAAATACCAGCCAAGGCCAGTGCAGGAATTACAAATTCACTGGCAATGTACCAGTAAATTTGAAATAACTTATGCCCTGCCCCCGGCTCACCTCTGATCCCCTCTCCCAGCAACCCCTCTAGTCCACCCTACTCACTACCTTCCCCTGTGGCCCACTACATCATACCTCCACCTCCATTTGCAACATGACTCCTTCCCTAACACCATGGACCACGCCTTCACAGGCCCAGCCCCACTCTGGATGGTAAGAAAGGAGTCAAAATGTGTCAAGTTGCACAGATGTTGACACAGGTCTTCACTACTAATGAACTGTGGTTGCCTTGGGCTGTTACTGAACCCCCAAACAACTAATTGTTCATTATTTATACCCTACTTATTTGTTAACTTTAGGTCTCCTTTAAGCAGCCAATGTTAATCAGTGTTGTCTTCATTAGAGGTGGGGGGCATCCCCCTCCAGCCTCCTAGCAACTTTCTTTCTAAATAAAGGCCTTTTAAGTGAAGTTTCTATGAGTGCTCTCAGAATTGGCAGTTGTCATTTTACCCTACTTGGATTCAAATTTGATTCTAATGAACACGAACAGGCTGTTTTTTATCTTTCAAAACTGAGGTTTTGCAAAGATTCATGGCACGAAAAATGCATTTGCATTTTTACTTTTGAATATGCTTTTTTTTTTCAAATTTAAATTTGCAGGGTTCACGTTTAGTTGGATATTCGTTGTATCTTTTTTCTTTTTTTGGTGGATTCTGTAATTCAGCATTTAGTTAAATTCCAAAATTATGGAATCATTATATCCTTATGCGGCTGTTTAAATCTCTATGTTGTATGGATGTCATATAATTATGTTTTTATTTGCAGCCTCTGTGAGAAACAATGAATAATACAGAAACAAATAAGAACATTTTTGTATCAGTATGCTGGCATCACTGTAGTACAGTTGGGCTACTTTACAAAAACCTTTCAATTGATATAATTAACATATAAAGCATTTCTGCTATAATTGCACTTACTGGAAATGGGAGCGAGAATGGCTCTACTTGTGCCTGATGAAAGAAGTTGTATGACCCACCTGTCCACAAGTCCGTTTACTAAACTAAGGTAAATGTGTCCATCTTTTTCCGCAAGTTATCTCATTCATTATGTGAATATTTTCCTACCAAAATGTTCACCACAACCATGTTTACTAAATGGCAATGCCCTCGGAAATCATTGCGATCACTGGCATTAACTACACTAATTCTACCAGTTTACGTTAGTGTTAATTTCAGCTAGTTTAGATTTTTCTGGTGACAAAATAAGTTTGCAAATATTTATTTGTGTTTTGTGGTGTTTATTATGGCATTTTTTTACAGAGACATTTATGGCCAGATATGCATCTTCAAAAGTGATAAACTTTATTGCATGATTGTGAAGATACTATCATCAACAACAGGGATGTCCAACTTGTGGCCCGCGGGCCCCCCTTATGTGGCCCTCCATATCAAAGTCTGCCTGCTTTGTCTGTTTACCATTTGTAAAATTTAAAAGGTATCACTACAGAGATTAACTGGTCCCTGCATTGTTTAAACCCCAAATTTGCACTGTAATCCCCTGCATTGTTCACATCTGTTATCCTCCTGCATTGTTCACACTTGTGACACCTCTATTGTTCACATACTACACCCCTGTACTGTTCACACCTGAGACCCAGACTGAAACTGCCCACATTGTTCACCTGTTCACACTTTATACAAAATGCTATTGGGGCACCAGCACTGTGTCACTGTATGTAGTACATATTAGACTGGTCCTGATTCCTGTCTCCTGCTCTGTTCTGCCTTCCCTATGCTCCCTGTGTATGTCATACTTTGCCTGCTCTTTGCACCCTGTGTTGCCATACTCTGCCTGATCTATGATCCCTATGGAACATAAGACTGGTATTTGTTCTGGGGTTTGTTAACATTCGAAAATTGTTGTTAGGGGCCCCTAAGGTGTTTAATCATATGCTGGGGTACTGTATTATACACAGGGGAGGAGGAGGCATATGGATTTAAGGGTATGTCTAAATATGATTTTTTTCACATATGAGTGGCATCCCTGCCATTGCCGGGCCAAGGTATTTTGGCACCCTAAGCAAGAGCTTTAATCAGCGCCCCCCTGTCCTGCATTACCATTTACCTCCTTACCATGATGGTTTTTAAATAAAGAAAGCAAGAAAATTTACAACACTTGTACAAGCAAGCCATCAATAATACTGCCCCCCCATAGGTGTGCCAGTAACCATCCACCATACTGCCCCCCATACCTGTACAAGCAAGCTCAGCAGCCATGCATCATACAGCCCTCCAGCAGCCATCATATTGCCCCCAATCTTTACCTGTGTCAACAGCATCCAAAAATAAATCTGATCCACCCAACTGAGTGACCATGATTACTGAAACAAATGATTAAATAAACGCTTGAAACAAAAAGGAAAAAAAAAACACGTTAAAAGTGCACCCCTCAATGATGGCGTCCTAGACAGCTGCCTACTCTGCCTACCCCTAGTTCCAGCCCTGATCCCTGCAGTGAGCACCAACCATCTGGTTTTTTGGTGTGCTATTAATGTGGACATGGTCTTGTGGTAACATGGGTGTGGTTTATAGTGGGTGTGGTCTAAAAACAGTGAGTGGCTAACACTGGCTTCCATTATCGGCCCTCCAACATGTAGATTAGAAAAATTCCGGCCCTCTGTACCATATAAATTGAACAGCACTGATCAACAACATAAACACATTTCACCCAATCAAACATATATGCATCAAATAAATCCACAGTTCAGTCCACCCAGTCACAAGCCTTACCCCCTGCCAATAGAATCCTAAAAATAAGTTTTACCAATTAATCTGCTTGTTTCATATAAATGCACAGTTTACTGTAGCCAATCACAATGAAACTGAACTCCCTGCCAATAGAATCACAAATTTACAGAAATCAAAAATATACAGCCAATAGGCATCTGTCATTTCACAAGACAGCCCAGTGCTTACATATATGCTAACCCTGAGAATTTTCTGGTGAACACATTTTTAACCGCCACTAAAAAAGGTTGCGATATATTTTTGCAAATATTATAGCAACATTTTTGTCTTTAGGCCACTTCGCTGAATGGTAAACCTGGTGCTAAGACATTATGCTGCATTCATTTCAGCAAATGCGTGGAGATAGAAATAATTCTACAACAAAATATTTGCAAGTTTAAAATTTCTCGATGTTTAATACACTAGTGATAGTATATCTTGGGATCATTTATTCAAGTTTTTGTGCACAAAAATGTAGTGGTTTAGTAAAATTCTTTCCATAGCAAAGCCATTGACATTTCAATTTTAATAAAAGCTGAAAAGTTAAACACATGATTTAGTTGGTTATTTGCTAAAATTCTGATTTATCTCATATTTTATTAAAAAAACATGACCAAACTCAAATACCCAATTTTAGCTTAATTATTAATAAAAAAAAAAATTCAATCGGATTGCGTAAAAACTCGAAAAATTTTGCAAAAACTCGAATCACTCTAATTTTTCTGCCTTTTCCCAGAATTGCTCTAATTTTTTCATCCTTTTTCCGAGTTGCTCGGATTTTTCAGCCCCTTTTCCCGAATTGTTAAAATTTTTTCAACCTTTTTTCTTTGAGTTGCTCAAATTTTTAGAGTTTTTGCCCGAAAAATGCAGAAAAGGTCAGATGTTCGGGCTAAACCCAGCGCAGACCACAAAAACTTCAAATTGAGATAGGTGCCTCTCCCATTGACTAATACAGAACCTCGACAGGTCTGAGGTGGTATAATAAATCTAAAAAAAAAAATTCAGAAATAACCCCCATGATTTAATATTCCATGCCTTGAGCTGTATTCACTATGAAGATAATAGAGTGTATGAGGAGTTCGTGCTAATGTCTATATCTCCTATAAGTGATCATAATTGGGTACAGGACATTCAATAAGTTCAATTTATGTAAAAGTGCAATACTAATTTTTCTGCACATAAAGCATTGTTTAGAGCAGCAAAGTGACAATGCATATTTTCTAACTTTATTGTTGGAGAGCAAAAGCATTCGGTTAATATGGTAAATCCTTAATCAAAGAGAATCCATCTGCACCTCATACACATAAATAATACATGCTCTTTTGGCTTTCATTTTTGTGACCTTCCTTTGCTGCAACAGAGCTTAATTATCAGGTTAAACCCCCGCTGGAAACAGAAAGTCCCTGTGTGAAGGGCACATCTTTAAAGCAAGATCTCTGAGATGCTCAGCAAGGAACCAGAGTTTTGCAAGGAATAAGCCAGAGAGAGACCATCCTGATTAATGGATGAGAGCAAAGCCCGTGTTTAGATAGCAGTGAACAGCAGGATTTCAAATCACAAGAAGAGGGACATATTACTAGCACCTGGGAATACATTGCACGCTTGCAGGCGTTTGCTTTTTCTTTAAGATTCTGCCTTTGCCAAATACAGTAATAAAACCAAATATCTAGCTGACCCACATAGTGTTAAATAGCAACCTGCTATAAATCTAAGAGGAAAACATTATGCAACACAATAGCACTTTATTTATCACCACTGAATGTACCCACATTGGGAGGCACATTTATCAAAGGTCGAATTTTGAATTCATTCGAATTTCTCTTTAACTGTAATACATTTGAAAATACTCAAATTCAATTGGCGGGGTTATTTAGTAAAAAAATTGAGTATCTAAAACTCAAATAAATATTACAGCCTGAAAACTTGAATCAAATTTGAATCAAATTCAACTAAACTCGAATTTAGTTTTTTCTCCAAAAAAACCCTCAAATGTCAGGGAGGCTAGTAACGTTGAAATTGGTCCCTGGACCGCTCCAATTGACTTATACATGAACTTGGCAGGTTTCAGGCAGCAAATAGTCGAATTCGAAGTTTTAAAGGGCCAGGATTTGATAAATCTCAAAATTCGAATTTGAATTAAAATTCAAATCGTGTTTGGATTATTCCCAATTCGAATTTGAGCGTTGTGACCTTAAAAAAATTTTAAAATTCGACCCTTAATAAATCTGCCCCTAAAGGTAAGGTTTGGCATTAACACAGCTGAAACCCCATTTAGATTTAACCATTTCGGAAAGGTGCTACTGTATATAATGCTGTATAGGGATGGACATAAAAAACAAAAGGGGGCAAGGTATGCAAAAGCAGACCCCATTTTTGTGAAAAGTGTGGCTTCTATCTTTCCCTTATTTGTTCACTACATAAAGTTAATAACAGAGATTTGTTTGCACCTGATCTATATTATACATTATTCATTCAGAGCGGCACACAGGATATTTAAAACCATAGAAAACTGAAAAAAAAAAGGTTTGTCTTCTTTTTTCGATTTTTTGGTGGGATTTGTTGACAGCAAGATCAGTTGTATCCTGCTACTATTTTGATAATCTGCTCCCTCTCTGATTTGTTTAAATAAAATGTAGATCAAAGAAAACTTTAAATGGCAGACATGCTTTTACATAAATGTCATCTCATAAATAAATTCAAAATGCATTTACACAGATGCCATAAACACACATACATGAATATTTATGGGCTTGTTTATATACTTTGTAAGGATTTCTGCCATGAATATAGTTTTGTTGGGAGCATTAATATTTCATCCTAAACAATATAGTTGTAAAAAAAAGAAAGGATGTAAATGCTGTTGCTCAGACACACTTTCCTCAGTTGTGGCTGGACTAGAACTCCCAAGCATATTTCAAGATATTTTTGTAGGTTAAAGGATGCTGGGAGGTATATTCTTAAAGCAATATTGATTAATAGTTTTCCCCAGCTGCAGGAGCAGTGACCTCATTAAAAAATTTAAGAGAAATCCACCTTTGGCTACATGTTTCTTATTTATACGGGAACAGAAGTTCTATGAGTGAACATCTAAAAAGTAGTATGTATTAGAAATGTGCATCTGACCCTCCCAACCTGCACCCAGTATGTAAATGGAGGATAATAATTTTACAACTCCCATTTAAAGTTGTTAAAAGGGATGGAAGATTTAAATTATGAGGGTAGACTGGCAAGGTTGGGGTTGTTCTCTCTGGGGAAAAAAAAGACGCTTGTTAAGGGACATGATTACACTTTACAAGTACATTAGGTATGATAGACAAATAGCAGGGGACCTTTTTACCCATAAAAAGTATCAATGTACCAGAGGCCACCCTTTAGACTAGAGGAAATGAACTTTCAATTGAAGCAGCGTAGGTGGATCTTTACAGTGAGGTTGTGGAATGTACTGCCAGATGATGTTGTGATTAGGGATGTAGCGAACGTCGGAAAAAAAGTTCGCGAACATATTCGCGAACTTGCGCAAAAATGCGAGCGGTTCGCGAACCCCATAGACTTCAATGGGAAGGCGAACTTTAACATCTAAAAAAGACATTTCTGGCCAGAAAAATGATTTTAAAGTTGTTTAAAGGGTGCAACGACCTGGACAGTGGCATGCCAGAGGGGGATCAAGGGCAAAAATGTATCTGAAAAATCTACCTGTGTGCTTGGAAGAGATAGTGTAGGGGGAGAGCTGTTAGTGATTTCAGGGACAGATGATAGTAAGTTTGCTGGCTAGTAATCTGCTTGATACTGCTCTGTATTGGAACAAAAAAATAAATAAAAGCAGTCCTTACAAGGACTACTGTTATTGCAGCAGTCAGCAGATGAGATCAGAAGCAGGACAGCTGCCCACTGCAGCTACATACAGAGCACTGCAGTAGAAGGCAGATTACTAGCCAGCAAAGCTACCTAAGCTTAAATGTCCCTCAAACCCCTGCAGACTTCTGTCCCTCCAATAACAGAGCAGTATCAAAACGATTACTAGCCAGCAAACTTTCAACTGTCCCTGAAATCACTAACAGGCAGCAGCTCTCTCCCTACACTATCTCTTCAGCACACACAGGCAGAGTGAAAAAACGCTGCAGGGCTTCGGTTTTTATAGGGAAGGGGAGTGGTCCAGGGGAGAGCTTCCTGATTGGCTGCCATGTACCTGCTGGTCTGGGGTGAGAGGGCAAAAAAAAGCGCCAACAATGGCGAACCCAAAATGGCGAACGTCGCGCGACGTTCGCGAACTTCCGGCGAGCGCGAACACCCGATGTTCGCGCGAACAAGTTCGCCGGCGAACAGTTCGCGCCATCTCTAGTTGTGATGTCTGATTTTGTTAATCAGACATCACAACAAGAGGGGCAAGGATAATTTCTTGGACAAGCATAACATCAGTATGAGTGTGTGTATGTGAGTGCACTGGGTTTCATTTGGAGGGGGCTGAACGTGAAGGACTTTGGTCATTTTTTTTTTCAACCCAACTTAACTATGTATGTAAAGGATGTGTGTTTGCCAGCCCAAACACGCCATACTAAACCTGGCCCACACACATTAGTATGTATTTGTGTCTTGTCTCCAACCTCAGCATGTGTAAACGTACATTTGGATAAAGAGACGTTCTATGAGCAGTGCAATTCCAGACCTAAACATATTTATGTGATGGGAATTTACTTAGTAATTTGATCTTTGTTAGTTTTCCGTGACACTGCAGCTCAGGTCAAAGTGACTTGCAATGTCATTCACACGGATTTGCACAGGAAAACTGTAAACATTACTTCAGTTGTCAGCAAGGTACTAATCCATTTACTGTGAGTGATCCCTTTATCTACAGTCAATTAGTGGACGATACAGGATTTCCTCCTCTATTCGATATACTTTATAAAGGTCATTTAGGAACACAGCTGCAAGTGCCGACTCGCTAAAGCGGATGCAAATGTTGTGAATGTTGCACAATCCATTTACGTCCAAAGCACTGTTTTTGTACTTCTGTATAGTTGCACTAAGCACCGTTGTGCCTATTCTGCCAAATTGTATGCAAGCATGCCTATTGATGCTAGGAAACTTTGCAAAGTAGACTGCCGCTGAGAGAATCGCATACTAATGCTATTTTAACATCATGTGCTGGAAGTGATGTAATCCTGAAAAAAGCTAGCTTCAACTTGCACCCCAGGGTCGGACTGTGCCGGTGGTACACTGGGAAAAAACGCGGTGGACCCCCAGCTCTAGTGGGCCCCGCTGGCCCAGATCCGCACCGCACTTTTCCTCTTGCCACGACGATAGACGGATGTGCAAGTGCATGCGCAACAGGGGGGAGTTACCGGAGCCCTGAGACAGCAGCCCCGGGGGTCGGAGGGGGGTCCTGAGGCAGAAGACCCTGTTGCACCCAATCAACTTCCTCCAAAGTCACAGTTATGCGGAAACTCCTATAAAAACACTGCATTGTGGGTAAAACACATGGATATTTGCATTTAAAAATTACACTATGCACACTACATGGCAATTCATACTGCATAGCCTTTATATTTATGGAAATAAGTGACACCAACAAATTAAAGTATTGTAAGGAATGACAATATTATGTACTGTTGCCCTGCACTGGTAAAACTGCTGTATTTGATACAGAAACACAACTATAGTTTATATAAACAAGCTGCTGTGTAGCCATGGGGGCAGCCATTCAAAGCTAAAAAAGGAGAAAAGCCACAAGATACACAGCAGATAACAGATAAGTATTACAATGGAGTAGTATACAGTGGAATTGTTCAGAATGTATCTGTTATCTGCTGTGTAACCTGTGCTTGAATTGATGCCCCCATGACTACACAGCAGCCAGTGGCATAACTAGATATTACTGGGCCCCACAGCACATTGTTTTTCAGGTCCCAAAAATGCCTAGAGGTTGATCTGTTTTACCAATATTTATTGTATATGAATTAGGGCTCATGGGGCCCCTATACCTCCTGCAGCCACAGGGTCTGCTTCCTCTGTAGTTAAGCCCCTGACAGCAGCTTGTTTATATAAACTATATTAGAGTTTCTGAAGCAAACACACCAGTTTTACCAATGCAGGACAACAGTACACTATATTGTCATTCTTTTTTTGTTGTTACTGTTCCTTTAAGCCTGCTCCAGTCTTTTACTTTTATGTAAATAAAACACAAACTGAATGAATAATCACAAAATAAGGATAGATATTTGCATTACATAATGCGTTAATGTTCTTTGCACAGTTAGTTGTTATACTGCAAAGATTATTTCTGTGTTGCACACTCAAGATCAGCGCAAAGTAACTGCTAATAATATATTACTGTATTACATTCTCTGAGCAAACATCATGGTTGTTGGCTGAGCCTCAAAACATATTTTAATTGTGCGAAAAGGAAACATTTGTTGCTTTGTGTCCATTCTTTCATTTAATGCCAATTACTACATAGGGGTGTTTATGTTCAGACATGACGACAACTTGCTTTTTGCCACAAAATGAGCCAATAATAACAGATCTTAACTGATGGGAAAGGGAAAACTGCACAGAAGTGCCTAAAATTCTGCATGTGCATAATATCTATGAAAATAAATAAATATGCCTTTTCCATATAAACAAATAAAATGTCATCATCTTGGAAATAAATATAAAATGTTTTCTAGCTTTCCCACTCAGTTTTAAATTATCTTCTCTTATGTCACGTTGACATCCAGTTTACTGCTGAAAAATCTGATTTCACTGCATATAGTTGGCAAACAATGTTCATTATGGCTGGTGCTCAGCCTCCTGTACTGAAATATAAATGTAATCTTTCCTTCTTTATATAATGAAATGTATATTATTTTTAGGTTGTTACAAACAACAGAGAGAAGCAGTAATGGACATGACGTGAAACCTGCTCAGTGTTCCTTATTGCATTGATACACCTACAAGAATTCTGGGAATTGTAATGTGGTTTGCCTTTTAATAATACATAGATTAGATTTACTTCCATGGATAATTAAGCAGCCTGAAATGATTTCTTTATTTTCTGAGAGAAATATTTCCATAATGAAAAGGAACGTTGTTAGTACACTTGTTAAACTTTATAAACGTGGTTATTTTAGGAATAGTTGTGTATCATTCCCATGAGGCCTGGAAAATAATGATTTATGGAATCATAAAAAATAGTGCACAGCAGTGAACTCTTTCCTGTCTCTGCTTAGAAATCCATATAATATTGTTTGCTTTGTGTCTGTGAATGGCTCAGGTTATTGTAGGGTAGCTCGACTGGCGAGGTGTTATGTTCGCCTTCTGCAAGAAGTATGATCATGTTTTTTTATTATTGTTGGTGTGGGAAATTACTTCAAACACAATAAATTGGGTTCACCATGAAGCCAAGGCAATAGACTGACCACTTTGAAAGAACGGAACAGTTTTCTTCTCAAAACAGGAGGGCAATAAGGTATTTTATAGAGAATGGGCATCTGCCAGAGATAAGTGGCGGATAAATTAACAAGGGATCTTTTGGAAAAAGCTTTATTTCCCCTACAGGCTAGTGATGGCAATGCGAAATCTTTTGTTGGTATAAATATGACAGTTTGGATTCTCTGAAATAGTTACAGTAATTGTTGCCCCTCTCTTCAGGGAAAAGTCTAAAGGAATATTGGGAAAGGGAACACGCTGGCCGGTACCAAGGCTTTAACTGGCAGAGCAGAAGGTGAAGGTAATATAAAGGGAAAGTATTTCTTAACCACGTAAATGTCAAAACTAGATATATGTCTGTGGCTAGGAAGAAAGGCTGCCATATTTACTTTCTAGCCAGAGGGTTAAAGCAGCTCAAATTATTGAACTATGCCAATAAAGCATAGGTATTCATTATAACCTTTATTATACTTTAATAGTATAGTATACTTAAACTCCTAATATACTTTAGTGTTGGCACAAGGAATAACTCATTGCAGTGGAGCTCACACTCCTATAGATCCCTATCACATTCACATGACATAGTAGGGTCAATTTCATCAAGAGTCAATTAAAAGTCTTTAGTATAGTGTTGAAAATGGGATTTTGTTTTTGATCAACAGTGATTCTCTTTTGTATTATTCCATAGTGAAAAGTTTATTGTGTAATTAAGGTACGGAGCCCCATATGTAATAAAAGGCGCTAAGTTTGCCCCTGTGCAGTAACTCATAGCAACCAATATGACCAGTAAATGTTGCCTGCTTGTTATGGGTTACTGCTCCTGGCAAACCTAATGCCTTTTATTACATAACCATTAAAGCACTACCAGCAATAGCAACTCTGTGCTATAGAATCATGGCAGAAAACCATCGTGAGTAAGCTGGTTTTCAATTCTGAACACTGAAAACCAAGAAAAATATTGCTTTTAATGCTAATTACATTTATATGCGTTTCTAAAACCATTAAAAAATGTTTAACGTACAGTATATTGGAAGTATGTGTAGGATTAAAATTCTATATTGATATAGTGCTGACATTTTCCGCAGCTCAGCATTCACATCTAGGGATGAACGAATTTTTGCGCCTTGTTTCACCGCAGAATTGACGCCCATAGACTTGTGTGGTGCCGTGCAAAAAAAAAAGACACGCATAAAAAAAAAATTATTTTTGACACCCATAGACTTTAATGGCCAGGATGGAAAAGGGCTCTTTCCCACTACCAGTCAACACACTAAATCTCTGCAAAGGAAGCAGCTCCAACTTAAAGTTACATTCAATTGTTTATTGGTAGTTTAGGGATTAGGGATGTAGCGAACTGTTCGCCGGCAAACTAGTTCGCGCGAACTTCGACTGTTCGCGTCCGCCGAATGTTCGCGAACGTCGCGTGACGTTCGCCAATTGGTGTTCGCGTTCGATTCGAAGTAAAATTTCGTTCGACCATTCGACCATTCGACCGTTCGATCGCTAAAATCGAACGATTTCCATTCGTTCGAACGATTATAAGCATTCGATTGAATTAAAATCATTCGATCGAATAGCTTCGATCGTTCGATTCGAACGAAAATCGTTCGATCGTACGAATAAAATCCTTCGATCGTTCGATCGAACGATTTTATCGAGCGTTCGAAGTTCGCGAACTGTTCGCGAACTGTTCGCTTTTTTGCCGGTGTTCGCGAACGGCGTTCGCGAACATCAAATCGGCAGTTCGCTACATCACTATTAGGGATATTTGAGAACTGCCCCTGGTCACAGTGACCAGCACAGTGCATTTAGCCATATTCATTGTTTTAATATTCTTTGTCCATTTTGTGGCCGAGGAGAATGGCTGTGCTATTTGCACCCTATAATATATAACATAACAAAATAATTTTCCTGTTTTAAATGGAAAGTATTTTGAGTGCCGTGCTTATATGTACTTTACTCCTCAGTGACCAGCAGGTCCAGTTGGGCAAATGTAGGTTCTGGCAAATACCAGAGGAGTTGCTGTAAGGTGCCATAGGCAGTCACTAGTTATTGGGCCCATGGCCATCTGTGTAATTCAAATGCCAGGGCCTTTTTTGAATCTCAGTTTTGGGCCTGTTGGCCAGCACCTCAATTACTTATAGACCGTACAAAGGTGGCCTTAACATCACTATAGCCTACATCACAGACATCATGAAAGTGAACTTACAGCTTAAAACAATTGTACAGTGAAGTCTGTGAGGGTCATTTATCAAAACGGGGCACTGATTGGTTGCTGTTTGTTACTGCAAAGATACCCAGTGATAAAAAATAAGACTGCTATGTCCTCCCAGGGGGTCATTTGGTTATATTGCTCATATTTTTTCATGAAATCTAAAATATTACACTGTTGTGTCCATCTTACAGATTTTTGCGAATTCGCATTGTGTATGCATTTTCGCAAATGGCTCACAAATGAGCTGAGTGTGAGCATCAGTGTGTCTACTGTGCGAGGCTGTTGTGCATGAAAATAGCATTGACATTAATATAAATTCGCAATTTGTGAAACTGTTTTGCAAATATTTCCTCCACAACCATAACGCAAGTGAAGAGTATTTGCAATTTGCGTTTCTTGCCATATTTCTTGCCATATTTAAAAAGCTGTTATGGACATTCGCACTGTTTGCCTATTAAATACACTAATCTTTGTCCACCTTTATAAATATAACCATGCGCATCATTCTCATTATCACTGTGCAAATCATTCTGTCCTGCGCAATGTTTACAAATGAGCCCCCCGGTGTTTTTGAGCTTTTCAATTGAGTAAATCTGCTTTTTTTTTTACTGGTAAGTTTATTTTGCATTACAGAGCTTGCAGATATTTTGATGAATATGAGGATAAAAACTTTTTCTGTTCAGCATTTGAATCAAGATAATAAAGTGACCACAAACTGCAATAACTTAACACAAACCAATTTATTTGTTACTATCCTATTAGCCCCCTAAAACTCTTTCACATCTGAATATTCTAAATAGTTATTGTCTTGAATTAAATAGTAAGATTTTCCTTTACACTCAAAAGGAAAAACAGTTTCAAGAGAACAGCCAAAAATGGGATCTCCTATAGTGATGGGCAAATTTGAGGTGTTTTGCTTCACAGAAAAACTTGCGAATTTCCTGCGAAATTCACGAAATGGCAAAAAATTCACAAAATGTCGCCAGCGTCTCATTTTTGACACCGGCATCCATGTTTTTGGGTTCTTCAGAATGCGCCGGCGTCCAAAAAAGTGGACGCCGGCAGCCGAATTTTCGATGCGGTTTTGCAAATTTATTTGCCAGCAGCGAATCGCTGGAATTCGAGCCTGGCGAATAAATTCGCCCATCACTAATCTCCTATATTATATAGAGATAATGATGCTTTGGATCACAAGTTGACTGCAAATGGTTCACAGCAGGTTTAGTTCATAGGAGGGTGGGATTAATCTCTCCTTTTTTTGGTCGATTTCAAAAGAAAATTTCAAAGAACATTTTTCAAATAGCTATTAAAAAATGTTTCCGTCACATATTTATTAACTGCTCAGTTGACAATGAACCATCGAAAAGCATGGAATTTTAAGATGTGCTAAAACATTTTGCTCATCTTCGCTATTGTCTCCTTCTATTTCAGGCTCAGAAAGCTCATTCTGAACTACACTGCAAAAGTAGACAATCAGCAACCAGACATTTACTGAAAAGGATTATACAGGAAAACAAATATTTTTGCAATACAATTTATACAAGCAGTAATGTTTGTTTTTTATTTTTTTTTCTGTTTTTGCAATGTTGGGAAAAAATATAACATTCTAAAGGTCAAGTAATTAAATATTTATGTGGCTAGTTAACAGAACCATTCTGTCCTGTCCTTGACTTGTTTTTTTCTTTTCTTTGACAACAGAAACAATCACTCGACACTTAGAAAATTAGCTTGATAATGCATTTGTGTAGCTGATGTTTATTGCAGAGGCAGGCAGAGTCTGCGTGTTAAACAGACACACAATGAAAAGGCAGCCTGAAACAATGAAAAGCCAGCGACAAATAAAAAACAATTTAACTAGCCACATCCAGCCTGTTTCACATATAACAGCCGGACAATCACTGGCCCAAAATAAAGGGGCTACAAATTTCCAACCCCTTCAGACCCAGACTAGAAATCTGCCATAGACTGTCACTATTTAGTTTGCTTGTACAGGAATGGGACCTGTTATCCAGAATGCTCAGACCTGGGGTTTTCCAGATAAGCGGCCATTCTGTAATTTGTATCTCTACAAAGAATTATTTTAACATTATTTAAACTCAATTTTTTCATATCTTAGTTGGGATCAAGTTCAAGGTAATCTTTTATTACTAGAGTATAAAAGCAAATACTTCTTATAAAGTTGAATTTTTTGATTAAAATGAGAATCTATATACTTGATATAATAGAGGGCCAATTTTGAATCCCAGCCACGGCCTTAATAAAGTTAAAGTTTGGCAATAACCCCAACCACATTTTGAGTAACCTGGTTTTCCATTCTGGATGATCACTGAAAACCAAGGCAAATACTGCTTTCAATATCTGTCCCTTAAAAATGTTTAACATATATTGGAAGGGTACTATACTTAAAGGGGTAGTTGGAAGGGTATTATACTTAAAGGGGTAGTTCACCTTCAAACAACTAGTTGGTTTCAGACAGATCAGGCAGCTGTTAGAATTGATACAATAATTGCTAATACTCCAGAGATGCTGCTGAGAAATGGATCAACTCAATGTTGCAAAATTGTAACAGTTCAGAATCTGCACCTGAATTACTGAGCTGCCAGACTCAAACACCAGAGACAGGGACATTCAACTTTCAACTTAGATTTTGGAAAAACAGTAAAAAATAAATAATGGAAAGTTATTGAAAAACGTCTTTATTTTTGGGGAACAATCTAAAAACAACTGAATTGAAAAAAAGTGTTTGGAAGAAGAGCCCCTTTAATATCCTTTATTGATATAGTGCTGACATATTCCACAGCTCTGCATTCATATCAGTACCTGCCCCAGTAGAGCTTACAGTGTAAGGCCTCTTGTCTTATTCATGATGGTCACTTAAAAAACCCATAAAAGCACAGAGAACTCATACAGACTCCTTGCAGACAATGCCCAAACCAGAAATCAAACTCAGGACCAGAGGACTGCAAGACAGTAGTGCTAACCACCACTGTGTCACATTTTCTTGCATAATCCATAAAAATAGGGCTATGAATTCCTTTAACCTACAAACAGCAGATACTGTTTTTTTTCTCTCTGTAATACTAAAACAATAACTTGTAACTAAGCTGACTGAATCCATAATGGTGGCATTCCAATCCTGTTGGGTTTATTAAAATGTTCAAATGATTTTTAGCAGACTTAGGGGTAATAAAATTTGCAAAAAGAACACATTTGTGAATGCAAATAAATGTGCATATTGCAATGTAACATTCTTCATTAGGTTTTTATTGCATTGCGAATATTAAACCGTTAACACCTGCTTGAAGTTGGCGTAAACATTTGGAGCAAAGGTAACAACTTTTTCATCAAGAAGTTCTATTACACACACTGCAAACTATGGCAAATAATACAATTTGCAATCTCTATCCCACTGTCGCGAGGGACACAGTGTTCACAAAAGCAAAATAGTTCACTTTTGCAAACGTTTATTCATTTTGGGAACAATTTTTGCATCAGCAACCAATATTACATTCCCCCATTAAGGTATAGTGATACAAATTATGAAGAGATTCCTTATACGGAAAAATAGATCCCATACTTTATTTGTAAAGCACTACTAGGATACACAGAGCTGTACAATCTTATAATAGAGTGAAGGCATACATTATTATAAATAAGTAATAATATGCAGAGATTAAGTGCCATCTGGTAAAGGAGTGGGAAGGAAGTCCCTGCCCCGTAGATTTACATTCTGATAGTGTAATCATAAATAATAGAAGGAGTTACCTCCTGCTTGCCAACAGCATCCCGACATATGGAGGGAGGGACTTGAACTCAAATATTTAGCTTTGTGTATTTCTATACATGGGATAAAATTGATAAGCCACCATACCACGTCACATATACATATACATATATATATATATATATATATATATATATATATATATATATATATATATATATATATATATATATATATATATATATATATATATCGTCCTCAAGAAGGAGCAATCGCAGGTCTTATGAACAATCAAAAAATGTTTTATTTAGGCACAACAACTACTAACGTCTCGGCTGGAACACCAGCCTTTCTCAGAAAAGCCGAAACGTTAGTAGTTGTGCCTAAATAAAAATGTTTTGATTAGACATAAGACCTGCGAGTGCTCCTTCTTGAGCATGACATATATTCTGCTTTCAAAGTATCGCACCCAGGCAGTCAGCTACAGCTTTTTCGTGTGTGCCGATATCCCAATGTAAGGGCCCGAAGGCTCAAACTGGAGTAGCGGACCAAAGAGGAAGCTGAAGTTCAGCACAGTTCACAGTACAATAGGATTAGGCAAAAGAATGGTCAAAGTCCAGGCTAATAGGTCAGTTCAGGTGGCAAGGGTTCAATAACGATAAACAGGCAAAGGGTCAAGATCAGGAACAATAATCAATATATACTAGCACACCCAGGAACACACGAAGTAGAACCTATAATTGGGCAATGTTTGCAGACCTTTAGGCTCCTTAAATAGGCCTCCATTGGCACCAAAGGATAAACGTGATGACGTCACTGCTCAGGCGTTCTGACGCTGGCGTCCAACCAAGCGCCGGCGTCCATTCTGACGCTGGCGAAAACGCGCTGGCGTCACAGTGCCGCGCCTGGGAACAACCGCGTGGAAGGACTGGGTGCTGCCATCTTGGACAGCAGGGCAACGTCGACGTGGAGGCAGGAGGTAATTCTCCCTTACACCCAATAGTATAAAATACTTGATATATATGTCTTGAGAAAGGTCCAGACTGGACCGAAACGTTGAAAAAGAAATTTTACTTTGCTGGCAAAAACGCGCTGGCGTCACAGTGCCGCGCCTAGGAAGAACTGAGTGGAAGGCCGCCATCTTGGACAGCAAGGCAGCGTCGGCGTGGAGGCAAAAAGGGTCCGCACTCTCAATAAAATGTAAAAAGTTTTATTGTAAATGCGAGACTAACGTTTCGTCCTCCTCCGAGGCCTTAAATACAAGAATTGGCGGTAACATAGACACATTGGAACGGACGTATTATTGCATCACCGAAACGTAAATGCCATAAAAGTGCCACTAATGACCTGCATATATACATGTTAAAAAATGCATAGCACATACACAGAAAGTATTTGTTAATAAGTTCAACTTTTAAACAATACAACCAAACTATTGCTAAAAACACGATATTATGTAACCTTTGCTGGTATTCACTTCCTTATCTCAGCATTAAACAATGTTACAAATGAGTTAATATAACAGGCCTGCTCTGAAGCTCTATCCATCTGATATGCTAATTAATGTATCAAATATGTATCAATTAATGGCTAGTAGCACCCTGCAGATATTCATACAGTCATCAAATTAAGCTCGGTGGCCCCTGCAGCTATTCCTATCCTCTGGTCATGAAATCCAAGCCCAGCCTATGTGTGGGGGATGTCTAGATTTAATATCGCCCCCTGTGTGCCCCACCATAGTGTGTTTATTAATACACATGTCGTGGATCCGTGACATCTCCACTGCACAGGCACACACATTCAAAGTTATTTCTAGATGTACGTGTACATTGGGCACATAAACCTATAGTATATGTGAATATTAAAGGTATCTCATACCATGTGCATCGAACAATAAACAGTTCGTATGGACGCACACCTTTTGCCAAAAAACTTAACCTGGGTGCCAGTCGAAAAGTCAAATTATAGAAATGCAGTGTGACAGCACTCCAAGGAATTATGAACGAAAAAAAGTTGATGCAAAGGAGGTTTTATTAAATCCAATTAAATCCGGATTTAATAAAACCTCCTTTGCATCAACTTTTTTTCGTTCATAATTCATTGGAGTGCTGTCACACTGCATTTCTATATATGTATATATATATATATATATATATATATATATATATATATATATATATATATATAGTAAACTTAGACACGGTGCACAAGGACAATCAAAGGGCAATGCCTGTGTGCTGGTTAGAAACATCAGTAGTAATAATCAAAAGAAAAACCGCACCAACAGGACTTCATACAAAATAAACAAAAAAGTTTTATTGATCAACGTTTCGGCACAACCGATGGAGCCGTCTTCAGGAACAAAAAATATATAATAAAAAAATAATAAATATATATATATATATATATATATATATATATATATATATATATATATATATAGCTTTTCAAGATGGACCAGCACTCCAGTTTATTCAATCAAATGTGAATATTTATTTGAGTAGTTACTCTCGTGTCCACGACGAGAGGACACGAGAGTAACTACTCAAATAAATATTCACATTTGATTGAATAAACTGGAGTGCTGGTCCATCTTGAAAAGCTGCATAATACTATTTGACCGGGCACCCACTACGAACTGAGAGGGTTAAAGTGCAGGTACTTTTTGAACATATATATATATATATATATATATATATATATATATATACACACACACACACACACAAATTTAGGAAGCAGATATGATCACCATGAGAAGCTCCTAGGGAGATGTCTGTGGGTAAACTTTCTCTAAAGACTTCACTGCAGAGGATTCAGATAATAGCCAGCACAGGAGATATAAATAATGCAATCTATTCATTTATTCATTAAATAAATTATAACCCCTATTATTGATGAATTTATAATAAATTGACAGAAAAAGGTCATTCCTCCAATTAGGCAAAGAGCTGCTCTGAGATATCTAGAATGCAGTATTTAGATTTTGTACAGGGTTCCGCTCCTTCCTGTAAAATAATAGAACATCATATAACCAGAGGCACTAATCACCCATCCTTGATTTAAATGAATGAGCTAAAACAGAGATTTGACAACAGAATGATTTTGTACATCTTATATAACAGTTAAGCACACTAGAAATCATTTTGCTTGAAAAGCATCCCGACTCTCTGATTACTTCAATTCTAATGTGGGTTTACTCTCTCCCCTTGTGAATAAAAAAAAACAACATGGAGATCAATATCCTGTTGTAATATATGTTTATTGTGTGCCACAGTTCCTGCCGGTGAGCAAATATAGATGCTTATTTCATTATGTCTGTGTCTTTCGTTGTTAATCCAAATTCTGTATACTTGATCAGTTCTGAATATGAAAATGTACAGGGAATGCTCTTGAAACTACTATATATATATATATAGAGAGAGAGAGAGAGAGAGAGAGAGAGAGAGAGAGAGAGAGAGAGAGAGAGAGAGAGAGAGAGAGAGAGAGAGAGAGAGAGAGAGATATTCATGGAGGCAGGTTCACTGTGTTCATTACAGTGTTTTCAATTGGATGTGATTGCAGAGCCACTCAAATGCTCATTGACTGATACCTCTCTATTTCTGTTGTTATTTAAGTATAGCTGATAATGCTTAAACTGGTTGCTAATCTGTCTGCAGGTGATGAGACCCATTGTGAAATGTAAAGAGATAAAGTCAATTACTTTTGCCTCTATATCAGGAGAAATAACAACAGACTCACTCTTACTGTCTTTCTCTATATTTATCAACCTATAAGGCAAGCGCAGCAGATATTTTTATTATATTATTTTAAAGGAAATCACAATGGTGCTTCTTCGCGGTGTTGATCTCAGCATTGCCTTTTTCTTCAGAGAGGAGAGCTGCAATGAGAAATAGGTGTTACTCCATCATTTATTTATATAACTGTAAAAGTGCAGAACTGTCCAACTGTTCAGTTTCTTCTCTGTAGCAAGGCAATTATCCAATATACATGTTCACTGGTCTCTTATAATGAATTAATAAAGGTCCAGTTAGGAAATTTTGGACTCAAACTGGCATGGTTTTTTTTAACCACAATGCAGTGTTTTTCCCAGAATTCCAATATACAATTCAATTGCGTACGTAGTTGCACCTGCAACAATTCTAAATAATGCACCAAAGTGAACCAAGTTTTGCAGGTGCATTTGCAGATCAGAGGCATGTTGAAACTAGCATTTTCAGTGTGTGGACTGTGTCACTTCTGACAATGTTAAATTCACATTTGTCCATGATTCTTTTGTTGCAAATCTGCTGCACCTATTGATAGAATTTACTGTGGGAACTCTGATTACTGCAACTTTCAAAGTGTCAGTAGCACCAGGCAGGACCGCCATCAGAAATCACAGGGCCCCATACGACAAAATTTCCTGGGCCCCCTGGGCTGCGCCAACCGCAAGCCCCACCTACAGGTCCGCCCTCCGCCCCCCACAGGTCCGCCCCCACCACACAGTAAAAAAACAAAAAAAATATTGGTGGCTAGGGTTCCCACATGTTAATTAAAAAGAAAAAGATATTTGTGGTCAGGGCCCCCCATAAAAAAACATTAGTGTCCAGGGCCCATCCCCATTAAAAAATATTGGTGGCTAGGACCCCACACAAGAAAAAAAAATGGTGGCCAAAATTGGTGGTCAAGCCCCCCCCCACATTATAAGAAAATTGGTGGCCAGGGCCTCTTAAACGTCCCGAAATCAGCAGCTCTCAGAATGATGGGGGGCCCGGCTAATCAAGTAAGCGTGGCTGGGCCCCCCTTACCCTCGGGCCCCCTACAACTCTCCCCCCTGTTGGCTGCCCTGGCACTTGGGCTCCCCAGCATCAATAGGTGCACTTGCACAATTCAGCAAAAGAGGCAGCATGGTCCAGAATAGAACCATGAGTAATAAAAAGTAGCAATAACAATACATTTGTAGCCTTTCAGAGCATTTGTTTTTTTAGATGGGATCAGATTTAAAAGCTGGAAAGAGTCAAAAGAAAATAATTAAAAAAAAAACAATTAAAAAAAATAAATAATGCAGATCAATTGAAAAGTTCCTTAGAATTGGCCGTTCTATAACATTCTATAAATTTACTGAAAGGTGAATCACCCTTTAAATAATGGCATCACATTAGTCACAGTGAACATCGACATTGCCTCACCAGGTGAACGTGGCAATTTATGGCAAAGAACAAATTTCGTCCAAGAGAAATTTATCCAGGTTGAGCATGGCTAATTACAATTATAAGATAGAGGAGCCACTTTTGCATCTCTTTATCTACATTTTCTGCTCCATGCTAATATCCTACATACATAGTTTCTTTGTGGTGTAAATTATTTGAAAAAACACACTGGGAAATTTATGGCAAGACAAAGTAAATTTGAGAAAATACACCGGACAAAATTAAGATGAGTTGAAAATGCACTCTTTAGTTAACATGCCCCTTGATCTTTTTAATATGAGAACATATGCCTGATGTATTGAGACACATTTTGAAGCAAACACTGAGTTAGATGAAGTGAAAACCTGCTCTTTAGTTGATATTTATATATTTGCATATTGAACTCAATTCAATATTGGCCAACTGAAGAAACACCGGCAAACAATGAGAGGATTCACGTAGGTTCAAAAATCCAACAACTTTACTAAAAAGCCTTTTAAAAGTAAATTTAAAAAAAGGGGAGGGGACCTTAATGTGTTTTGTGGCTAGCTCTCACCATAGAAGTCATTGACCCTGACGACCTGATAGAATTTTAGTTGCTGGCCTTAAAGAGGCAGAGTAGGTTAGATTATAATTTGAAAACCATAAAAATGTAAAACCAGGCTTACAGTTAAAAAGACCAATTAATCAGCCCATCTATAACAAGCTTAATGTTTATTTAAAGGACAGATTTCACTATAAAAAACTTGTTAAAACGACATATTGCTGTTCTGTGTGATAATAGAAACAAAGAAGTGGGCAGTGGGCATATGTCTAAACACAATAGTTTCAGACCATATTTATGTTTGAGGCCAACAGCAAGTTCTTAAGCATAGAGATACAGCTTGTGATTGCTATGGACCATAGTATGTGGATATAATATAAAATAAGTAAATAAAATAAATCATTTTAATGTCAAGAATGCATTATGTAATAGAAAAAAGTACATCCCATACCTGAGAAAGGAGATGGAGGATCTTTTCACCTCTAAAATCCAGAAAATTGTACCAGAATACCAAATATTGTTTAAGAAAACATAAAGGATATATCCACTGACCGGACAATATCAGCACAAGAAATAGATAAGGTCACACAAAGGAGACAGTAACTGCACCTTTGCTGTCAGCAATGATACATCTAGAATCACATCTATTATCTACAAACACTTGATTGTGGCACAAGGTGACAGGGAGTATTAGGTCTGTTCAAAGAAAAATCCTATATGCCCTATAACAGAGACTTCTAAGAACATGTAACATTTACTCAAGGTGAAGGACACCCAGATAGGACTTTTTGAAGAACTGCTGATAGGAACATTCCTTTGTTTCAAATCAACGTTATGCACCAGAATTGTTAAAGGTAGAGCTACAAAGATCTGTGCTTTATATGGGGAATACAAGAAGAATTGCAATCGACAGGACCAGTAAAGCATCATTTTGTATCCCAGCTGAGGCAAAATGACCATTGGTGATACTTATATTCCAACTGGCAAAAATACACATGCTATTCTTGCTAAATAAACTACAATGCATGGAAAAACTGAAGACATGATTCACTGGAGGAGTAAATGGAGTATATACAGTTTATTATTGGATTTAAAAAAGAAATTCAAATTAAGCTAAACTAAAAGTCACTTGACTTATGGAGAACTGCCATAAATTCCTACTGACCTACTGGTTCCTGGATACATTTTCTGTGATGTTGATCAAGTCAATGAATCTCCATATATCTCAATAGACAAGGGTAGCCCATTAAGCATTCCATCTTTTATGAAAAGCCTGACTTTAAAAAGTTAATTTTGCACCCATTTCCATGTAGCATTTGCAATCTTCCTAATTGTCCCATCACAATTTCCTATAAATCTTTGGTTTGGATTAAAACGGAGATTCTTCTGTGTAGTGGACAGTATTGGGGAGCAGAGCAGACAGAGAGAGCTTTCCGAGCAATTAAATAATGCATCACTAGTGACCCCTCAATGCTGCTGCCCATAGTACTGTAGCCAAAAAAAGCTGTTGTGTGCAGAAGTTCTTTGTTAACAACAATAAAGGGGTTTCTTTCTTCAGGGGAAACATATTAAAATAGGGCTGCATTGTTGTTTAGACACCAAAGTGACAATACAAACTCTATGGAAATGGGTTCAGGAAATGCCACTATCATTCCTATGACTTAATGAATAGAGTAACTAATTCTAGGGCTGCTTGGAATAGATTAGACATTGTAGATATGACTTTGCATTTTATGTGTTTAGATAAACATGATAATACTCCCAATGCAATGGTTTCATGTGCACCCAAAACTAAACTGCAAACTAGCTGCCTGTGTTTAACAATCCTGTATTCATAAGGGGCAAGCAGGAGTTGGCACATGGGCATTCCCCCTTCTGTCCTTTTTCTGCCAGCAGGCACAGGCCACGGTGGAGCTCTGAACTTATCTCCTGACTTATTGCACTGCCTTGTGCCCACTGGCGCTGTGTTCTGCACCTAGCAATGGATTTTCAATTTAGCACCAGCGCATGGGCATACTTTTGCGCTTTTTAGTGGTCTTGCACTTGTGTCCATGGTCAAAGTAAATGATGAATTGTAGCTATTTAAATTTGGCTTTTAACATGTTAAAGATTTGTGCTAAATATCTGCATTTCCCATAGAGAAATCATAGACTGACTGGGGTATGAGACCATGATGTTCAGCATTGGGAGTGCAGATAACTGTTGAATCCTAAAGCAGCTGGAGATAATTGTATTCTAAATAGTCCATGCTCGAGCACATGTAAATGTACAGTATGTCTGTTGCGAAGAAGATAACCAGAATTTACTCTGCATTTTCCTACACACGTAGCTTATTATTGCTCACTCCTCTCTCAGGGAAGGTGTTTTTGCAACTTTCTATCGTCAAATACTAATTAGAAAATGATGTTACTGTTTCTCTTCTTCAATATGCCAATATACAGTATATAGCGGTCTTTATACAATGTTGTGTGTTGCTTTACTGAATTATAGAAAATGTCCAACATGTATGAACACTATTTCAGATGCTGTGACCAAAGTCAATGGGCATTTTTTTCGCGATGGTTTTTCTCAGGCCAAATATGGGTTTTCTTCGTTTTTTTCCTGTGCGAAAAAAACAACAACCGCATGACGTTGACTTGCAGGCACTTCTAAACATTGCCATGAATCTGTATCAGGCAAAAATATTTGATCATGCCTGTTGCCCATATATGATATTAGCAACAGGCATGATCAAGTTTTTTTGCCTGATACAGATTCATGGCAATGTTTAGAAGTGCCTGCAAGATTAAACGATTAAAACCCCCCTAACGGACACCCAACACTTGTAGCAGAATTTTCAGCCACCCTTTAATTAGTTCAACAGTCGCTATGAGCTGATTATCTAGGGAACTATTAGTAGAATTAACATTATAAATATAGCAGAAGCACTCCTTTCATTACAGTGAGAAACTGGGTGTAACTGTGTCAGCTGCTTACCAGAGGAGTTAGGACTTTGGGTGTTCCGGATAAAAAGATACCATCTTCATATTTTAAGTTTACTAAAATTTATTTTAACATTGGGAGGCACATTTATTAAAGGTCAAATTTTGAATTTTTTTTAAACGCTATTAAATTCAATTATATTTGAAATTAGACTGGGGGGTTATTTATATAAAAAATATTGAATATCTAAAACTCGGACGAATTTTACCGAAAAAAAAGAAGGAAGGCTACTAATGTCCAAATTGGCCCCTGGACCTCTCCCATTGGCTTATACATGAACGCAGCAGGTTTAAGATGGCGAATAGTGAAATTTGAGTTCTTAAAGGACCAGAGTATGATACATCTTAAAATTCGAATTAAAACTTGATTCAAGTTTGGATAATTCACAATTTGAGAGTTCTGACCATAAAAAATTTGAATTTTCAATTCGACCCTGAATAAACCCAATAGGCTTGTTTTGCCATCAGTGAGCATGCATTACATCTTGGATCAAGTACAAGGTATAAAAAAGGAAATAATTTTACAAAATTTTAATTATTCGGATTAAATGGAGTCTATGGGGGATGATCTTCCCATAATTTGGATCTTTCTGGATAATGGGTTTCCAGCTAATGCAAACAATGCCTGTACAGTATATTGAAAAAGACAATATTCAGTTAAATATAGTTCTTCACAGGGAATCTCTTTAGTGTTCTAGTAGACAACAGTAGTATTATATCTAAGGCTGCAATGAATGTCTTTCTTATGCCACATTTCTGGAATATCTATATTGTTTTCTTATTCAATACAGCCTTTGCTAAACCTCTGCAAGCTAAAACAGTAACTAAAAGCATATTTTTAAGACGATTCATATTTGGAGGAAGTTAACATTGGACCACAGGCAGGGCCACCAACAGAAATCGCAGGGCCCCGTACGACGCAATTTCCTAGGCGCCCACTGTAAGCCCCACCCACATGTCCACCCTCCACACCCCACAGGTCCACCCCCAAAGGCACAATGTAAAAAAAAAAAAAAAACATTGGTGGCTAGGGTCCCACATGCTAATAAAAAAAATATTGGTGGTCAGGGCCCCCCATAAAAAAAAACATTTGTGGTCAGGGCCCCCCATTAAAAAATATTGGTGGCTAGTACCCCACACAGTAAAAACAAAAAATTGGTGTCCATTGCCCCCCCACGTTATAAAAACATTGGTGGCCAGGGCCCACCTTAAATGTCCATGTAAAAAAATGCCACCCCCCCTACATAACAGGGACCACAAAGGGTTACCTTTAGGGGAGCCCTGCCATGTTGCACTTAGTTCATTAGTGTGGCCCACTGCCAACTTCAGAAGGGAGGAGGGGAGCTTCCCTCATTGGTCACAGAATTTCAAGTCCCGGTAAAGCTGCATGGCGATTGGATGAGCTTGAGGGGAAGTTCAAACCCCAACAATCCAATCTCTGAGTAGCTCAACCAGGACTTAAAGTCTGTGACCAATAAGGGAAAGGAATGGACAGAAGATACCTCCCCCTGTGCTCCCACCCTGCCTTTCCAAAGTCAGCAGCTCTCATAAAGGAGGGGAGCCCGACTAATCAAGTAAGTGCCCTCTAGGCCCCTTACTACTCTCCCCCCTGTCCCTCCCTGATGGCGGCCCTGACCACAGGCAATGGCCCATTTAGCTGACAATATGTAGTAGCTGCAAATCGGTTCCTTTGCTTCTTTTTTGCTTCTTGAACATCTTACTTTAAGGCGAGAACTACATGACTCAGCTAAACATTGTGTTTTGCATGGAAGTGTTAGTGCTGGTGATTATCTATGTGAAAGCAAAATGTTTGCTCAAAAAAAAAAAAGTCTTTCTGTCACCAAGTAATTCCTTCAAAACTTATGGAGGTGGAAAGTGAGAATAAACTATTAAAAAGAAAAGATGCTGAATGCAATATAATTCTCAGCTTGTCAGCAAGTGTTAAAGCAATGTAATATTTGATATTGTGAATATTGTTTAGAGGTGATTTGCTAACTAACAATGCTGGAAAGCATTCTTCTAATGTGGAAGGGGTGCAAACTTCATTTTCACAAGGCACCGCAGAGGGATTACAGCTATTGAGCTACAAGCACAAATATTGTGGAAAAAAAAGCTCTGGGTTTCATTAATGCCAATAATTGTAATTATTACACGTTGGACAATTAGTCTAGCCAACAACATTTTTGGTGTTTAGTTGGTAGTAAATATTGAATTTCATTTCTTTCTACAGGTTTACTGTAAATCAAGCCACGAGTGCCCAGATTTGGTCAGGGAGTCAGTAGTAACTGACCTTCTGTTAATGTTTTATAGCCCAGAGCAATAATTCTTGTCATATTCATACATATGCTCATGAAGCATCCAATTATTCAGACGGCAGTTTTGTCACCTTTAAATAGAATCTAAACAAAATAAAAGCCTTGATATACAATAACCATTGTACTGAGGCTGCTTCTCTGAGCATTTTTGCAGAGTACACTTTTGTACAGTTCTCTATGAAAATTGGATTTAGCAACCCATGTGTTAACTGACCATTAGAGATGGCGCGAACTGTTCGCCGGCGAACTTGTTCGCGCGAACATCGGCTGTTCGCGCTCGCCGGAAGTTCGCGAACGTCGCGCGACGTTCGCCATTTTGGGTTCGCCATTGTTGGCGCTTTTTTTTGCCCTCTCACCCCAGACCAGCAGGTACATGGCAGCCAATCAGGAAGCTCTCCCCTGGACCACTCCCCTTCCCTATAAAAACCGAAGCCCTGCAGCGTTTTTTCACTCTGCCTGTGTGTGCTGAAGAGATAGTGTAGGGAGAGAGCTGCTGCCTGTTAGTGATTTCAGGGACAGTTGAAAGTTTGCTGGCTAGTAATCGTTTTGATACTGCTCTGTTATTGGAGGGACAGAAGTCTGCAGGGGTTTGAGGGACATTTAAGCTTAGGTAGCTTTGCTGGCTAGTAATCTACCTTCTACTGCAGTGCTCTGTATGTAGCTGCAGTGGGCAGCTGTCCTGCTTCTGATCTCATCTGCTGACTGCTGCAATAACAGTAGTCCTTGTAAGGACTGCTTTTATTTATTTTTTTGTTGTTTTACTACTACTACTACTACTATAAGAGCCCAGTGCTATTAGTCTAGCAGTGTTGGGGAGTGGGACTGGTGTGCTAATCTGCTGCTCCTAGTAGTTCAGCAGCACCAACTTTAATTTTTTTTTTTTTAATATTCATTTTTTTTTTATTTTACTTTTTTTTATTTTACTACCGCTGTAGTAGTGTATAAGTTGACCTTTTAGGCATTATTTGCCCTGTAGGCATTTTTTGCCCAGTGTGTTATTCAACCAAGTGCCATCTAGCTGTGTGACCTTGTTCACATTCTGTCTAAATATCCATAATATTACCGTCTCCAGAAAAAACACCGGAGTGACTTTTTTCAAGCAGCCATAATATATTTTACGTAATCCGTATCCATCGCTGTAGTAGTGTATAAGTTGACCTTTTAGGCATTATTTGCCCTGTAGGCATTTTTTGCCCAGTGTGTTATTCAACCAACTGCCATCTAGCTGTGTGACCTTGTTCACATTCTGTCTAAATATCCATAATATTACCGTCTCCAGAAAAAACACCGGAGTGACTTTTTTCAAGCAGCCATAATAAATTTTACGAGATCCGTATCCACCGCTGTAGTAGTGTATACGTTGATCTTGTGGGCAGTATTTGCACAGTGTTTTCTTCAAACCGCCATCTAGCTGTGTGAGCTTGTTCACATTTTGTCTAAATATTGATAATATTATCGTCTCTAGAAAAACCACTTGAGTTACTTTTTTTCAAGCAGCATTCATATATTTTACGTAATCCGTATCCACCGCTGTGTATACGTTGACCTTGTAGGCATTATTTGCACAGTGTTTTCTTCAAACCGCCATCTAGCTGTGTGAGCTTGTTCACATTTTGTCTAAATATTGATAATATTATCGTCTCTAGAAAAACCACTTGAGTTACTTTTTTTCAAGCAGCATTCATATATTTTACGTAATCCGTATCCACCGCTGTGTATACGTTGACCTTGTAGGCATTATTTGCACAGTGTTTTCTTCAAACCGCCATCTAGCTGTGTGAGCTTGTTCACATTTTGTCTAAATATTGATAATATTATCGTCTCTAGAAAAACCACTTGAGTTACTTTTTTTCAAGCAGCATTCATATATTTTACGTAATCCGTATCCACCGCTGTGTATACGTTGACCTTGTAGGCATTATTTGCACAGTGTTTTCTTCAAACCGCCATCTAGCTGTGTGAGCTTGTTCACATTTTGTCTAAATATTGATAATATTATCGTCTCTAGAAAAACCACTTGAGTTACTTTTTTTCAAGCAGCATTCATATATTTTACGTAATCCGTATCCACCGCTGTAGTAGTGTATACGTTGATCTTGTAGGCATTATTTGCACACTGTTTTCTTCAAACTGCCATCTAGCTGTGTGTATTATCGTTTCCAGAAAAACCAACTGAGTTTTTGTTGTTGTTGTTTTTTTAAAAATAATGCCAGGCAAAGGCAGGCCGCCACGCAGAGGCCGTGCTAGGGGCCGTGCTGCTATGCAATCCTGTGGCCCTAGCAAATTGCCCAGTTTTAAAAAGCCAATGACCCTGAACTCCCAAAATGCTGAAGAGGTAGTTGACTGGCTTACACAGCACACCCCATCCTCTACCGTTTCTAACTTTACCACAACATCCTCCTCATCCTCCACTGCTATGGCCACCCCACGTAACACTTCCTCCACCACCGGTGCCCCTTCTTCACTGGAGTCAGAGGAGTTATTTTCCCATGAGTTTCTTGAACTGAGTAATGCGCAACCATTATTGCCAGAAGAAGATGAAGGAGATGAGGACGTTACACCAGATTTAATTCTGGCAGAGAACACGACAGAGATGGACATAATGATGAGTGATGAGGAGGAGGTCCCCGCTGCTGCTTCCTTCTGTGATGTGTCAGAAGAAATTGATGCATCTGAGGAGAATGATGATGAGGAGATTGATGTTTTGTGGGTGCCTAGTAGAAGAGAGCAAGAGGAGGGTAGTTCAGATGGAGAGACGGAGAGTCAGAGAGGCAGTAGGAGAATAAGACTTAGAAGAAGCAGGGAGGACAGCCCGCAGGGATCAGTAGGGCAACAACATGTATCGGCACCTGTGTTCAGCCGGCCAACGCACCCGCCATTGCCGCCAATGCCGCCAACTTCTACTGTTACCGCCAGATCGCACACTTCCAAAAAGTCAGCAGTGTGGGATTTTTTTAATGTGTGTGCCTCTGACAAAAGCATTGTAATTTGCAATGAGTGCAGTCAGAAACTGAGCCTTGGTAAGCCCAACAGCCACATAGGTACAACTTCTATGCGAAGGCACATGAGCGGCAAGCACAAAGCACTTTGGGAGCAACACCTCAAAGGCAACAGGCAAACTAAAAGCCACACTCCTTCTGGTCCAGCATCTTACTGCTCTACCTCTGCTCTCCTTGACCCGTCTGAACCACCCTCCACTCCGCCTTCCACCTTGACCACCTGTTCCCATTCCCAGTCATCTGCCACCAGCCAAGTTTCTGTGAAGGCCATGTTTGAGCGTAAGAAGCCAATGTCTGACTGTCACCCCCTTGCCTGGCGTCTGACAGCTGGCTTGTCTGCACTCTTAGCCCGCCAGCTTTTACCATACCAGCTGGTGGACTCTAAGGCCTTCCGCAAATTTGTAGCAATTGGGACACCGCAGTGGAAGGTACCCAGCCGCAATTTTTTTTCTAAAAAGGGAATACCACACCTGTACCAACATGTGCAGAGCCAAGTTACCGCATCTCTGTCACTTAGTGTTGGGCCAAAGGTCCATATGACTACTGACGCATGGTCCTCCAAGCATGGTCAGGGCAGGTATGTCACCTACACTGCCCACTGGGTGAACTTGGTAATGGCTGGGAAGCAGGGAATGGGTAGCTCAACAACAACAACAGTGGAGTTGGTGTCACCGCCACGGATTGCACGCGGTTCTGCCACCACCTCTACTCCTCCATCGCTCTCTACCTCGTCTTCTTCCTCTTCTTCTTCTTACTCTGCTGCTGGGTCCTCCTTCTCCTCCTCCACACCTGTGCACCCCCAGCTCCCCCTAGGCTATTCGACGTGCCAGGTACGCCGTTGTCACGCTGTCTTGGGGATGACGTGCCTGGAAAGCAAAAACCATACCAGATCTGTACTCCTGTCATCTCTGCAGTCACAGGCCGATCGGTGGCTGACCCCACACCAACTGCAGATCGGAAAAGTGGTGTGTGACAATGGAAGCAATCTGTTGGCAGCGTTGAGACTGGGCAATTTAACACATGTGCCCTGCATGGCACATGTGTTAAATTTAATAGTCCAACGTTTTGTCTCCAAGTACCCAGGATTCCAGGACGTTCTCACCCAGTCCAGAAAGGTGTCGGCCCATTTCAGACGTTCCTACACAGCCATGGCACGCCTTGCTGACATTCAGCAGCGCTACAACATGCCAGTCAGGTGTTTGATTTCTGACAGCCAGACTCGCTGGAATTCAACGCTCCTTATGTTGGAACGTCTGCTGCAACAACAAAGGGCCGTCAACGAGTACCTTTTTGAACTGGGTGGTAGGACTGGATCTGCAGAGCTGGGGATTTTTTTCCCCCGTTACTGGGTGCTTATGCGCGATGCCTGCAGGCTCATGCGACCTTTTGAAGAGGTGACAAATATGGTCAGTCGCACCGAAGGCACCATCAGCGACCTAATACCCTTCGCTTTCTTCCTGGAGCGTGCCATGCGGCGAGTGACAGATGAGGCTGTAGACCAGCGTGACGAGGAGCTGGAAGCGCACGATTTCTGGTCGGAATCACCAGAACGAACCCAGGCACCTGCTGCAACGCAGGGAGAGGTGCCAGAAGTGGAGTCAGAGGAGGAAGGTGGCTTTGTGGAGGAGGAGGAGGAGGACTAACAGGAGCAGGCTTCCCAGGGGGCTAGTGGTGACCTTTTGGGGACCCCTGGTCTTGTACGTGGCTGGGGGGAGGAGACCGTGGATGATGCAGTCCTTGATAATGAGGAAGCGGAGATGGATAGCTCTGCATCCAACCTTGTGAGAATTGGGTCTTTCATGCTGTCATGCCTGTTGAAGGACCCCCGTATCAAGAGGCTTAAGGAGAAGGACCTGTACTGGGTCGCAACGCTACTAGACCCTCGGTACAAGCATAAAGTGTCAGAAATGTTACCAACATACCACAAGTCCGAAAAGATGCGGCATTTACAAACCAGCCTGCAAAACATGTTGTACAATGCTTTTAAGGGTGATGTCACTTCAGGAACTCATCAACATTCCAGGGGCAGAGGTGCCAGTAATCCTGCCACGAGCACACCTGCAAGGACAAAGCCCTTTGGCCAGTCTGTAACGTCAGACATGCAAATGTTTTTCTGTCCAAGGCAGCGCCACAACCCTTCTGGATCCACCCTCAATGAACGCCCCGACGGGCAGGTAGCGGACTACCTGGCATTAACTGCAGATATCGACACTCTGAGGAGCGATGAACCCCTGGACTACTGGGTGCGCAGGCTTGATCTGTGGCCAGAGCTGTCACAATTTGCCATGAACCTCTTGTCTTGCCCAGCCTCAAGTGTGCTCTCAGAAAGGACCTTCAGTGCAGCAGGAGGGATTGTAACTGAGAAGAGAACTCGCCTAGGTCACAAAAGTGTCGATTACCTGACCTTTATTAAAATGAATGAGGGGTGGATCTCAGAGGGTTACTGCACGCCGGAAGACTTGTTCTGACTTCTATGCAGCTGTCCTTCTCTTCAAGCCTCATGACTCCACACACAGCTGTCCTTTAGCGTCCTCCTCCCTCCGCCACCGTTACAAACTAGGGTACAAACCCTACTGGTTTAATTTTTTCTGGCCTCTGTGCTTCAGTGGCTGCAACCAAAAAAACTGGGCAAACAATTTCTACAAGGTCAACGTATGGCGAAAAATTACTATTTTCAGCATTTATATGGCATATTTTTTCTGGCAACTGTGCTTCAGTGGCTGCGTCCAAAAAAATGCATATTTTCTGCATTTATATGGCATAATTTTTCTGGCCTCTGTGCTTCAGTGGCTGCAACCAAAAAAATGCATATTTTCTGCATTTATATGGCATAATTTTTCTGGCCTCTGTGCTTCAGTGGCTGCAACCAAAAAAATGCATATTTTCTGCATTTATATGGCATAATTTTTCTGGCCTCTGTGCTTCAGTGGCTGCAACCAAAAAAATTTATATTTTCAGCATTTATATGGCATAATTTTTCTGTCAACTGTGCTTCAGTGGCTGCGACCAAAAAAATGCATATTTTCTGCATTTATATGGCATAATTTTTCTGGCCTCTGTGCTTCAGTGGCTGCAACCAAAAAAATTTATATTTTCAGCATTTATATGGCATAATTTTTCTGGCAACTGTGCTTCAGTGGCTGCGACCAAAAAAATGACTATTTTCAGCATTTATATGGCATATTTTTTCTGGCCTCTGTGCTTCAGTGGCTGCGGCCAAAAAAACTGGGCAAACAATGCCTACAAGGTCAACGTCGTTGACCTTGTAGGCATTGTTTGCCCAGTTTTTTTGGCCGCAGCCACTGAAGCACAGAGGCCAGAAAAAATATGCCATATAAATGCTGAAAATAGTCATTTTTTGCCATACGTTGACTCAACGTATATGGCAAAAAATGACTATTTTCAGCATTTATATGGCATATTTTTTCTGGCAACTGTGCTTCAGTGGCTGCGACCAAAAAAACTGGGCAAACAATGCCTACAAGGTCAACGTATGGCAAAAAATTACTATTTTCAGCATTTATATGGCATATTTTTTCTGGCAACTGTGCTTCAGTGGCTGCAACCAAAAAAACTGGGCAAACAATGCCTACAAGGTCAACGTATGGCAGTTGTTTAAAGAGAACAGTAGATTACTAGCCAGCAAAGCTACCTAAGCTAAAATGTCCCTCAAATCCCTGCAGACTTCTGTCCCTCCAATACAGAGCAGTATCAAGCAGATTACTAGCCAGCAAACTTACTATCATCTGTCCCTGAAATCACTAACAGCTCTCCCCCTACACTATCTCTTCCAAGCACACACAGGCAGATTTTTCAGATACATTTTTGCCCTTGATCCCCCTCTGGCATGCCACTGTCCAGGTCGTTGCACCCTTTAAACAACTTTAAAATCATTTTTCTGGCCAGAAATGTCTTTTTTAGATGTTAAAGTTCGCCTTCCCATTGAAGTCTATGGGGTTCGCGAACCGTTCGCGAACCGCTCGCATTTTTGCGCAAGTTCGCGAATATGTTCGCGAACTTTTTTTCCGACGTTCGCTACATCCCTACTGACCATAGAGGAAATGCATAGACAGTTAAGGTCGATAACGATCTAGATTCCATTTAAGGTCATTTTTATAAAGGTCCATAAACAGAATTGGAATACACCAATCATTGGTACATATACTCCACAGTACATAGTGCAAAAGCAAGTACAGGTATGGGAGCTATCATCCAGAATGCTCGGGACCTGGGGCTTTCCGGATAACAGGTCTTTCCGTAATTAGGATCTTCCCACCTTAAGTGTACTAGAAAATCATGTAAAACATTAAATACACCCAATAGACTGGTCTTGCTTCCAATAAGGACTAATTATATCTTAGCTGGGATCAAGTACCAGCTACTGTTTTATTATTACAGAGAAAAAGGAAATCATTTTTTAAAAATTTGGATTATTTGATTATAATGGAGTCTACGAGAGACGGCCTTTCTGTAATTTGGACCTTTCTGGATAACGGGTTTCCGGATAAGGGATCCCATACCTGTATATTTATATTGCTACATACAGATTAAGTCATTAATGATTCTGTCCTGTTTCGCTGAAAAATTTGCAAAATGGGAGAAAATTCACGGAATGTGACTTTTTCCAAGCTTTGTATTTACAATACATTTTTTTTTTTTTTTTGCAAATATGTAATGTGGGAATTTCGCTCAAATGGTAACCATAGCAATTACTTCTTACAGTAGAACACCAATGACGGCCAGGGGATTTTAACAGAAATCTGTATTTGGAGTTTTTCACAGAACACTAACATGTACAGTATAATAGAGGTACAGTAACTTACAGTAATTGTCCAGTAGTCAGAACAGTCCGTTGAACAAGGAAGTGCAGGTTCCTGCTCTTTACTATAAAGTTTTAGCTTCACTTACACAGTTAGTTAGTTAGGCAGACTTAACACAGCAGAAATTCCCCTCTGTCTCAAAGAACCATTACCTCACACACACTTCCTGGTTTCTTAGCAGAGAGGATGAGATCCGGTGATGAGATCAATTCCCCACACCTGCAGCTTGTTCAAAACCTCTGCAATTCTCTTTACATTCTGAGTTTCATAGGGCATTCTGGGAGATATATACCTTCCCTCCACAGTTCCCACAGACACTGGGGCTCATTTATCAACACTGGGCAAATCTGCCAATGGGCAGTTACCCATAGCAACCAATCAGTGATTAAATTAAAAATGCAACAATCTGATTGGTTTCCATGGGTTACTGCCCATGGGAAAATTTGCCCAGTGTTGATAAATGAGCATGTGCCATAGAAGTTAAAACTGATGCAAGAGAAAAAATAGAGATGTTTGCTTGAAAACAGTGTCACTGGCATTGAGTATTTCTATTTTATACATTGTCTAACAGCTCTTTTCACGCCAGAGATGCATTCACTGACAGAAATATGTACAAAATAGGGGTGTGGAAGCACTCTAAAGGCTAAGTGATAGTATATTTAAGTATAACGGAAGTGCTAGTTTTAAAGCACATTCCCTGGGCCCCTGTCTCAAAAGTAAGTTTACAAGACAGGGATTTTTAGTTACAAAGTTATGATCATAAAGTTGAAAAGCCACCATACCACGTCAAGGTAAACCCCACATGGCGGTCCCTAACTTGTTTCCCTCTCGGCCATAGTATAAAAAGTCTTACTGCATAGTAGCATTCAGTGTAATCAGTGTCTGTTGAACCTTGGTTTCAGTAGGATCTAGCCTCCCCCGCCAGTATGCGGCTTTTAAGGGAGAGGAAATGTCCAACCAACGCCCATTTTTAAAAGTATAGGGCCCCATTAGTTTAAGGGGCCCTATACTTTTAAAAATGGGCGTTAAAACTAGTACTTCCATTATACTTAAATATACTATTACTTAGCCTTTAGGGAATACGCATTAAAACTAGTACTTCCATTATACTTAAATATACTATTACTTAGCCTTTAGAGTGCTTCCACACCCCTATTTTGTACACTGACAGAAATAGTCCTATTAACTTAATTTGGTTATGCCGAGAACAGAATACCTGAAAATAATAGCATAATTTAAGCTCTTAGGGCTCTTATATAAGAGCATTTTTGGACTGAAATTCGTTCATCCGCATGGGAGCACAGTCCCAGATACACTCAATTCTTCTGTATGGTCCCGACCAGTCCAAAATGCTTGTGTGTAAGATCACTTAGTCTGGAATAACTAATGCACTTTTATATATACACCAATTAGCTCTTTAGAATGGATTATTTCTGTGATTGTAACACATGGTTTTAATTCACATGACGAGGCAATATGAACATGCTATTTATATAATTGTTCAACTTTTGTTTTATTAAGAAATAATTTTACATACCTTTATATATTTGCCCACTAATTCTGTGTCCATAAACTGCACTAAAATATAAAACACCATGCTAGACATGTCTATAATGCTAGACATGATATCTTTACTTGGACATTATAGATTCTTTGCATTAATGTTTTATGTTTAAAATCATTTTATTTTTTAATTAAATTGCAGACACACATATGACTTTGTTGTTTTTTAATGCTAAAGGAAAGGTTAAAACTAAGTAAGCCTAAGAAAGGTCCACCTAAATATACCAGTACACCCTCATAGTAATGCTGCTCTGAGTCCTCTGTCAAAAAAAACACTGCATTTCTTCCTTCTATTGTGTATACATGGACCTCTGTATCAGACTTACCACCTACCATCAGTTTAAACCTCCTTGCCCCAGGCGTGAGCATACTCAGTTTGCTCCTCTTATCCCCCCCCCTTCTATGCTGTAATCTGAGCCCAGAGCTCTAAGTAGCGACTCAGGCAGGAATTGATGTCACACCAAGCTAATACTGCAGCTGCTATCCTAAACAAACAGGGAGCTTCTAGAGCTTTTTACTCAGGTATGGTAAAGCATTCTACAGAATAAATATAGCATTCCAGCTTGCACTATTGCAGCTAATCTATTGGCAATAAAATGCCTATGTAGCTTTCCTTCTCCTTTAAGGAATATTTTGTGTCTACATACTGTACATATACCCACCTCCACCATTTCACTGCAGCATTTCTTCCATATACTTGAACTTTAAAAGATGTTTTGGCTTCAGGTGACCTCTTGTCTTGGTAAATGTGATGCCTAGGCCTTTTCCGGCTAGGGAGGGTGATATATGGCGACAATGAAAAAAAAGTGAAAATTCACCATTGATGCAAAAAAATTATCATGAATGTGACCAGCAGAAAAGTAATCACTGATCCAAAATTGACTTCACTTGGCACCCAAATTATTATTTATGTATTTCCTAAATAAACCAGTATCCTTTTAAAGGGCTGGTTCATCTAAGTTAACTTTTTTAGTATGTGATTGAATAACCTATTCCTAGCAAGTTTGCAATTGGTTTTCATTATCTATTTTTCAATAGATCTTTAATTATTTGCCTTTCTCTTCTGACTCCATATCTCATAAGGGTGTCACTGACGCCGAAAGTTAAAAACCATTGCTTTGTGACGTTACAATTTTATGTCTTGTTACTTTTTATTATTCATCTCTCAATGCAGGCCTCTCCTATTCAAATTCCCATGTCTTGTTCAAACCACTGCGTGATTGCTAGGGTAAATAAGACCCTAGCAGCCAGATAGCTGCTGAAATAGGAAACCGGAGAAGCTGCTGAACAAAAGGCTAAAAAACTGAAAAATCATAAATAAAAACGAATTGGACATTGTCTTAGAATTTCAATGTCTACATCATAACAAAGGTTAATTTAAATGTGAACAACCCCTTTAAAGGGAAAATATAACCCCCTTTTTGACATGAGCTCATTTAGTCGGGGGTGTTACACTTTTAGTATTGAATTACTGTCTGCTTAGAAGTTTAAGACGTCATCGCGCCAGCGCCGCTACCCACGTGGCGGCCATGGGCGCCGCCATTTTGGGAGCGATGCCGGCAGGGGAGGACATGCCGCCCGGAGCTCCTGGAACTGCTCCGGGCGGCGATCGTGACAGTACCCCTCCCCTTCACGGGGGGCCTCTGGACCACCAGGACTTGGCTTCTGGGGAAATTTGGAGTGGAAATCCCTCACAAGACGAGGAGCAGGAACATCAGAGTGTCCTTCCCAGGAGCATTCTTCAGGGCCAAAGCCCTTCCACTTGATGAGGTACTGAAGAGAGCCCCTGGAGATTCTGGAGTCAAGGATCTTTTCCACCTCATATTCTTGTTGACCATCCACAGAGATAGTAGGAGGGGGAGACTGGTTCACAGAAAAGCGGTTGGAGGTAGCGGGTTTCTCCAAAGAGACATTAAACACGTTGGGAATTCGCATCTCAGGGGGAAGCTGAAGTCTGACAGCCACAGGATTGATCACCTCCGAGATGGAAAATGAGAGATTGAATGAACTCAAGATTCTTATGATCTGTGTAGATCGTGACTGGGATCAAGGAACCTTCAAGGAGGTGACGCCACTCTTCTAAGGCAAGCTTAACAGCCAGGAGTTCTTGATTTCCTACATCATAATTTTGTTCTGCAGGAGAGAACTTCTTAGAGAAATATGCACATGGATGCAGCTTTCCATCAGAGGGATGTCTTTGGGACAGGATAGCTCCAACTTCAGACACATCCACCTCGATGAAGAAAGGTAACTCCGGATCAGGATGGCGGAGAACCGAAGCAGAAGTGAAGGCATCCTTTTGATTGAAAAGCTTCTATAGCAGGCGGGGGCCATGAGCTGGGTTTACCCCCTTTTCGGATGAGGGCTAGGATAGGAGCAATATGAGAAGAGAATCCCTTAATGAATTGCCAATAATAATTGGCAAAACCAATGAATCTCTGGATTGCCTTAGTGCTCAGCGGTAGGGGCCACTCTTGGATTGCAGACACTTTCACAGGATCCATCTCGAAACCCTCTGGGGAGATGATATAGCCCAGAAAAGGAATCTTGGACACTTCAAACACACATTTCTCCAGTTTGGCAAAGAGAGAGTTCTTCCTCAAATGAGAGAGTACTTCCTTCACCTGGGAGCAATGGCTTGCAAGGTCCTTGGAGAAAACGACCACAAACTTTCCCAAGAGATCCCGGAAAATGTCATTCACGAATTCTTGAAAGACAGCGGGGGCATTGCAGAGACCAAAGGGCATTACGAGGTACTCATAGTGCCCATCACGAGTGTTGAATGCCGTCTTCCATTCGCCACCTTCCCGGATGCGGATTAGGTTATACGCCCCACGGAGATCCAACTTAGTGAAGATTTTAGCCCCCTTCATTTGGTCAAAGAGTTCAGCAATCAGAGGCAAGGGATACCGGTTCTTAACGGTGATTTTATTAAGACCCCGGTAGTCAATACAAGGACATAGGCCTCCATCCTTCTTCTCCACGAAGAAGAATCCAGCCCCGGCGGGAGAAGTAAAAGGGCGAATAACCCCCCGCTGGAGATTCTCTTGGATATATTGCTTCATGGCAGTGGTCTCTGCTGGAGAGAGAGGATAAGTACGACCTCTAGGGGGCATGGTTCTGGGCAGAAGATCGACAGGACAATCGTATTGTCGATGTGGAGGAAGGAATTCTACAGACTTCTTACAGAATACATCAGAGAATTCCCTGTAAAAGGAGGGTAGAGTCTTCAGATCAGACCTAGAGATATTCACCCTCTGGAGGGGTTCAGCAGGAAGACAGCGCTGCTGGCAAAATGGGCTCCAACTGGAAATCTGTCCTGCGGACCAATCAATGGTGGGATTATGCAGGCGCAGCCAAGGGAGACCCAAAACAACTGGAACGGATGGGCAGGAAATAATTAGGAAAGATAGTATTTCTTTATGCAGCGTCCCAACCTGCACAGGCAATTCCCCAGTCGTCATAGAGATAAATTCAGCCTCCAGGGGTCTGTCGTCAATGGCAGTGACACGAAGAGGAGTAGACAATGGGAATAAGGAAACTTCCATGTATTTGGCAAAAAGAGCGTCCATGAAGTTCCCAGCAGCTCCAGAGTCAATGAAAGCTGAGCCGACAATGGTCTTAGTGGCTAGACGAATCTGTAAAGGAAGGAGAAACCTGTGAGTGTTCTCTTGAGTAGCTGGAGTATGCAAGAGAGGTCTTTGGAAGCGGGGTGCCAACAAGGGTTGATATCTTTTACAACGCTCCTTCTCTACTTGATGCTCTCTGAGACGAGTGTCCACCTTAATGGATAGTGCAATCAGATCTTCCAGCAGGTCAGGGAACTCCCTGGAGACAAGATCAGCTTTAATGCGAATAGACAGACCTTGATAGAATACGGCCTTATAGGCATCGTCATTCCAGGAAGTCTCAGCCATCAAAGTTCTAAAGTCAATAGCATAGTCACTGACACTGCGGGTCCCCTGCCGGAGTTGCAGAAGACGAGAAGGGACATTAGTGACCCAACCCAGGGCATCAAACACAGTACAAAATGCTTGAAGAAAAGCCTTGGCATCAAAAGTCAGTGGAGAATTCTTCTCCCAAAGAGATGTTGCCCACTCAAGCGGTTTGTCCACCAAACGAGACATCACATAGCCCACCTTGGAACGTTCATTGGGGAAGTTGAAACTCGAACTGGATCTGGTACTGTGTAGCGAAATCTCTGCAGGCCTGTGGGTCCCCACTGAAGCGAGGAAGAGGCGGAATACGAGGCTCACCAGACGAGAAACCTGTGGTAGACGAGACGACCGCCATGGGAGGATTTACAGCAGCTTGGGAAGCAGGAGGCGCTGGAGGCACTCGAGAGAGAAGGGTATCGCGTGCCTGCCCTATGCGGTACTGCTGGGCTTCATATTCCTCCATGCGGGATGCCAGTCCGCGGAGCGCTCGTCCGACATCAGGCGTAGCTTCCTCAGTAGGATCCATGGCCCAAGTATACTGTCAGGGAGCCGGGAGGTAGTCAGGATCGAGGAGGAAGCCCTCTTGAAGGAGCAAGGTTGCGGTGTCCAAAGGGTTAATCATTGGAGTAGTCAGAATCCAGTCAAGAGTTCACAGGCAGGCAGATAACAGCAAAGATCAAAGTCCAGGCAAAGGGTCAGGATAACAATCAGGAACAAGATTACAGCAATAGCAGCTCACAGGGAACCCAGGATACACACAGGAAATGTTTCCTATACTTGGGCGCCATTCTGGCATCTTGGTAGCGTTTTTATATTTGAATTTGACGCCATAGTGATGTCATTGGCATCCTAGCGCCGACGACGGCGCGCTGACGTCATCGCGCCAGCGCGGATACCCACCTGGCGGCCATGGGCGCCGCCATTTTGGGAGCGACGCTGGCAGGGGAGGACACGCCGCCCGGAACTCCTGGAACTGCTCCGGGTGGCGATCGTGACAAAATGGTAGCATTCTAACAAAAAGAAACAAATCTCTCACAGCTACTGCCTGACCAGTCACCCTGGTATACATACAGTTTATCCAATTTTCACACTAGTGATTAATACATCTATATCCATTTTCAGACCCTCCCTAAATTATTTTATAACAAGCAGATTTCATCCTTGTATTAGGGATGTATTCAATTCTATTTTAAAGATTGGAATTAAAATCTTGTAAAGTCTGGATTAGAGATATTTAATGAATTCAAGTCTCATTATAATGATTAAAGCACCTACAGTTTTAAACCATCTTCATAGCATGATTCACTTCTTCAATATTTTCCTTCAGTTCCTTAAAATGTGGGGTTTTTCATTCGGCCTGCAAATCTCCCTAGCACCTTCTCATTTCTATGTAAAATCCAATTCCAATTCTTTCAAGAAGTGATGATAATTCCAATTGGACTATTTTTTTTTATATTGGAATAGACTCGGTACAGAAGCTAAGGTTCGCTGATTGAAAGAGACAGAACTGCAGAAGATTACATTGCTAAACACTAATCCGGTACTGTTCCTTGATATGAATGCAAAATAACTATCTTGCTTGAAAATGAATTTTAACCAATCTCTTCTAGATGTCACATCCCTGGCATCGAGTGCATTTGATTAACCCCTATAATGCTGCAGGAATCCGTTTTAATCAGCGTTCGAAAAATATATTGGGTTTGTTGCTTGTTTACTGAGGCGCTGCCATTTAATGAAGACTTATGGAGCAGAAATGGAAATGGACATAGAAGCAAAATTGATGCTAAGCTCCGGGTAGAAAAAATACTAAATTAACGTAACCATTTTAAAGAAGCCCAGGTGGTGACATTATATGCAAGTTCTATTGAATGGGCACAGATTTCATACCTAAAATGTTTAATTGTTTAAGAAACCGATATTTAATATGGCAAGTGTTTTTTTTTTTTCCTATGATTGGGTTACTTTTGTGAAAAGCAGCATAATTGATCAGACCTGTTCCTTTTTACTGCATATAGCTGAGAGCAGCTGAAGCTTTGCAAGATGTGGGTGTGGTTTGAAGAACATTTTTTTCATCTTGTTTTCAATTCCAGTGACTTATAATGCACATGGGGTGGTAAAAACAATTGATTTGTTACCCGAGTGCGAATAGATGACTGGGATAACTTTCTAGATGATTTACAATTTTTCCCCACAACTTAATTTAGATATTTCTCTTCCCTATAATAAGCACATCTTGTTGCCTGTATGCTCAGTGGATGCTCTGCATGAACCTCAAAGGGGGGAATTCACAAAAGTGTCGGGAATGAAAAAATGTCTTTAAAATGTTGTAGAAAGTGTCATAGCAACAGCCGACAAATTCACAGAGCATTTCTCCGCCAATTTTCCGACATGTACGACACTTTTGAATTAGTGTCGTTAAAAGTGGGCGTGGTTTTTTTGGCGCCACTTTTCCCGACATTTTTATGAATTACTCGTAAACTCATTTTTTTTACCGACAATTTTTCAGACACTTTGGCTCTCCAAAATGAAAATGTCAGACAAATTGTCGTTTAAAAAGTCTTGGTAAATGTCGTTTGTACGATGAAAAGATATACGACATTTTAGAAAATTGTCAGACTTACGAGACATTCAGAGATGGGAACATCTGCCTTTGTGAATTTGCCGTTCATACGACATTTTACAAAATTTGTCGACCACCACTTCTGGGTTACTTTTTTTACCGACACTTTTGTGAATTCCCCCCAAAGAGTTGTTAATAGTGATGGGTGAATTTATTCGGCAGGTGCGAATTTGTGGCGAATTTGCGGGTTTTGCCGCCGGCAAATAAATTTGCAGATTTTCAGTGAAAATTTGCTGGTGAAAATTCACCGGCGACTAAATAAATTTGCTGCATTTCCCCGCGAATTTGCCATGAAAATTTGCTGCCAAAACCATATATATGCTTTATATGTATCTCTCTCTCTTTCTATATATATAAGGGCTATTCCACATGGGGAGATAGCGACGCGTTTGCGGTCGCGGCGGCAAAGCGCCGCGACAGTCGCCGCGACCGGCACAGGCGACAGTTTTGTATGGGCGCCTATGTAAAAACGCCTGTGCTAACCACACGAGGCGATGCGCTTTTCAACAGTCGCCTGAAAATGCCTCGCCAGGCTTTTTCAGGCGACTGTTGAAAAGCGCATCGCCTCGTGTGGTTAGCACAGGCGTTTTTACATAGGCGCCCATACAAAACTGTCGCCTGTGCCGGTCGCGGCGACTGTCGCGGCGCTTTGCCGCCGCGACCGCAAACGCGTCGCTATCTCCCCGTGTGGAATAGCCCTAAAGCATATATATGGCTTGGCTCTGAATAAACCATTGCTTTACGCTGGTTACTGCACAAACTCGAGTACTGCCATTACACTGAGCTGGGGGAAATCATTCCAACAGCTGAAAATACATGAACAGAGATAGCCATGATATACAAGGTTTCTGCAAGTGTGATGGGTAAATGATGTTAGATAATATTGTGCTATGAATTTGACATGTATGTCTTCTTGTTGATAGAGGAGATTTGGCAATTTCACTTGGTCAAACAAGCCATACTACTATCTATGTGTGTATAGTCAGTGTGATAATGGCAGAATTGCAGCAATAGCAATAAAGGATGTCACCTACAACCATAATTATTATCCTTCATTTATAAAACATTGTTATATTCATCAGCCCTTCACAGAGTAATAAATAAATGCCATAAAACTTTATACCATCCTCTAAAAGAATCACAGAAAACTGGTCCCCCAAACTGTTCACAGCTTTTGTAGGCAGTCAAATAACAGACACTTATAGGGGTAATGTAATAATAAGTGAAAAGTTTTCTATTAGTTTTAACTACCTATAGCAACCATTAAGCAGGACACATTTGATGACCCTATTATTGATTATATTGCACCTGTGCAAATTTACTTTTATTGCATATGGGGGTGCTTACAGTCATATCCCTTTTTGGATATTATCATTGTGAATTGGCTTAGATGTTTAGAAAAGGTTAATGATATATTTTCCATAGTGGGAAAGGCACCTACATTAATATCCTAATGTTGGATATACATGTAAGTGGGACTGTAACTATCATGGCCAGGCAACCTTATTGTTCAGATAAATCATGGATAATACCAAAATCTGTTTGTCAGAAAGATTAGTGGGCCATTTGTTGGCACAAATACACAAACAAAGCTAAAAATGAGTGATGAGAGAATCTGTCCCTTTTCGCTTTGTTGAAAAAATTGCCAAACTGCAAAAAAATTTGCGAAAACTGCAAAAAAAAAAAAAAAAAATTTAAGTCAATGGGTGTCAACATCTTTTTCCGCTCCAAATACATTAAAGTCAATGGGCGTTTTTTCTTATGGTGATTCTTTTGTCCAAATGCATTAAAGTTATTGGCCGTTATTTCTTATGGGTATTTTTCTTATGCTGATTTTTTGTCTTGGTGACTTTCGCAAAAAAAAAAAAAAAAATCACAGATGGTCAAATGTGCAATTTCACTGCAAATCCATGGCTGCTGAAAAAATTCACTCATCACTACTAAAATGTTGAAATTTTCATATCATATTTCTTCATAAAAAATATGTAGGAAACATACACAAACACTATCTGACCTTTCAGAAATAAATATAAGAACTTGTTTTCTTTACACAGACATACCTGATTCCATAGATTTAAAGGAAACTATGATACTCTTATAAACCATTTCCCAACATCCCTCAGGATGACAGAGTTTTTCAACCCCTCCCTCCACTTCTTCTATTTAAAGTGATGGAATTTGAACCTTGAATTCCCTCTGCTTTCCATAATGAGTGGTGCACAAATTTTCTGCAAAGCATCAACACTTAAAGTTCCAGAATGCATCACTTTGCAATGGAATTAAGTGTGGGAGGTGTTGCACTATACCGTGCTTATGTAGAAACTGTTTGAAAACTATTATTATTTACTATTAACAAGTATTTTAAAAGCACCAACATATTGTGCAGCGTTATCTGAACTTACAGAAATAAATGTACTGTAAATGTAATTTCCCTACCCTACTAAAGCTCCTCCTCACGACGTTTCTTCTTGCCGAACGACCTATTTTAGCGAAGTCCGACCGATCCTTCGAAATTATAATCTTACGATTTTTTGGCCGATATCGGTCAGGAAATTGATCGACCAGGTTAAAAAATCTTGTCGGCCACAGTGCAATCTATCTATGTTTGCAGGGCCAAGCAGGCAGCTCCCCTTTGTTTTCCTGGCAAATTGGTCTTTTTAGTTGATGGTCAATTTGTACGATCGTTCCTCAGATAATCGTGGTCTCACGATGAGGATTGGATGAGGAGCTAGCTTTAGAATAATTGAATGAGCTACTGTCAGAAAAGGGGGTATATATTCCCTTTGATTTTTAGGTCTAATACCTAAAGGTTAAGCAAGCAATACACAAAAATATCTGTTCGTCTGGAGAGATCAACGAAGAAGTAGGAGGTGGGCCAAATCATGAATCATTTAGGAGTGAACCTAAAAAATGCCCAGTGTTGTCCACAGCGTACAGCATTTTCAAACCTACCCACTATAATTCTGTCCAGTGCCTGTTCAGATATCATTTGGCTACGCAACCTGGCATGGCTGAGTTGTCAGTCAATAAATAAAGCAAAAACCATAGTTTCACCTTTCTGTTAAGAATCACGTCTTGTGAAACAGTTAGTTCTACAGAATGTGGTTAAGTGCTATACTGTGCATTTAGGTTCTTGATTACACAATGGAATACAACATCAATACCATGGAAGCTATGCAGACGTAAATGGAATATTCCACTGAGACCTGCTAAGTCTGTTTCTTTAAACATAACATTTCCTTAGTTTAGTAGGGTTAATGCACAGTCTAGACAGGCATGGGATATATTAATTGTCTTACACTTTTCAGGGTCCATTTTGTTCATTTGACTTACATGGAACATGCATTTATCCTAACTCAATTCACTTTAACTGCATTATTTTCTCAATGTATTGAAAAAAAATTTCACTGTTAAAGTATTTGCACATCGCAAATCCGAATATTAACACCTTAAGTGAAATTGCTTAAATTACTAACAATCCTATAAAGTCTAAGCTATCACTGCTTTTGGTATGGGTATAAGTAACGTAGAGGTTTCATAAGGAAATTATACATACCCTTTGGAATAAACTTTCAACAATAATAACCACATTTTGCAGATTGTTTCCTGATAAATAATCATATACCAGCTCTATATAAGAAAAATGCATTCATTCAAGAATTCTTAAACCCCTAAGCCTCCATTTGAAGCTATCCAATTTCTATTTTCATAGATATTACAGGAAAATCTTTTAATCATTGTTGGGATTTTTCCCTTATCAGGCAATCTTTTGTGTGTCTTTTGGCAAAAGTGAATTGGCAGATTCATATTTTATATCTATTTTATTTTCTATGAAACCCATGATATATCTAGAGAATAATGACATGACTTGGAAGATTTTATTTAGCTACAAAAGCACAGCCACTAAAGTGCCCTTAGTTCATAATATAATTTGTATATTATGTAATTTAAACTATTATAAGACACCAAGGAATTCAAAGGGGTAAATTCACAAACCTCCAAAAATTTGCCGACGGCTTCGCTCACAGCACAACACTTTGCCAGGCGTAGATACGCCAGGACAACACTGATTCACTAAAATCCTAAATTGCATCCAGGGTGCCGAGCACTGGCGGAGTTATGCCAGCTTTACTACTCCAAGCGAAGAGAAGTTGTCTAGCGTTGCCTAATTTGAATACGGCGGGAAGTTAAAATTCATTGGATGGATATGTTGCAGCAAATACATTACACTACACAAGCCCAAGGAAAATAGAGTTGTTATAATGCCCTACACATGAGCCCAGTGTATAGTTTATGTGCCATATGTAAGGAAATTTAGGGGGGAAGCCGGTTATCCCCAAAAAATAATACGCTGTTTTGCAGCCTATCACCCTGAAAAAAGGAAAATACGCTAGCATTTTTTGAGGCATAGAAACATTTTCAACTATTTTTTTACTTTATTGCACTTCACCTGGTCTGAGGTGGCGAAGGCAAGTCTGGCACAAGAGGTAGTGTTCAGTAAAATCCACATCTTAGTGAATTTGCGTTGTTACGTCCATTCGCCAGAGCGCAAATTTGCCTGGCGTTAGGGAGCGAGGTACCGCTAGAGTCTATATCCTTTGCTAGCGAATTTTCGCCACTGTTAGTCACGTCATCCTTTAGTCAATTTGCCCCAAAGACCCTAAAAAAGTAGAGGCTTACTAGGGGTTTTATTATGCTTTTTAATCAACAGTGTCCAGTGATAGTCACTGTCAGCAAAGTGTTACATACTAACATGGGAGTATGTCAGTAACCCAATACCCCTTTACTTCAAACTGCACCTTTAATCTGTACCATGCCCCCTTTCTTAAATCACAACCCCATTAAGGGATATTGCCTGGGGCTGGATAACTTGCCCTTAGGGTGTTTCTACAATGGAGGGTTTGGCATTCAGTGTTTAGAAGACAAGCAGCTATATTTATTAAGGTTTAAGTACAAAGTAGTGTAATGATGATTTAAGTGGCACTTACACTTTTTTACCCAATATTGTCCAATAAAAACTACTCTTGCACAACATGGTAAACATGCTGGATTTTAAGTGGCAACACCTGTGGGGTGTATTGAATCTTGGTAAATAGAAATAAATATCAGCAATTAACTAGTTATATAACTAATTAAACAAGGACAGATATGCATATAATGGCTATGTAGTTGTGTGGGTTTTTTTTTTGCTTGTAGGACTTTCAGTTTAGGTATTTATATTTCTGAAATATTCTTTAGAAATAAAATACTAGTAATCACAATACCTGGAACTGCCTGAATACGTCAATCCCAAATTTTATAGCACGCACCAGTGACTATGGCATAAACATATCCAAGTTCTTTAAAGTTTTGCCACTCCTGGCGAGTGATTCCCCTTGTGTAAAAAAATGGGAACACTGATCACTTCCAGGCTTTTCTCCCCAAAAATTGTGGCGCTTACAATATTTTATCTTATTTAACATAGTTATGAGAGTAAACAGCTCTATCTTGGTTAGATGAGCTCTGTTTTTTTTCACCCAATCAGCATTCATTCTCTTGTCATTAAGGAAAAAGTGGCTTGTCAGTTGCTGACAATGGAAGCCGACTAGGTTTTCTTTACTCCATGTTTAGTACATGGACATGTCACTTTCTGCACTCCAGTTCTTTCAATTATGCTTGGGGTTGCCATTCCTTAACAGCGAGCTCACCAAAGGTTCTTATTCCCAAAAGCCTTTCTTTCTCAACTCTTACTTGATTGCATTTTAAAAGAGGTGTATTGATTTAAGTCCAGCAGTCGACACATAATCATTGAGATAATAAATGTTTCAAGTCAAGTACCCATCATCTAACCCTTTTTTTCACACCTGATGCAGGCATTATATGTCCCTATATTTTACCTGAAAGGTAAACACACCTGATATCCCAAAATGATTTGCATTATAGGAAGGCCATATTCCAATATACTCAAAATATAACTGCTATATACTGTAGCTCATATAGCAAATAATTGAACCGTAATAAATTTTATTTTTCTCTATAATAATAAAGCAGAACTTTGTAATGATTCTAACAGAGCTGCATGAATCCATATTGGCAGCAAAATAGTCCTATTAGGTTTATTTAGATGGTAATTTAAATTATGGGAAAACAGAAAACCGTAGGTCCCAAGAATTATGCGTAACAGGGCCTATACCTGTTATATTACGTTTATACAATATTGTATTATATGTAGCATATACGTACAGTAGAACCTGGCTTTTAGTTTTTCAAGGAAAATGTAAAATTCGCAAAAAACATACAGTGTTTGGGATCACAAATAAATGGCATAAAATAATGGTAAAACAATGGGCTAATTTCTCAGCAACTAAAGTTGGGGTGTAGGAACCTGGAAGCCACTTGTATCTATACCAATGAATTCATGCATGATATGAATTAATTGGTACCATATAATTTCTACCTCTCCCTAAGCATTTTTACTTGTATAATGATTACTTTCAAGACTCTAATTTTCACATTGACTTCAACAGCATCTGAGTCAGCGTGATTTTTGTTTTTCATTTTCCTCCTACAACTTTTTTTTAGTAAGAAAAATCATAAATTTGTAATCACAAAAATGTAAATTGCTACACATTTTATTCAAGAAAATACAGTTGCTATTGCACATATACCTATAAAAATGGTGATTTCATGATCATAACCATTAATAATTTAACTTTTTGTGTTTAAGGCATATTATTCTTTGGTTTGATTTGTTTATGTTGTAAATTCTATGATATTAGCTTTCAACACAATCTTTCCATTGGTCTACTACAAATGGGGAGTTTTATCTATTGATAGAAGTAAAAAAACTAATCAAAAGAGTTCATGCTAGGTCAATGCAATTGTAATTTTTTTTTTCTTTGTTGGCTTTTTGCTGCTTTATGCATTTAATACAAATGTTTATTTATTATTATTGGACAGTTCTAATCATTTTCCAAGCACACAATAGAGAGTAATAAAATGTTTACTTTGCTAAAAATAGGATTCTCAATGTTGCACATATTTCCATTACAACTGCTGGTTGAATATAACTAATATGATGCAATGGGAAAATTGAGGTCAATTTTTGGAATAATCTGAAGATAAATAAAGTATGGGCTGACTTGCTCATTGTGCTGGTTTTCATAGCTAGAAGCACATTTACTTAATGCAGTCTATTTGTAGTTACTTTAGTTTGTAAAGAAGGGCAAATGGATACAATCCATGTTTACACTTTCATCATGATAGATGCCCATAGATGCCCATTTTCAATTGTCTAAACTGAACTGAGATTTCAGTTCAGTACAAACTAAAAAAAAACCTTTTAAGCAGTACTGTGAAAGCTTGTCAAAAAGATTTCTAACTTGGGAAATTCATAAAATATTGTAAAAATGAATTAGATAGATTATATTTTCTCAAAGATTTTGTGAAAGAAACCTTTATAGATCCTATGCTATTAGGGAACAAGCTCCAAAATATATTGTAAACATTAAGGTGGAATAGCTTCCATGGACATAAGATGTAAATATCGGAACATATATTGTTCTTTTCTGTTAATGCATTGTCCATACCAATCAGCCTACCAATTTGCTCTGCAACCCATGGAATGGGCCCTTGTATAAGAAATACAGTATTTTTATTTGCAGTTCAGTGTTGATATTCTTAAACGCAGGCTGAACCTCACATGGTGTTATTTATGGCACACTGCATGCATGAGCTTTCATTTTAAAGCACAGTTTTTCATTTGTTTTTAAGGTCGATTTATTAGGTTTATTATCACATGGCTCTAAACTTAGACCCAAATTTACATTGTACTGCAGGATAGTATACTAACAAGAAAAAAATATGAATTTTTTTCACAGTGTATAAATGTGTAGGTAATGCCTCTGCTATAGAGAAGGGTTGTAAAACAAAACTAATAGTACTGGGTCACCCAAATATTTAAAAACACTTATCTTACTACACATTATACCCAAGACAGTCGTAACAAGACAAAATTGATTCTTACTCACTTTTTCACGTATAATATATCATACTTAGTCTTCATATGTCAGAATCCAACATATGACCCGATAGTGTACTAATGCACAGTAATAGGATAAGATATGGCTTCAGTGCACTAAATATTCAGTGGAAGCAGCAATCGCCAAAAATGCAAGCTATCAGGTTCAGTGAGGCTGAAGATGCCCTGACTGCTCTGTTGCTCCTCATCCATCATACAGATGTTGGGAGTCAAGTTATGAGTTAGAAAAAACTCAAAGTCCTACGGCTTTCTATATAATTGCCATACATATTGTGTCCAAATACATGTGCCGTTCACAACTATAATTTTTATAGCTTTTCACTTGCTCATTATAAGTCAGCCCAGGTCATACCTACAACAGACTGATAAATGCACCCAATATGAGAAACTGGAAAAAGTTATTGGATAATACAAATACATTTAATAATATTGCCTTTCAATTATTTTTTTTTATATAACGGACACTGAAGTCATCATCAATATAGCTTACTCTTTCACAATATTGCAATATTATGCAGGGTTATACTGCAGCTGGCACAGAATCTCAAAATGAAACAACTAGTGATGGGTGAAAATAATTGAAGTCAATGGGCGTCAAAATAATTTAGACACACATCAAATGTTCGACACCCGTGACATTTTTAAATATGTGTGCCTATTTTGTCCAAGTGCATTAAAGTCAATGGGCATCCGAATAATTTCAACACGCAAAATTTTTATGTGTACCTCTATTCTGATCCCAGTTTTGCTAGTTACAACACAGAAATTCGCCACAAATTTGCGCCTGGCAAATTTATTCGCCCATCACTACTAACAACATATAGAATTGTTTTGTACCTAACCTCAAGCCTTTCGACTCTGAGCAAGTAGAATATTAGTGCTGCTAGTTTGATCACATTTTCTCTAAGCAGATCTATAAACATCCTCTTCTACACTATGCATAGCAGGGTAATTTAATTACACAGAACAAGTCAAGCAGCATCTTACAAAATAAAAAGTAAGACGAAAAACTGATCATGCAAAAGAGTACAATGAATAAACAGTGGGGGTGCAAAATGGGTTATAGGGAACAGTGCATTTTAGCCCACCAAAAAAGCATAAAAATTATGTTTTTTTAATTCCATGAACTGAAAATGTCAGTGAAGTACCACGTTATTCCCTAATTTAAAGTAAATATGTAATAAAAAACAATCAACAATTAGTAGTATAGCTATTATCCGGAGATAAAAAGTTGTACATTTTTCAATGAGTATTTTATATTGAAAAACATGCATATATTCTTTGAACCAAAAAGACAATGTCTGCTTATACTTGGTAGGGTTGTAATCCAACTCAAAGCAACACAGATCAAGGAGACCCTAAAGTTCAAGGGCTGCACAAATATTTAAGAAACCGATGACTCCATGACCTATGTAGCTTACTTTGATGAAGTGCAATGATTAAGTATTGTGGTAACTCTGGAAGGCCATTGTTGGTTCACCAGTGCAGCTCCTGCTGGGTTCCCTGGAAGATTAAATGTATGTATATTTTTATTTATATAGTGGTACCTGTGAACACTGCTCTGTAAATTAAAACAATACATTAATAGAGAGGAGTCAATACAAGTATAAATAAATACAAAACACAAGGACATTCAAGCTTAAAGGGGTAATTCACATACCAGAATGCAGTGTGCAATGTACAAAAAAAGGGCTGCAATTAGCCATATTTTGTGCATTTGCACACTGTGTTCTGATTTTATAGCATTGCTGTATGTCTCTGCACTCTGTTTCAACATTTAGGAGGTTATTTATCAAAGGTTAGGATGATTTTGTTAACATTTTCGTGAACCCGTGGCAAAATTTCGTTATGCAGCTCATTTTGTTTTGCACAGCAACAAAAAAAAGAAGATGTGCAATAAACACATGTCATTTTATCCTTCCACAATGAGATCTGAGCAGTGTCACTATCTGTTTAAGGATATACACATAAATATATGGTTTATTGCTTTTAATGTGGGATACAAAGCACCCAGATATTGTCTGTTAATAGTCCGATTTATTATTAGTTGTGCCTGTGTTTGTAAGATGGTAGCAATAAACTATAGGTGGTACTTTTGGCTTAAACAGCAATATACTGTAGCAGTCTATTCCCTGATGGAGAGGGGTGGGGCCTCACAAAATGTGTTGGAAGCCAGGAGCATACAACATCTTCTCCTTACTGCTTGTACTTTTATCAATTTTGTGAGTAGACATTTGTTTTTACTATTTATACATCATTAAAAGCTTTAATGCACAATTGTAACTTATTGTTTTTTTACACATTGATTCAAATCAAATTGTATTATGAAAAGGGACTCAATATCGTGCCTGTGAGTATATAGAGGGGAGGGGGAGCACTGTGGTGAACCCTTACCTGATATACAGTATATTACTCACATTACTCTCTGTTAATTGGTAACAGGATTTTGAAACCTTGCAACTATACCATTGGTGATATATTATGGGAGTTTTGCCTTGTGCAATATGGTGTAGTAGTACATACCATTATCAGTCAACTAGAGGTAATGTATGAAATCACAGACGTGTTTTTTAAGAACATGGCAGCATGGGAGCCCTTTATTTCTATTGAGCAGTTGTAGCATACAGTAGTGGATAGGAGGGTCCTCTAACAATTTAGGGCATACGTGAAGCAGTATACTGAGCAAAAAATGACTTCCCATTGAGTCCAATGCAAAAAAAAAAATGGCTATAGATTCTAATGTAGTTTGCTACAAAAAAATGTTGCAACATGGGGGCAGATTCATTCATTACTGGTAAATGACCATTACAATATTGTCATTTCAAATTTACTTTTGTACCTAATACCTTATTAACCCATCCACAAACTTTCCTACCGCCGATGTCAAACAGCCTTACAGCGGTCAGGCTGAGAATGGGACCCTATTTTTTACTTAATTGCCCCACATTCAGGGCTGGATTTACATAGCGGGAGCTCCTAGGCCTACTGCTGTTTCTCACCCCTGTCTCCTCCCCTTCATTTTTTGCTCATGCGCAAATTTTCATCATGGGGATTGGCACATGGGAAATTTAAAAAACTGATCGACCCCAGAGCTTCTGAACCAATGTGGTTGTGGTTGGGCTTCATGCCACCTCCTAAATTCCTGCCACCCTAGGCCCAGACTTTGTGGCCTTTTCACAAATCCGGGCCTGCCCACATCAGCAATTTGCCAATCTCTCAGTACCATGACAGACAAGAATCCTGTAAAATTAAGTAAATTGGTTTGACAACCACAGAACTGAGTTCCGAATACCATTCGTTCCTGAACTATGTTTATCTTACATGTTCTAGCTTCTTTTGAATTTCTCCTGTAGCAACCAACAATCAATAGTTAAAGTGTTAGATTAAGTTCTAATAAAAATTAAACTGGTTCCTTAATTGTGTAAATAGACAATATGTTATAGATATGTTAACCTGATATATAACAGATCTTGACATGTATGCAATTATCACATGTCCCCAATAATGCTATTCGAAACATATTCAATTGAGGCACTCCTGGAATCAGTCGTATTGAAAAATAGACAACATACTGAAGAAAGCAGCATGGCGGTTGAGCTATTAGAACTGTATTTAGTAATGAGAAGAAGCTAGGTGCTATTCCTGCCAGTTCACATTCCATATGAAGTTTATATGAGTGTCTGTGTGGGTTTCCTCCCACAGGCCAAGAATATAATGTCAGATTTTTCCTGATCTACTTGACCCTTTTCTTTATGTATTGTGGTGAGTTTAAACTAACAAGCTAAATTTTTGCAGTGACTGATCCGAATGATCAAGAATTCTTGGAAAGCGCTGCATAATATTTTGTAAAGGATGATAATTATAAAATGAGCAGACTGTTTTTATCCACAAGCTCCCCCAGCTTTATGAATATCAAAATGAATTCTAAATGTAAAGCTCTTATTAAAGAAATAAATTCCCAAGAAGAATAATTACATGGGGGGGATAAAACAGTCACTCTCCGGTTTAAATGTGTCCACTGAAAATATAGTACCATACAATGCATTCCGCTATCTACATCAACAAACAGTAGGGATCTGCAATGAGAACAATAAAGGAGAACAGTTTCTAAAATGGAAATAATTCCCATCAGATAAGTAGTCATTGTGTAAAAAGAAAGCCCAGGGCTTCCACATTAAAATATATACTGTCTTCCCATCACATGCTATAGAAACAAATATTCATGTTTCACCTTAGGTGCAAGAAGTACAGTAAAGGCGCTGGATGTGTTACCCATTAGTAAATGTTCCCTTTAATAGTGTGTTGCTTCTACCTGCTGGGGTTATTTTCATCTTTTATTTATGTGGTGATTGTTTATCATTGATCATCCCTAGTAGAGATAGCTTACAATATAATATCCCTATCACCCAACACTGGTCACTCACTTTAAGTATGCAGTGCAGTTTTGGGCTCCAGTCCTTACAAAGGATATAAATGTGAAAACTAGTTTTATGGATTTAAATTATGAGAGTAGCCAGTCAAGGTTGGGATTGTTTTCTCTTGAAGAAAAGATACTTGCAAGGGCACATGATTACACTTTACAAGTACGTCAGAGAATATTATATAAAGATAGTGGGGATCTTTTGCCCATAAGGAGGATCAATGAATCAGAGGCCATCCCTTCAGATTAGAAGAAAAGAACGTTCATTTGAAGCAACGTAGGTGGTTCTTCACAGTGAGGACAGTGAGGTTGTGGAATGCACTGCCGGGTGATGTTGTGACTGTTTTTGCATAACACAAGCTTAAAGTGGACCCGTCACCCAGACATAAAAATCTGTATAATAAAAGTCCTTTTTAAATTAAATATGAAATCCAATTTCTTTTTTTTATTAAAGCATTCATAGCTGTTGTAAACTCATTTAAAAATATCAGCTGTCAATCAAATATTACCTACCCAGCCTCTATGCCTAGGCATAGAGGCGGGGCAAACAATTACTTTCACTTTACATTCAGCACTTCCTAGATGTCACCGCTCTCCCTGCTTTCCCCCAGCTCTCTTAACCATTTAATTGTGTAACCAGTGCATGGGGATGGACATTGGGTCCCTGTCCCCTGGTGCACAAACAAGATTTTGAGATGATACAAGACTTGCCTTAATAACAGTGTCCACAAAATGGCTCCTTCCTGGTTGCTATAATTATGAGTTCCCAGACTGATGGAAACAATATTCAAATAATTTATACAGTGTAATTAAAGTTCATTTTGCTTGACTAACATGATAAAATAGGATTTGGAATAATTTTGTTTGGGTGACGGGTCCACTTTAAAGTTTCTTTTTTCATGTCTTGTGAAGCAGCTGTTGGGGGAGTCACGGACTCTGTAAACTGTTATACATTATACATTAGATGGAACATCTCTTATACAGTACATCCTGATGATCAGCTATTAGAAATGATACAAAAGTTGCTACTATTAACTGAATAAAATACAGCTGCCACTTAAATTAAAGTGCACTTAAAAATGGAAAGTGAGGGCTTTCTAAACAGAAAACAAGTCTGGGGATACTGAGCAAAGTAGCCCATCTGTTGCCCACTGGTCAGCAAATTCATTCAACCGACCAGTACATACTGAGCTACCAGTTTGAAATGCCATTAAAATTTTAACTTCAGTTTTGGAAAAGCTGTACAAAATATAACATGGAAAGCAATTGTAAAAAGTCTTTATTTCTGGTGAACAATCTGAAAACAACGGAACTGAAGTGTTTTGAAGGGAACTACCTCAAGGATGGCTTAAATGATTTCTTGAACAAGCATACTATAAAAGACTATTGTGATACTATAACCTACACATATTATATATATATATATATATATATATATATATATATATATATATATATATATATATATATATATATATATATATATATATTCCCCCACACACGTTAAGCGTCTCTTCTTGGCCTGGGTGCGTGTGTCCAATGTAAACTGTAGTCCTCCAAAGCAGAGACCGCACTCTCAGGGCTTATGAAAATGTAAATTTTTATTGGCAAAAACTAACGTTTCGGCTGCGTATCAGCCTTTGTCAAAGTCACAAAAATACATATAAACCACCCTTATATACATAGTAAAACGGCGCGAAAAATCCAATTCCTACTCGTATAGTGACATAACTAATTCTGATTGGTTCACCCCGGATCCCTAATTTGCATTTCATATCATGTGATTTCACATTTTACTCCCTCTATTTTGTTCTAATGCATCCACGCAATTATCCCCTTCATTCCCTTGATGTTCTGTATATTATTTAGGAATCCCTATATTTATCTTAGCACTAATGTTGGTTGTCATTGTCATTGTGACAACCAACATTAGTGCTAAGATAAATATAGGGTCTCTGCTTTGGAGGACTATATATATATATATATATATATATATATATATATATATATATATATATCTATATATATATCTATATATATATATATATATATATATATATATATATATATTATGTGAGTATATAGATAGATCGGTGTGTGTGTACTGAGTTTCATTTGGAAAGGTTGAACTTGATGGTCTTTTTTCAACCCAATTTAACTATGTTAACACACTAGGGTAATTTTAATCAGGAGCGAATTAACTTCTCTGTATATTTTTGTAGTGTAGAAGAACCCACACACATAACATAACCAAACTTCTAGAGCAATCGGGTCAGAGTAGAACTTGGAAACCCACACTGAAACAATGCTAACTATAAGGTTACTGTAGTTGCAATCAGATAGTCCATAACAACTGAATGCAACCTATATGATGCAAGGCCTAACACAGGCATGTCCAAAGTGCGGCCCATTTTCAAGTTTACATCGGTCCTCAGCCTCCATCATGAAATTAATCATAATGAGGCCCCCCAGCACAGTGCGATCAGGAATCCCATAGCAGTAATATAAAGGCACATTAGTGAAATGATCTGCCACTTGGTCTATACTGCTGCCTGTGTGACAAAGGTGTTAGTAATTGACACTTACTGGCACGTAGAGACACGCTGTTTTCGCATACTTCAAGAAATATGACGTTCTAGTACGTGTCTATTACTAACACTTTCAGCACACAGAAAGCAGTATAGACCAAGTGGCAGATCATTTCACTAATGTGCCCAAATATTACTGCTACAATTACTCCATTCCTGTGATTAAATGTTAATGGTTCGAAGAATGTTGAGCTGAATGGTCGGCCCCCACCACATTTTCACCTCACCAAATCTGGCCCTGATTGCAAAAAGTTTGGACACCCCTTGCCTAACAGCTTTAAGTTAATGCCTAAAACTATAGCAAAAGCACTACCACTACCACTTATCTGGATAGAAAGTGCTATAAGTAACATCTTCATATGCACTGTAAAGCAGGGTCAGACGGGGCCAGTGGGATACCATGAAAAAACACTGTGGGCCCTGCCAACCAGAAACCTGCTCATCAGTGTCCCAGATGAAAACTGTGGGCCCACCTATGCTCCTCCTGACCCCACAATCACAGCAAAGGACAGCAGTGAAAAGGTATGCATGGAGGACGGGGGGTTGTGGCCTCTGGACGAGACTGTGGCAATGGCCCCTAAGGGGGTGTGGGGTCCCTGAGTTGGCAGCTCCAGACACCCCCATTCTGACCCTGCTGTAAAGGTTCAACATTACTACAGTAATGTAAATAATCCCATTGTCAGAGAAAAATTTAATTTTCAAGAATTAATGCCCACAATAATGGAATTTAAAGGCAGCATTATTTGAGTTTATTATCCCCCTTGCCTTACATAGCTGTAAAATTAATAACATCTCTATTAACAATAAGGGTTTAAAGGAAAAACAACATTTATGTGTTGCATCTATTTGTATTTTAAAGAGCATTGTGATTATATGCATCCTGGAAAGTGCTTATTCTTAAATACATTAGTTCCTGTAATTACTCATATTATATTGTTAAAGCAGCATATTTTTACTTGCGACTCATTTCGGTTAACAATGTAAGCAAACCAATTTCTCACCTATTATTTACATTTTATAATTCTACTAAATGAAATGCAACTTCTGGCTTCAAATGTACGAAACAGCTGAGGTGCACAAATACCGTAAAACAACAGCTGCAGCCACAACAACTTTGTAAAGGCTATTCATTTTTTTTTCCAGACACCTACATTTGCTACTGTAATATTTATATTGAAGCTTTAAATCCCATTATCTATCACACATGCCTGGTTTTTATTTTTGGTCCTATTTTCATTCGATATACTGTAAGCATCTGAAAGTATTTGCTTTTAATAAAACCAACAATTAGGGATGGGCGAAAATGTCGCAGACGCCCATTTAAGTCTATGGACGTCAAAAAAATTGTTGCACGACAAAATTTTTTTGCCGCGCGTCTTTTTTTACCGCACAACGCCATACAAGTCTATGGGCCTAATTTTCGCAGCAAAGCAAGGCCAAAAAATTTGCCCATCCCTACCAACAAATAAGAAAAGCAATATTGTTTTTAATATCTACAGTGAACCTTATTCATCATATATGTAGGTTGCTCTCTTAAAAGGCATGCCATAGCATTTTCCACTGTCTGAGACCAACAGGGCTGTAAATTACATCTTACTTCAGTGTTTATTTTTCTCAACCATTTTTAGCTTCATAGACTTTTTTTATCATTACAAACCACTCTGAAAGAATCTCCTAGACACATCTATGACAGAAGCTTGATCTCTTACAGAATCCACAACAAATCACTTGGTTAAAGTACATAGTTTTGAAAACAGATACCAACTATTCTGGTGCAGAACTTTTACTGCCTTGTAACGTCTCCTGGAATGACCACAGCTTCTCATGCCAAAATTATGTTGGATAAAGCATACACCATTAATAGTAATTTAAATTTTTAATATATCTACAGTTATTTTGTCTGATTATAGACCGTTAACGTGATATTGGTTTAGTCTAACATTTGTGATGCTACCGCATTACAGTGGATACTTTATGAATTGTAATTTTCATGGAATTTACAATAGCCAGGGCATGCATTATTTTTGATCATCCATGTGTTTCTGTTTTCAGAGTAAAGATTTGCAATTAAAGCATTCAAGACTGCAAAACAGTACAAGGATTAGGGATATATATTTACAGCATTGCTAATACAGTCTATTAAGCATTAAAATTCAGTCTTCAGCATTAATGCTCATCAATATTTGAATATTTGTTTTTAATCCCGCTGGTGCAGGGAGCAATCTCTGTAAATGGCCAAATAATATGTTGATTAAATCTGGTCAAAAGGGGTATTACATTCCTACAGAGGAGATGATAAGTCCAGTGGCCTTCTTTGGTGTCATATTCTTAAAGTTCAACTTTGGGAATCTGGCCCAAAGCATGGACTGTTTATGGCAGTGTTGCATGAGGAGTTGGGCATTGCTTTGATCAAAGACTGGGTACAGGGCAGCAGGGCTAAAGAGGTCTGGGTCAGATATGCCTATTTGCCACCCCACATCTCTCAAGCACTAAAGCAGATGATAAGATGAAAGACCAAAAATCTCTTTTTTTGTTCAGAAAATAATAATATGAGAAAACCTTGGAGACTTTCTTTGTTGCCCCTTTAGCTTTGAGGTACTGTACCAGCAGCCTAATGGAGGAGTACATCAAATACTTAAAGGGATACTGTCATGGGAAAAAATGTTTTTTTCAAAACGCAACATGTTTTTTTCAAAACGCATAGTGCTGCTCCAGCAGAATTCTGCACTGAAATCCATTTTTCAAAAGAGCAAACAGATTTTGTGATATTCAATTTTGAAATCTGACATAGGGCTAGACATATTGTCAATTTCCCAGCTGCCCCCGGTCATGTGATTTGTGAACTGATAAACTTCAATCACGCGTTACTGCTGTACTGCAAGTTGGAGTGATATCACCCCCTCCCTTTCCCCCCAGCAGCCAAACAACAGAACAATGGATAGGTAACAAGACAGCAGCTCCCTAAGACAAGATAACAGCTCCCTGGAAGATCTAAGAACAACACTCAATAGTAAAAACCAAGTCCCACCGAGACTGATTCAGTTACATTAAGTAGGAGAAATAACAGCCTGCCAGAAATTAGTTCCGTCCTAAAGTGCAGGCACAAGTCACATGACTGGGGCAGCTGGGAAACTGACAATATGTCTAGCCTCATACCAGATTTCAAAATTGAATGTAAATAATTCTGTTTGCTCTTTTGAGAAATGGATTTCAGTGCAAAATTCTGCTGGAGCAGCACTGTTAACTGAGGCATTTTGGAAAAAACATTTTTTCCCATGACAGTATCCCTTTAAACTGCCCTAGTCTGCCCCCCCCCCCCCCCAAATTCTTTGATAATGCTTGGCTCTCCTTGCAGGGCAAACTCTTTGTTAGGGGTAACATGAATCATCTGAATATTGCTAGCAAGGAGTGTCCCTGGGGGTGTACAGTGAAGGAAAGAGTATTTTTTGGTTGACTGACCCATTTCAATAAAGTTATATGGCAGGTGTCTTTATAGGAGGTGCACCAATAAAAGATATCCTTAAAAGATATTGAGCATGAGACACCCGTAAACCCCAGCTTCGCTGCAGAATATGTATAGGAAATCTCTGGTGGCGGCTGGGGAGGCTTTTTATTTTTCTTAATAAAATTTTTTTTTAAAGGCACCCAAGTGATGCCCCCCCACATTATATTGTTAAAATGTACTTTTTTTAATTTTACATTTTCCCAACTACATTTCGAAGGAATTCATAGATTGACCATTTAAAAAGAGCAAACAACTGAACTGCTGAAGTATTCAGTATGATTTGTTTTTCTTTAAGACCAATCGGTTATGGAGGAGATGAATGAAATGCTTTCCCTGTGGAAAGAAGAGTTTTTCATCTGAAAGTGCATTTCTAACACTGCACATAAAAACAGTTTTGCATTCAGGACTCCATTTTTATCTCTAAACAGATTTGTAACTAAAAGAAGAGAGATTGTTTTATTGGAGACAGCTGGTCGGGGGATTAAGAAAACAGTCGCAGGAAGGTTAGCTCAAATGAAGCAGTGGCAAGATAAGTCACATCAAAAAAGTATGAATAAACTTTGATTCCTTTTAGACTCAAAATACAAAAGTAAAGACTATTCTATGTAGAAGGGTTTTTTTGTAAATGCTTACTCGTACTGTCCTCAAGTATCCATTGTAGCTTTCTTTCAAATGAACTAATAAGCAGTTAATGGCTTGCATTGCATTCAAATACATTTTTTATTTCAAGAAAAAAAAATATTTGTACATATGAGTGGTATAAGAGTAACAAGTTAGAAAACTGTGTGTAATTGTTAGCCCCTCTCGATACTACTTGCATCTTGCTGAAGATGATCTCCCTGGTATACACATATTTACTTATAAAATAGGTCACTCATTCTGCCATGTATACATATTGTATACTAGGTAATTTATGAACATGAGCACAAGCGCAAAGAGCTAAAATGGACACAAGTGTGTTGATGCAGTTCAAAAAATGAAACTTGCATCATTACAAAGGCGACTCTTCAAGCTGCTTTGATGAAATCAGGCCCAAGTGCATTAAAGCAAGGAAACCCAGAAATATCTAGTAGCTTACATAAAGTGGGTTGCATTAGTAGCCACAAATCTAATACTAATGGCATTATTACCCCTGTACTGCAAACAATGCCATTCAAACACAAATATAGGGATGAAATGCAGTTTAAACCGAACAAAACAAATGCAGATTTGCTTCCATGTAAAAAAACAATGCATAGTGGGTGAAAACTTGGCAATTAGCATTTGAATTTTGCACAGTGTAAATGCACTGCATTGCAAAATGAGAACTATAGTTCCCAAATGTTATACCCCTGAAAAGTATATGCCGTTCACACAAACAATATCAACATGTTTAGAAAATTTACAAACAGTACACACTGTTTGCAAACATAGGCAGTCATAACTGCTAGTGTGCACTACACATTACCCTGACTGACCAACCATTTAAAAAGATAGACAGTGGATGACTTCCCTGCAGAAATGCTTTTTAATCCCAGTTTGATAGAAGATTATAGTAAAATAAATGAATATATTAACAGCCAAACTTAATGCTGCTGTGCCCCAGTGCAACCAATGTAAGGAAAGCAATGCATAAGCAATTAACAAAAATACTTCTTTTTATAAACAAAGATAATAAAAGAAACAAATACAATTACTGCTAATTAGGGAAAGGGTTGTCCTGAAAAGAAATACGAGTTTAAATGGTGGTTCAATTGTAGCAGTTAACATTAGTTTATCTTTAATTGACACACAGGGGTATATTTATCAAAGAGTGAAGTTAATAGTGAAGTTCTGCCACTCTCTATTCATTTCTATGGGATTTTATAGGCTTATTTATCAAAGGGTGAACTTTCACTTTACCCATTGATAAATACGCCTTTCAAAATCCCATAGAAATGAATTGAGAGCTGCGGAATTTCACTCTAGTGGCGGAACTTCACTCTTTGATAAATTTACCCCAAAGTGCCAAACTCTTCTTCCAGGGACCATATTCCAGTAAACCTCTAAAAAGGTGCTAGTGGACTTATTCTGCCCCGCTGGAGGGCTTTGAGCCTGCTGAGCAAATATAAATGAATGAAGCAGGAGGCTTTATTTTAGAAAATAATGAAATCAACAATGCCAAGGCTTACTGGTACATTAATCCATTGCTGCTAATAAATCTTGTATTGGTATTGCAACATGAGCATAAAGACCTTTTATGTGGAATTGATACAGAGTGGGAAAAATAAAACCCAACTGACAAGGAAAGCAAATAATCAAAACAGGAAAATAACTATATTTCACTGGGTTACTTTATATTCTGTACATATCTAGTTTGAACAAATAGTAGAACCCCCATGTCTGATATAGTCACAGATGAGTAACCGCCAGGCAGGAGAAAGAATGCCGCGTTACCTAGGATATACCCATTAACAGCTTGTAACAAACGGATTGAATTGCAGACTGAAAAAACAAAGTTAAAATCCAGGCATATTGTCTAGGCTAACAGCAGATAGAGTCTGTAAACAGGTACTCTGGTTCTCCACTACCCTAGAGAAAGTCGGGACACCAATGAAACTTGTTGGCAACATATTGAATGGACTTTTCTGATGAGCAATTATTCTCAGCTGACTTGTAAGTGCAATATAGTGCTGATACAATTTTACACAATGGGAGTGTGCTCCTCCTTTCATGTGTATTAGCAGGCAAAGAAGGCCCAATAAACAGGCCAAAGTTTAGAACCAGGGAAACCACAAGAAATAGGAATTGGACAACATTCTTGAGAACAGGAACCTGGCAGGGAAAAAGGAACATGGGAACCCGGAAACACAGAATTCTCAGGCTAGATCAGGTTCAGGAGCTTTGATGATCAATCAACTGGGAGTTACCCAGAAGCAAGCTTATAGAGGTCCTTAATTGTTAGACTAGTTGTGGTTAATAAGATAGGCAGAGACAAGTACCACTTTGAAAAGCCTCCAGTGGTTCAATGCATAAATGTAGTCCACTGTTCGATTCCGAACACCTTATTTGTACATTTTTTCAGAAAATATACATTTAGGAAAATGCATTATAGTGTAGATTATATATTGGTGAGGCCACAAAATAAAACCCAATGTAAAATGAGGGGAAACGCAAAATCAGGGGATCAAAATTTGAGGTTCTGCTCATCTAAAACCTCTATTAGAATCAAATTTAGACCCAGCATACATGGAGCACTAAAATCAACAGGGTTGGCATCATGCAGAACAGAACAAGATTGATTTAGGGTCAGAGAAAGCATTTACCTTACTTGTTTTGTGCTGACGGTTTAGGTTGACCAGTGGCTTATGAAGCAATTATGAAGAAATTCTCAGGCATGTGGCAAAGAGATTTCCGATCTTAAGCCCATGGTTTAGCTGGAACATCCCTCTGCTTGTTCATAATAGTGAGTTATGTACTTAATGCTTTGATAAGGTCTTTGTAATCAATATAATTTGATTTGATAAGGTCTTTGCAATTAATCCTTTTACAAAGTAAGTTGGAATGCCACTGCTCCAATTCTGGAATGTTGATCTTTTTTGCACTGTGACAAAGGGCATTATAGTAATAAACAATTTCAAAATGCTAGTGTTCACTGAAATATGTATTTCTTCATCATTTAGTTTATTTACAGAAAAAAATGACAAAAAATGTTAACTTAATTTGACCAAAATTAAAATGATTGCATTGGTTCAGTATCGAGATATAACCATAACAGAAAAAAACCCTCTAAAACCACTCAAATGAGACTGTTAATAAATAAGCCTCTTAAAAACAAATGTAATTTTTAGAAATTCAGATGGATCTTCAGGTGTTAAAGAATAAAATGTACTGTATTTGGAGAAAAGTTAGAGGGTATATGCACTGTATACTGTATGTCATATAGGTTTACACATATATCAACACGTGTCAGCAAATGTGAGCAAAGTTAATGCGCATTAAAAAGACCCCCTCCATATAATCAGTTCATCCTCATAGTAAAGAGCTAGAAAGATCAGTCATAGCTTTATGAATAATAAATGATCCTTGCCATACCTATACATAACTGACAAAACTTACATTTACAAAATTCAAAAATTACCAATACCAACTTAAAAAGTGTCAGCCATATCAATGCAATGGTCATACAAATATGTAGAAAACAGAAAACACTGCAAGAATCATGACCCACCTTATGCTATGACAGTGACAGAACTTACTTAAAATTATTTGAGCTAAAACCAAAATGCCGAACCTAAGGTTAAAATAATACTATGAATGGAAGTACACATGTATATCAGATGGAGAGATCAATATGGCAGTAAGAAACCATTTTGGTAACAGCAATACAAAAACATTAAGACTGCTCATCGTCTCCCAACCACCAGTCAGCTAGTAGATATTAAAGCCAATACAAGGCAGGCAGATGGATGGCTGAGAGGAAGACACTAGGGATATAATGATGGCGGGTACTCAAAAGGGAAAAGGACTCAAAGGTGCAAAATAGTGGAAAGGGAGTTAAAACCTGGGGGTTTTGGAACCCATTGAGGCTCATTTATAAACACTGGACAAATTTGACCATGGGCAGTAACCATGGGCAAACCCATGTCATAGCAAGTAATCAGTGTTTGGATTTTTTTCAGTCAGCTGCAAGCATTTGATTGGTAGCCATGGGTTACTGCCCAGGTGCAAATTTACCCTGTGCTTATAAATGAGCAGCCTTGTGTGTTTGTACTCTACAGCCCTGGAACGCTTTGCAATTCTGATTCTGGCAGGGATTAAGGATTATTTTATCACAATTTGTTTTAAAAAGTAATTTTTTTAGTAAACCCAGAAAAGGTATCATGTAATTTGAAGCTTTTTTTCAGTATCTTATGAATGCGGAGTGAATTCTGTATACATATATAATCTATACTCAGTCTCTTTCCTTTTTCATATTCTAATTTTTCCTTCCAATTTATTGGGACAGCGTTAAAAGCAATTCTGTCGGGGCTTCAACTTTGCTACAATAAAATTCATGCTGTGGAAAATTAGAATTCTGAACAACTTTAGACATCTGAAAATCACACAGCTGTTCACACTCACCTTCTTTCTCTTTTCTTTTGTAATATGTCTTTTTTATGTCACCTTTATATGTTGCCTTACAGCAATGGCTGTCAATTCCGTATATTACATTGAGTGTTTGATCTTGCTTTACCATGCCTTTTAGTTCCAGACTGCCTTATCTAGAGATATTTTAGGTTTGTAGGTCACTCCAATGTTATAGTTTTATAGATTTCCTGTAAGTAGTCTATTTATCACCAAGTGGAACTTGTATTACCATTCATATTTTTACTATTCCTCTTCTGTTTCATTTTTTTGTGCTCTTTAAATGCATTTCCAGCAGAGTCTGAAAATTATTACAGACAAAGCTGAACAGGTTTTCAGTGCAGACTGTAAATGCAAAGCACCTGGGCTAAGTCTTGCTTATTTTAGGTGTTTCTTTAAGAACATATTGGGGGATATGAAAAAAAAATTATGAAAACTGAACAATTAATCATAACGCAATTATCCAATTATATTTTTTAAATATGTTTTACAACAAAAAAGAAAACATATTTAGCAACTCATCAGCTGCTGAAATCTGAATGTTCAGAGCAAGAATTGTCTAATGAACAAAATTACAATTCTTTCTTCATTATGGGACTAATAACTCCACCTATGAATTTTATTTCATTAATGTTTGAAGTTGGCCATCCATCCAGTTTGTATTGTTAAAGGGATACTGTCATGGGAAAACATTTTTTTTTCAAAATGAATCTGTTAAAAGTGCTGCTCCAGCAGAATTCTGCACTGAAATCCATTTCTCAAAAGAGCAAACAGATTTTTTATATTCAATTTTGAAATCTGACATGGGGTTAGACATATTGTCAATTTCCCAGCTGCCCCAAGTCATGTGACCTGTGCTCTGATAAACTTCAATCACTCTTTACTGCTGTACTGCAAGTTGGACTGATATCACCCCTCCCTTCCTCCCCCAGCAGCCAAACAAAAGAACAATGGGAAGGTAACCAGATAGCAGCTACCTTAGGGTAGGGGCACACGGCGCGATTTCGCCGCAATTCTGCGCTGGGCGAGTTGCGGCGTTTTTTAAGCCGAAATAGCTTTGTTAACTTTGGCGCTGGCGTCAATGCAAATCGCGGCGAAATCGCTGCGCTAATTCACACGCGGCAATTCGTTTTCTATTGTCGCCCGAAGTTGCCTCGCTGGGCGTTTCCGGGCGACAGTAGAAAAAGAATCGCCGCGTGTGAATTAGCGCAGCGATTTCGCCGCGATTTGCATTGACGCCAGCGCCAAAGTTAACAAAGCTATTTCGGCTTAAAAAACGCAGCGACTCGCAACTCGCAACTCGCCCAGCGCAGAATGGCGGCGAAATCGCGCCGTGTGCCCCTACCCTTAGACAAGATAACAGCTGCCTGGTATCTAAGAACAACACTCAATAGTAAAAACCCATGTCCCACTGAGACACATTCAGTTACATTGAAAAGGAAAAACAGCAGCCTGCCAAAAAGCATTTCTCTCCTAAAGTGCAGGCACAAGTCACATGACCAGGGGCAGCTGGGAAATTGACAAAATGTCTAGCCTCATGTCAGATTTCAAAATTAAATATAAAAAAATCAGTTTGCTCTTTTGAGAAATGGATTTCAGTGTAGAATTCTGTAGCACTATTAACTGATGCATTTTGAAAAAAACATGTTTTCCGATGACAGGATCCCTTTAACTTTAATGTGAACTTTAGTACTGGCTAAAGCAAACTGGGAAAAACTGGGCTGATAACAAGAGGTGCAAATATCAGTTCCTTACAGCTTACATCTGCAGTTCAGGTCAACAGTTATACTGTAAACATTAAGGAGCAGATTTATCAAGGGTCGAATTTCGAAGTGGAAAATACTTCGAAATTCGACCATCGAATAGAATCCTCCGACATTCGAATTCAGAGGATTTAATTCACTCTGATCATACTTCGAATCGTACGATTTTCCTTCTAATCCCCAAAAACTTAGAAATATGCTCTGGCAGGTACCCATAGGCTAACATAGCACTTCAGCAGGTTTAAGTTGGCGAAGTATTGAAGTCGAAGCTTTTTTAAAGAGTACTTCGATTATCGAATGGTCGAATAGTCGAACGATTTTTACTTTGAATCAAAGTCGAAGTAAATTCAAAGTCTAGTATCCTATTCGATGGTTGAAGTATCCAAAAAATTACTTTGAATTTCGAATTGTTTAACTTCAAAAATTCCCTCGATTTCACTTCGACCCTTGATAAAACTGCCCCTTAAAATCATAATAAAAAAAAAAACAGAAGATTACATTTATACTAAAACATTTTGACCCACCTATGAAATAATATTAAGGGGTTATGTAAAAAAAAGATACCAAGTTCGCCCAGGAACAGTAACCCATAGTAACCAATCAGGAGATAGGATTTACCTATTTAAAAGCATACATCTTATTGTTTGCTATGGGTTACTGCTCTGGGGCAAACTTAGTGCTTTTTATTACATATGGGGGTATATAATTTCAAACAAAAGTTGACCTAAATCTTTCCACTTTCAACCAGTTTTAGATCACCCTAATATAGAGATACAGGGAAAGGAACAACTACATTTAAACATTGTTACCTTCTGTCTCATTGGAACGGCTCTTTTTATTTGAAAAAGTTAAAAAAAAAACAAGCTATTTTTTTTGCACATTAAGGGGCAGATTTATCAAGGGTCGAAGTGAAATTTAAATAAAAAATTAAAAATTTGGAGCTATCTTTTGTGTACTTCGATTAGGGAATAGTCCAAATTTGATTTGAATTTGAAAAAAAATCGAATATCGAAATGTATCTTGTACTGTCTCTTTAAAAAAATGTTTTAAATCAATTTTGGCTGGTCTTTTTTTTATTCAAATTTCAAAGTTTTTTTTATTCAAAATTCGACCCTTGATAAATCTGCCCCTAAATGTATCAAAGTGACTTTTCTCCCTAAGTAAATCCAAGAAGCATGATGTATTGCATAGCTACGTTTGTTGTGCTTGTAAAGTTATTAAAAATAATACCCTTCGTGGAAAATCGGGAAGATGATTAACATTGCAGTATGAAAGGGCCCTTGTTATGGGGTGAGAGCATTTGCTGCAAAAGGAAAATGATTAGTACAGATTATTTCAATAGTTACTACTTGCATTGGCACAAAAGAACACAATGATTGTCTACTTAACACTTGTTAAAAACATAAATATGTCCATTCAAATATTAATTTAACTGAAAATAGTCTGCCAGATTCCTTCTAATTTATTTATTAGTGCTGGTTCTACACAATGACATTTTTATGGCTCTTTATCAACAAAGGTTTTAGCTAACATGATAGAAGATCCTATAATTGCTTCTGTATGTATAATAAAGGCAAAACTTAATGGGTCATTTACTAAAATTCAAATTTCTCATATTTTTATTAAACCAAGCTCGACCCCAACTACTATTTTATCTTATTTATCAATAAAATAACTTGAAAAAGTTGGGTTGGGAAAAAACTCAATAAAATTAAATGAAAAACCCAAATCATACAAATTTTTCATATTTGACACTCAAATTGCTTGATTTTGTCAGGTTATCATTTGAAAAATCAGAATTTTTTGGATTATTGGACAAAACCCAGTGCAGACCAGGGATGGGCGAATTTTTTCGCCTCGTTTCGCCGAAAAAATGACGCCCATAGACCTGTATGGCGGTGTGCGTCAAAAAAAAAACACGCGTCAAAACAGTTTCGCCGCGCGACAAAATTTTTTGACGCCCATAGACTTTAATGGGCGTCTGCGACATTTCGCCAGCGGCGAATTTTTGGCGAAGCGAAACGGGTCAAATTCGCCCATCCCTAGTGCAGACCACAATGTCTTCAAATTTTATAAGGCATATCTGCCATTGACTTCTAAGTTTGAGATGGCTTATTTTTTGGATTTAGACTTTTTGAAGCTTCATGGTATAATAAACCTTAAAAATAATTGAGTTTTTTTTCACATAAAAACTTAAGTTTTTGCCCAAAAAACCCAGACCAGAAAAAATTGTGGTTTAGTAAATAACCCCCATATGTATGTTTCATATGAATGAAATAAGATTTCAAACATTTTAAACTATAATTATTAATAATAACCAAACATATTTCACATTATACCATCTTGAGTAATAACCAGACTTTTTATGTGATAAAACTAAAGAGCACAGCTTCACTTTCATGGAAAACATTACCTCCAATGTAATTTTAGGATTAGGGCTACTAAAAACCTTTTCTAGGAGTTTTGTTGTCATAATTGTTTTTTATAGGTATTCAATTCGCCTAAAAGCTTCTCGAAAGCCTTAGTGGCACCTGGGTTGTCCAGGTGCTAGCAAAATCACTAAACAACTGCAGCCCTTTAGGATAATTTATTGTGTTTGAGGAAAGGAAATCTGCACTTAAGCGCTCACCCCCCTTTCCCAGAACACTGACAGGCCCAACTGTCTATGGGGAATGAAAGAGATTGGTGTAAAAATGCATACAATATTCCATATTCCTGCTTATCTCCATTCCATGTAGCTCTCCACAGGCAGATGTCGGCTTGTCAATGGAGCTACTGAGTTGCACTTATAAAAGCAGATCTGCTTTTCTCTTCCTATAAATAAAAATGTGGAGTTAAATGAACAATCTTCTCATTGTGCCCTTGCCCTCGAGACTAAAACTGGGCCCTTATGAGTCATGCTTGAGACTACATTTGGGTTTTAAGAAAGATTTTAATCAGATAGGCTAGTGCTCCCTTAACTTTGCAACACTGGGCAGGTTACCCGAAGTTTGAAAAAAAGGGGGTTGAGGTTGTAACATTTCTACCCATGAGGCATTTCCATCATACCTGACATTTTGAAAAAAATTTGATATTTTCAAACCATATGTTTTAGGCTATTAAAATAGGCCCCTATATACAGGTAAAGCAAACATAATGCGCACTCTGTATTGAAGAACACACCATCCATGTTATACATCCTAACATGGTTATTTTTTTAGTAAATGAGAGGGTTTTTGTAAAATAATTATAGCTTTGTAGATAAAGAACAGTGACATATTTCTGTTAGTATATATAAAGTAAGAGTGCCAAATCAGAGCTGACCAAACTTTTGTTTCCATTATTCTTTTTTTTCTTCTTCTAAATCAGCGACATTGATGTTTAGTGATAAAGTACCCTGATGACCTGTAACAGAGAGTAGAGAAGAAGGGACATGACAGAGCCGGGGGTCATCTAGTTTAGGTGGGCATTACATGGCAAAATAATGACAGCATGCCAATTTAAGTAGATGTGGCAAGGTGTGACAAGGGGCATATTATATATCCCTATCATATTGCCTTGTGGCTATAGGCACAAAGCTTGCACCCCACAACATGGAGAGCAAAAGGCTGCACTCCTTATTTTGTGCATAGATGTTCAGTGCTCTAGCTCTTGTACCTCTATTCTTTGTAAATGAGCTCTTTTATGTCTGGAATAAAAATGAGCCCCCTTTTTTGAAGCAGATATCCAAATACACTTTAATTTTAATAAACCAAGTCCCATTTTTGCTTGAAGGTGAATATTAAATCCACATTTGAACTGGCTACTCGTTTTTTCAATCCTTGTCTTCAAGGTCTCTGATTGCAGAAATGTTGTTGTGTAATGAGGCTTACCTCTCATTCCATGCAGAAAATACATAATGGTGCAGTAACCTTGTTACAAAATGAATATCATTCAAACCCTGTTTAGAACGTGTTTTAAACAAAAGCACAAATCTCTTTATTCATGGAATTTAATATACAACTTGGAAATAAAATACACACAAATGACTGTATAATATTCACGATTTAATTTTCTTTTTGGGAATCTCTTTATTTGTTGCTGAATGAGAAGTTTTGTTTCTTATAATACATTCTAAAATTGCCTGTTATATAAAGATTAAGGCCTTACAGATTCAGAACACATTTTTCATTTTAGCTGCAATTGTTATTACTGAAATACATTGAATATTTTAAAGGTTGAGCTTTTACAGTTTTTTTGTTATCCAAGGTGGCCCTTTTGCTTTACATAATGTATATAATGAAGGAATTGTGAATAGTAAAAGTTTGTCGATAACAGACAGGAAACAGATTACAGTGTACAAACAGTATCTACCAGGGTGGTTTTTTTTTAACAGTAAAAAGTAACAAACACTGGAAGATGTATAAAACGAATGCCACATTTGCTATAGGATCTAACACAGTAAGCAATTCAGTCTCTGGTACTAGTACACACCAACAACCAGAAAAAAAGTTGCTTTAATGAATATCAGACAATTTGATCTTTACAGAGATGCAATATGCAATGTCTGCAACCCAGGCTACTATTGGAGCACAAGCTCACACTTGTAGCTGTATATATAGTCTGTTTAAGGCAGCTACTGAGTGACTGGACATTGGCAGTTGCTATCAGTACTGCTGGGCAATGACTGATCCATTGGTATAAAAGATTATGGGGTAATGTAACAAAATTTGCATTGTTTGAACAAGGTCATGTAATTACCTAATTTTTCAAATAGGTAACTTACCTGATTATTAGTTAGCCATGTGTAACTAGACATGTTGAAATGGTTTCACTCCATGGGTGTTACATATGCATGTAACTTTTTAAATTCACCTCATCCAAACTGTTGCATTGAAAAACTAGCATCTTTAATAGGCTGATAATATAGGCATACTGTCCATGAATTCTCTTAACTGTCAGGCACTAACTGTCAGTTTTTTGCAGAGGCTGCTGACACAGGATAATCTGCTTGTCTGACAATTTCAGACACAGATTATTTGCAGTAAATCTACATCGGGGTCGCTTGTAGGGTTGGGTAGAGTTGGCATCACAAGGTCCCCTTTTGGGGTTTATACAAAAAACAATGGAACTTGTTTATAAACACTGGGCAAATGTGCACCTAGGCAGTAACCTATGGTAACCAATCAAATGTTTGCTTTTATTGTTTAACCTTCAGCTGGCAGATAAAAGCCAGTCGCCAGTTGTTTGCTATTGGATACTACCCAGATGCAAAGTTGCCCAGTGCATAAAAAGTAACTGATAAATGCCCAGTTATTTCCATCTGGAGTGCAAATATTCTCCAACCTACCCTTAGCTTACAATTAAGCATCACCAACAGTTACATGGATAACCACAGATCACTGCACTTGGTCACTAAACTGACGGCCATTCTGGCACATTCACCTATTTACAGTCATTGATCCCCATGCTCTGCTGACTGGGAGCATAAAAATCGACAAAGTACAGATGAAGCCACTTGGATTTGTGAGTTAAATGCGTCATGACTCAGGGGTAATTGAAGAAACTGTGTTATCTTAAGTCATCTTAACTCATTTAATGCATTTAACCTTTTCATTAGCATACCAAAGCTCCATTGTTCACAATGGTTAATGCTTTAATTAGATGGGATGTTGTGACGCAGTTTTCTGTGTTAAATGAGATAAATGGGATATCTGTGTTTAGTTATTCTGTGTCAAACAGACAAACCAAAGTGGCTGCATCTGTACCAAAAAGGAAGGAACTGCCAAAGAGAGTTAATATGTTGCACAAGCTATAACAGATTGAGTGTGAAATGAATTGTATTTTGCTGGAATAAAGTGTGAACAAGAAAATCACATCTTAGTAGTTAATTAATTTTTGCTTCAATTAATAAATAAATTCATGTTGTGAAAAACAAAATTCAGTGTCATTATTGAGCATTGTGAAATCAGAGAAGGATTCATTCATTGTTAAAGTGCTAATAGTGCCAATTATCTGGTATGTAGTTCACAATCCACTGATAAATAACTTACCCAATTAAAACATAGCATTTAATTGCTCCTTTAAAAATAGAGGGAAAACTCATAAGAAAAACACTAAAAATTGTTAGATGTGTGCTGATCGGGTATGTAAATTGTAGGGATTACAGCATCTATAGTAAATTAATATACTGGTCCCACCCAGATCTTACATCAACCTAAATGCCCTCTGGTTAAATATTGTATATTGTGGGCTAATTGGGTAATTTATTTATCAGTGGATTGTGAACTGTGTACCAGATAATTGGCACTAATAATGAATTAATCATTCTCTGATTTCACAATACTCAATGACACTGAATTTAGTTTTTTCACAAAATGAATGTAGTTATTAATTGAAGCAACAATGAATTAACTACACTAAGATGTGATTTTCTTGTTCACACTTTATTCCAGCAAAATACAAACATTTTCATAGAACTGACTGAGAGCATACTTAGTGAATGTAGTCTCAGGGCAGGTGTAACTATTATGCTTTAGGTAACAGTTCAGTACTTAAGTATATTTACAGGAGGGGGAAGTTATGTTTGTCTGTCCAAAGACAACACAGAAAGATGTATATGTCTTTCTTCTCTTATGTGCAGATTGTGCATGTTGTCAGTGCATTAATATCTTCTCTAATAGTGACAGGTTGTTAAATACTACTAGTGCAACTGGATTGTCTAGAAGTGCCCTTGATGTCTCCCTTGTGTTGAGATGCGAATTCTTTGCGGTGACAGAAAAGTTGCCAAGATCAAAATGTCACAGAGACAAAAAAAAAGTCAACATAAGAAAAAACAACCATTGACTTTAATGCACTTAAAGTTACTAAAGTTACTAAGTCAAAAAAGTCGATCCAAGAAAAAAAGGCCATTGACTTTAATGCATTTGAAGCTAGAAAATTGTTGCGCTCGTAAACAATTGTTGTGCTTAAAATTGTTTTGCTTCCTATTGATTTTAGTGCGTTTCGTGAATTTTATTGTGAAATGGGACAAATTCACTCATCACTACTGGTAACCCTTCCCTGATCCCTTGCTATTATTGCAAGCTCTTCAATGTCACTCGTAGACCTATAAAAATGTTTATTGTCTTTAAAGTCTGGGTAATATGGCAATCTGACTTTTTAAAAGGTGTTGTTGGATGGAAAATACTTAATAATGGGCTGAAGAGTGAAACTAGCCAGTTATAAAATGTCAAAAAGTGAGGACTTATTTTCCCATTAAAGCCCCAAAGTAACTATACCCCCCAAACAATCACTCTTAATCTAATAATTGACATTTTTTAAAATGATTTCCTTTTTCTCTGTAATAATAAAACAGTACCTCATATGTAATCCTAACTAAGATTAATCCTTATTGGAGGAAAACAATCCTATTGGGTTTAATTTATGTTTTTACAATACATTAGCACAGTAACGGTATGGAGATCCATATTATGGAAAGACCCCTTATCTTGAAAACCTCAGGTCCAGAGCTTTTTGCATAACAGGTCCCATACCTGTATTCTAAATCTGTCAAGTCTGTGGGTTACTAATATACTACTAGCATGAATACCATGATGCTTATTGATCTTTCTCCTTTGCCTGAAAAAAAATCTTGGCAGCCACTATAAGAATTCACAAAAACAGTAACACTGACTTTATATATATTAAATATAACAAAAGGATTTAACAGCAAAGGCATTAACCTAATCAGCGCACTTGAAGATCCCAAGTTCCTGTAGTCTACGTCTGTTATTAATGATAGATGCACCGTGAAATCTGAACAGTTAGCAAGAGAGCAGACCAGACTGGGAACTGTCTGCCAGAGAACAGATGCTTGATGTATTTGTAGTATTTACGGGCTGTCAGTTATTGGACTTAAATGTAAATCATCTAACATTTCACAATGGTGTGGTGCCTGGAAATCAAATCTCTTTGAAAACAATGGGAAAGATTCAGCATTTGACTCAAACTAAAGATTTAAAAAATAAAATACATTTGTTTAGCTTTTTCGTTAGATACATTGATTTAAATGGTGGCAGCTCAAAACTTGTTTTTTTTTTCATACCTACAACAATTAACATTTTAGATGACTGAGAACATTATAGGAGTTTAAATACATTTTAAACAATTCATTTTAGGTTTAATAAGTTTAGACATTCATTAAAGGTTGAATTTTAGTGGCATTAGAGCTTTTTGAAACCACAATTATACCCTATTTCTTTAAAACCCCAAATGCCAGGTTAGTTATTAAAAGATCCAAATATAAAAAGTACAAAGGGATTCGAAAAATAAACTATACACAAAAAAATCTGAATAATTCAAGTTTTTTGGACAAATCCTAGTGTAAAAAAAGAAAACCTTCAAGTCTGAATGGTTAAAAAAAGGAATCAGTGCAGCTCCCATTGACATCTATGGGACCTTTACTGCTTTTACTTGGCATTGTTTTGTATTAGAGTTTTTGTAGATTTTACACTTGATAAATCTCAAATTATTAAATCTCAAATTATTAGAGAAGAGAAACGTGATTTTTTTAGAGAAAAAATACAATTTGTGGGAAAAAAAGGGGCTATCCTGTTCGTAAATAGACCCCTAAGTATCATTATTTCAAATTTGTGCTAGGAGTTATATGGTAAAAATGAAATTTAGTTTAATACTGTACATACATTATTTTTTTTGGAGAACATTTTTACAGAACAAAAACATATGTAATACAAAAAGGCAAAATTCATTTTAAATTTCATTTAACAAAATATTTAATTAAAAAATAGATCTGATCTGCAAGCAGAAGCATGCATAATGATAGTCAACTCTTGGTTCTGGCCAAAAGTGCATTCTTCATTCTTCAGTACCCACACCATTATACAGCTATTCTGCATGACAGGAGCCATTAACTGTATCATGCTTACATATAGGAAAATGTAATAGTTTGATAAATGTAAGGTTATGCATATGGGATACAAAAATAAGTAAGTCTGAAATAGTTATAATAACTACTTATGGTATACACAAATATGCAAGTTGTAAAAACCTTAAAAGGAAATGTTCAGTATAAAAAAAAAACTGGGTAAATAGACAAAAATAAAACATTTTTTCTAATATAGTTAGTTAGGCAAAAATGTAATGTATAAAGGCTGGAGTGACTGGATGTCTAACATAGCAGCGCAGAACACTACTTCTTGCTTTGCAGCTCTCTTGGTTTCCACTGATTTGTTACCCTGGTGACCAAGCAGTAACCAATCAGTGACTTAAGGGGGGCCACATGGGTCATAACTGTTGCTTTTGAATCTGAGCTGAATGCGGGGGTCAATTGCAAACTCACAGTTCTGTCCCTTCTGGCCCCCTTCAAGTCGCTGACAAGTTCAGAGTTAGAGAGCTGAAAAGCAGGAAGTTCTGGCAAATTCTGGCTATTATTTTAGAAATCTGATCACTCCAGCCTTTATACATTACATTTTTGGCTAACTAACTATTTTAGAAACATTTTTATTTTGCACAGCCTATCTATTGAGCCAGTTTTTATTTTTACACTGAACTGTTCCATTAAATGTTAGATGCATTCTTGATGGAGAAGGACCTAGAGGTAGTTGTGGATAATAAACTTCACTGTAGCAATCCATGCCAGTCAGTGGCAAGAAGGGTGGACAAGATATTGTCCTGTATTAAAATGAGAATAGATTAATGGGAGGAGAGGATTATGCTCCCTCTTTACAAAGCACTGGTAAGGCCCTATCTAGAATATGCAGCACAATTTTGGTCTCCAAACCTCAGAAATGATGACATATAGAAGGTTCAAAGAAGTTTTTAAAGGTTATGGAACTTCTCAGTTATGAGGAAAGGTTGGTTACATTAAGGATGTTTACACTGGAGAAGAGGTGCTAAAGGGGGGATATGATAACTTTGTGTAAATATATACAAGAGGACCATATGCTTGCAGAAAACACAAGAACATCCATTCAGATTAGAAGGAAGGAGGTTCCATGCAAAAAGGGTTATTTACAGTGACCAATAAAAAGTTTTCTGCTTCATACCATTTACTTGTTTAGTAGGGTGCATTCAATTCCCTGACTGCCTCCCAATCAAATGACATCCAAATATTGATGGGCGAATAAATTCGCCAGGCACAAATTAGCGGCAAATTTCCACATTTTGCCGCCAGCAAATAAAATTCACAAAACTGAGGCAAAAATTCAAGCACACAAAAACTGTCACTTGTCAAAATTGGATGCCAGTTGACTTGTGACTAATGAATTTGGACAAAATAGTTGCACATATAAAAATTGACCAATGCATTTTGTGAATTTTTCTCAGTTTCATCCATCACTACATCCAAACTATGCACAGTATAGGGAGGAAGCACACAAATTTATACAGGCAAGCCTTTGTCACATTTTATTGCAGAAATTGTAGAACAAGCTTTCCCAAGGCTATTGGATTGGCAGATTAAATTTTTTAAGAAAGGGTTGGATATCTTTTTAGAAAATGCAATTATTTCTAGTACAAAGTTTATCCAGGGACTATTCAATTTGCCTTCTAAGGAGTCAGGAAGGAATTGTTTCCCCCACTGACGCAAATTGGAGAGGTTGCAGATTCTTTCTGGATCAGCTTGTATTTAAGTCTTAATGATGATCATTAAAGGGATACTATCATGGGAAAAAACATTTTTTTTCAAAATCAATCTGTTAATAGTACTGCTCCAGAGGAACTCTGCACTAAAATCCATTTCTCAAAAGAGCAAACAGATTTTTTTATATTAAATTTTGAAATTTGACATGGGGCTAGACATATTGTCAATTTCCCAGCTGCCCCAAGTCATGTGACTTGTGCTCTGATAAACTTCAATCACTCTTTACTGCTGTACTGCAAGTTGGAGTGATATCACCCCCTCCCCCCCAGCAGCCAAACAAAAGAACAATGGGAAGGTAACCAGATAACATCTCCCTAACACAATATAACAGCTGCCTGGTAGATCTAAGAACAGCACTCAATAGTAAAAACCCATGTCCCACTGAGACACATTCAGTTATATTGAGAAGGAGAAACAGCAGCCTGCCAGAAAGCATTTCTCTCCTAAAGTCCAGGCACAAGTCACATGACCAGGGGCAGCTGGAAAATTGACAAAATGTAAAAAAATCTGTTTGCTCTTTTGAGAAATGGTTTTCAGTGCAGAATTCTGCTGGAGCAGCACTATTAACTAATTCACTTTGAAAACATTTTTTTTCCCATGACAGTATCCCTTTAAGACTTTTTTCAGCCTAATCTACTATGTTACTAAATTCCCATCAAGGTGACAGAAGCTCCAATTTCCACTGTGCCTGCAGGTGCCTAAATCAGGCAGCACTTGATTCAACGAACAATCAGCAGGTCTTTGCACTCAACCAACCAAAATTAAGCTCCAAAATGCACTTTGAACCAAATACCTATAAGTTAAAAAAGATTCAGCCTTGGTTTGATAAGTACCATTAATTAAAGCAAGAATGATCACATTACTTCACTATTGTTATTAAAATCATCAGAACTGTCAACTTTCACTCCAATATACCCTAGTATAGGGATGTAGCGAACAGTTCGCCGGCGAACTAGTTCGCGCGAACTTCGACTGTTCGCGTCCGCCAAATGTTCGCGAACGTCGCGCGACGTTCGCCAATACGAGTTCGCGTTCGATTCGAACAAAAATCGTTTGACCATTCGACCATTCGATTCCTTCGACCGCTAAAATCGAAGGATTTTCGTTCGAATCGAACGATCGAAGCCATTGGATCGAATGAAATCATTCGATCGAATGGCTTCGATCGTTTGAGTCGAACGAAAATCCTTCGATCGAACGATTACAATCCTTCGATCGTTCGAATCGAACGATTTTCGGATGTTCGAAGTTCGCAAACTGTTCGCGAACTGTCCGCATTTTTTGCCGGTGTTCGCGAACACATCGGCGGCGGTTCGCTACATCCCTACCCTAGTACAACATTCTGGGTTAAAGATAAAATGGGACCCTTTCTAATGAGTAGTTGTGTGCAGGCCACCACTATGTTACAATTTTCAATCTTGGTTTCAGGTTACCTAGCACTTAGTTACCTTATGCTTACCAATTATTCAATTGACTTAATTCTTAGTATTGCATTCTCATCTTTATGCATGTCTATATACTAATGTTGGTTGAACAAATGGAACAGCTGTTGCATTGATGTATGACTTATGTGAAGCAAATAAAGAATAAGTTACAAAAAAAAAAGATAAAATGGGACATATGTACCTTGCCAAAACCAGTAACATTTACATATAAGTCATGGAATCTTAAGACCAACAAAATAAAGCCAAAAGGCTGCATCCCCACTGATACCATTTCTGTTCAACGCTGCATTTAGCATGGGGATGGAAGGCCACTTTATTAAAATGTGGGAACATGCTAATGTATTCCAGATTCACCACCTATTTGATGCTAAAACAATCAGAATGCATATGGGTTTATCATTTACAGGAACTGAAGAACTAGATGTACTACGGCACTGTAAGTTCCCTGTAGCCAAGTTTGTAAAAACTGTATTTTGGATGTCTTTGTATATATCTTGTTAATCAAAAGGGTTTGATTTTAATATACATATGATATTCTCAATGAGCTACAAATAGAGGATGTGCCACATCCCTATACGACCCACTGGGAATACAAATTAGGTACCAAGAGCTCCATGGAACAGTGGGGTAAAATATGGAAAACCGCTTCAAAAATGTCTTTATGCACCACTTTGAAGGAAAATATATATGAAATTCTGTTTTAATGTTATCATACTCCTGCACATCTGCACAAACTCTTTCCAGGGACCTCTGCTGCATACTGGCAGTATAATCAGAGCCCAGCCATGCTATTCCACATATACTGGACATGTTCAATACTAACAACACTGTGGGACACTACCACAGACATCATATCGAGGATTACTTGCTTTGCAATACAGCTTACCACTTTATAATTTGGGCAAATGCACCCCAAAAGAGTCTCAAAGTATACTTATGGGAACAAGGTGCCTGATCACAGCCCACTGGAAAGCTCCCATAGCACCGACCACCTTGGAATTAATCAACAATAAACAGCAAATAAGGAGAATGGAATTCTTAATGGCTTTATTACACAACACTTCATTGCCCTTTTCATAAGATTGGTTCTTGTGGAACTCATACTATAGACTACTACAAAATCATATGTGAAAAAATGAGGACCACAACATTGGGTACAGGGTACTGCTAACACGATACTAAAAGTGCTGAACTCCACTGCAAGTCCCATACGAACTGAAGGTGGACACACACACCTACAGAATATGCAATGCCATTATTACATGAACGTGCTAACTTTACTGATGTACCTTTTGTCAAATACTGTTATTGCCTGTTTCCGTTTTTCCTCCTTTTTTTAATTTTCTGTTTTTTCTTGTTTGAAAATTAATAAGAACATAAAAAAACCCCACAGAACTTTGTAACTTTCTATGATACTTAAATAATAAATTCTGAAACTAGGTGGTAATTATAAATCTTAATCAACATGTACAGTTCCAGGGCTTTTAGACACAACTTTAACATTTGTTTCACTAGAGCAAGCTAATACATCAAGTGTAAATTCATGCCACTTCCTTTAATATGCAGTGAAGCATTAGAATGTACTCTTTGCTAAAACTGTGAAAAAATAAAAAACGTGGGAATCACATTTGAAATTAAAATAATATATATACCTGTATACTATTTTAAGAACAATATATATCCTTAGATAGTTTGTGAATATTCAAGCCTAGAAAATCATCCTCTTCCACCTTGTTGCCAACTAAGCCATATTTCCAGAGTATATACTCGTCGTCCTCCTTTCTCTGCAAATGTAGATAATGGTAGGTGAAAATCAGAAAATGATATGATATATGAAAATGATATACAAACAAATAAAGTTGTATGAAGTAGGAAGCAGGAATAGGAATGGTAAGGCAATGGAAAAACAGCAGGAAAGTCCTTAACCAAAATGTCCACACAAGCAGGTTACAACAACTACAATGAAGCTAAATTAAGATGGTTGATTTGTCATGAAAAGCCATAGCCAGAGATTTCAACCCTCCCTCAGGAGTTACCATTTTGGGCTTTTAAGCATTCCCCCGATTTTTGAGACATCAGCAATTTGTGGTAGCGACGTGTGCAACAGAGATTCTTTGGCTTTGACAGCTCTGCTTGCATATAAATATTCATTTATATATAAGATTTATTCCCTATTTCAATAAAGGAAATGTTAACAGCTAACTGTTAAGAACACGGATGCATGAACAAAATGCTAATGGATTTTCTGCCAATATTGTCTTGGCTGTTATGTAAGTGCTATATCTTTTGGCACGGATTCCATCACAAAGCAGAATGAGAAGAATTCTAAAGAAAATATAGTTTCTGCATTCATGACATGACACTTGAGGGTACACATTCTTTTTGACTTGACAGGAGAAACACTGAAAAACATCCAGCCTAAAAAAAAAAAAAAAAAAAAAAAGAGGCAGGACATGTGATGAAGAAGGCCTATATGGATGTATTTTCATATTGGTGCCAGTTTTCCTTTTAGTGATTTAAAGATTACCTTTACTCTCAATATCTTAGTCAGTTCTCCCTTTGCTCCTTGCAGTGCCAGTGCAAAAAACAATTGACTACATTAGATACATGTCTCTGAGATAGTTGTATGATGTGTAGAAAGATCAGGAGGCCATATTTTCTAGAGCTGCTGAAAAAATTCATACGTGCTAGGAAAATATCAAAGTCTTACTGCCCATAAACAGCAATACAGGTATGGAATCCGATATCCAGAATGCTCTGGACCTGGGGTTTTCCGGATAAATTGATCTTTCCGTAATTTGAATCTTCATACAATAAGTCTACTAGAGAATCATGTAAGCATTAAATAAACCCAATAGGCTGGCTTTGCTTCAAATTCGGATTAATTAGGTCTTGTTTGGATCAAGTACAAGGTATTGTTTTCTTATTACAGAGAAAAAGGAAATTATGTTTAAAAATTTGGATCATTTAATTATAAAGGAGTCAATGGGAGACTGCCATTCCATAATTTGGAGCTTTCCGCATAACAGATTTTCAGATAACCTGTATAGGTATTTCTGTCTCATAAAAACAAATTACCTGCTTAAACTAAATATCAAATAACCATCATGCGCAGTAGCAGATGTCCAAATCTACAGTCAGGGAGTTGGCAACCACTGTGTCAAGGGATAGAGTGGAAACAAAGGAGTGCAAATTATAGAGAACTTATCTTAAAATCCAAATCTCAATGCAGCCTAGAGGTTAGTATCACCCCTATTGACAAAACCATTTCTTTTTAAATGTAACCTATTTTGCAAAAGACATTTAAATGCCATGGGTTATTCATACTGAAACAGCTGAACATTCCTTTTAAAGGACAAAACAAACTTAACAAGTATTCACCATGTGGTAGAGACCACTTTCCTCTTCCTATTCGCTAATTTCTTTGCGCTTTACAGTATATGGCATACTTTTCCTGCATTCGGTTCAGCAGTGGATATCTCCCTATTGCAACTGCATCTGCCATATTTTTCTTCTTTCAAATATGCCATATCTGAACATGCCCAAGTTTAGTCTCGGATAGGAATTGCTTTGACTGTTGTGTTATGTGCGTGTGCAATTTCCCGAGTACTCGCAGTGCACAACATGATTGCAGTCTTGGTTTTAGAGAAGGGGCAGTGTTTGTAGAAAAACAAGGAACCTCAAAACCCAAGAGAACTGACAGTTTCTCTCTATTGGGAATGACTAGTCAGAAGCCAAACAGATACACAACAAAAAGATTCCACCAGAATTGATATTTAGGTTATATCTGATCTAAACCTTGTTGCAACACAGATGGTGCAGTAAATAGTCCCACCCAGCATTAAAAAAGATAAATACATCTATAAATTACAATAAAGAACAATTGCATAATGCATTATGTGACTGACAATGTAAGAGTTTGTATAACCTGTTTTTTCTCTTTTTCTCTCCATTGTTTTAGCTTGTTTTACTGTAATTAGGTGTCGCTTATAAATAGAGAATTAAAAAAATATATATAATAGGCACGCACCACACCAAAATACAAGATTCATCATGGAACATAGCTCCCATGGCTGTCACTGACCCAGCATTCACTAAACCTCCTGCTGTTTCCACTTTAGAATCTACAATTTTCCAATCTCTTGTGGTCTCAGTTAAAAAGACCAGACGTGAAAAACAAATAAATGAATCCAAATAAATAACTTCCTTTTATCGGCCTGTCTGAGTGCTCATTTTAGAAAGAATGCATTATATGAAGTGGTCGGTCTAACCCATGGAGTAATCTAGTTAGAGATGGAATGATTAATGCACATCACACCCTGGTCCAGTAATTTGCCAGAGATCAGGTTTCTGAAGTTTTTTCATCATTAAAGCTCATCTATTTTCTGACAGTCTGTGCATTTGGTAATTATACGTATTGTCATTCTGTCACAATGGAAGCTTTTTCTAAACTGCATATTGCGGTGGAACATGGCATCCTCAAAAGCAACCTTGGAGCTGAACAGCAGTCATTATATTCTCAGAACAGTCTATTGCCAAAACTTAAAAAATACCCACTGCAATTTAGTCCACCCACAATATAAGTCAATGGGCGCCCACTCGAATCCTGCGGTCAATTCTGAAGCAAGTGTCTCGGTACCAAATTTGCCAAGAAACAAATATCCATACAACCCTGCTTAGAATTAGCAGCACTTTATATAAACAAACAATAATAAATACTCTCTTCTTATACAGTAAATATATATATATATATATATATATATATATATGTGTGTGTGTGTGTGTGTGTGTGTGTGTGTGTTTTTTAGGATTGCAATTTAGTTTTACTACACATATACAACAAATAAAAAGTAAACAAACTGTTGTGTTAAAATGGTTGTTCATGTTTGAGTAAACTTTTAGTGTGATGTAGACAGACAATTTGCAGTTGGTTTTCATTTATCTTTATTTGTCGTTTTTTTTTGCAGAAGCTCTCCAGTTTGCTATGTTCCACCCTAGAAACCATGCACTGATTTGATTAAGAGACTCAGTAGCTTAACTACCGGGGAGCAGGATGTGTGATTGGACCAGGGCCCGCACCCCCCCCCCGGCAGATCATGCCCCGCTGTAGCCAGCTGCAGTTGGCTGCAGCTGCGAAGAAAGCCAGCACGGAGCGGGGTGGGGGGGGCCCGGCTGCATGGCTCGCAACCGGGCCCACCCCCACCTAATTACATTACTGAAGAGATCCCAATGGGCCAGTGACCCCAATTGGAAAGAATCAGAAGAATAATTAAAAAAAAAAAAAAAAAAAAAACTATAAGAATTAAATAATGAATACCAATTGAAAAGTTTCTTAGAATTGGCCATTCTATAACATACCAAAAGTGAACTGAAAGTTGAACCACCGCTTTAAGCTATGGATCACTACGATCTGGTGTAACTGCTGTTAAATGTGGAAGAAGGCATTTTTCATTGGGGAAAGTGTTTTACATGTGGCAATCCGCATATTAGTAAAAGGTTTAAGGCTAGGGATGTAGCGAACTGGCGATTTGGTGTTCGTGAACGCCGTTCGCAAACACCGGCAAAAAATGCGAACGTTCGCGGACAGTTCGCGAACTTCGAACACCCGCTAAAATCGTTCGATTCGAACGATCGAAGGATTTTAATCATTCGATCAAAGGATTTTCATTCGAATCGAACGATCGAACGTTTTAAAATCGTTCGATTGAATGAAAATCATTCGATCGAATGCTTACAATCGTTCGAACGAATGGAAATCGTTCGATTTTTAGCGGTCGAAGGAATTCGAATGGTCGAATGGTCGAACGATTTTTATTCGAATCGAACGCGAACTCAAAATGCGAACGTTCCCAAACGTTCGCGAACATTCGGCGGATACGAACGGTCGAAGTTCGCGCGAACTACTTTGCAGCAGAACAGTTCGCTACATCCCTATTTAAGGCCTCTGCCCTTATATTTTTTCATCAGACACTCACACCTTTATGTAATTTTCACCATCAACATTATTTGGTTGGCTTTTAGCATTGGTTAATTGGTGCTTACATTTTTGTAAAAAAGAGTGGAAATTAGTATTAAAAATGTCACACAGATTGAACTTGCACTAGTTCCATGTATGTCTGTTTATAAATATTATATATATGTATAATAGTGAAATGGGTGGCACACCACTTCCCAACCTCACCCAGTTGCACCGTTAAGACTTGCAAATATTTTCCAAAAAGAACCAGCAAGACTGGAATTTTTTCAAAAACAAAAGATGTATATTTAGTGAAGCATGTTTTAGCGAACGTAACGTTTCGGTCCCCACTGGGACCTTTCTCAAGGCAACCATACCCTAAACATAAAGTGATATATATAGCCAATGAACCACAAGCTATTAAGGAATGCCATCACATTCAAAGCATTAAAGTGATTGGTGCAGAACATTACAGTGATTAGTGCACATCATTTAAATAGAGTTAAAATTCCTTTTCATTATTAAAGGGATACTGTCATGGGTAAAAAAATAAAATTTCAAAATGAATCAGTTAATAGTGCTGCTCCATCCATTTCTTAAAAGAGCAAACATATTTTTTTATATTCAATTTTGAAATCTGACATGGGGCTAGACATTTTGTCATTTTCCCAGCTGCCCCTGGTCATGTGACTTGTGCCTGCACTTTAGGAGAGAAATGCTTTCTGGCAGGCTGCTGTTTTCCTTCTCAATGTAACTGAATGTGTCTCAGTGGGACATGGGTTTTTACTATTGAGTGTTGTTCTTAGATCTACCAGGCAGCTGTTATCTGGTTATGTTCCCATTGTTCTTTTTGGCTGCTGGGGGGGGACAAGGGAGGGGGTGATATCACTCCAACTTGCAGTACAACAATAAAGAGTGATTGAAGTTTATTACAGCACAAGTCACATGACTTGGGGCAGATGGGAAATCGACAATATGTCTAGCCCCATGTCAGATTTCAAAATTGAATATAAAAAGCTGTGTTTGCTCTTTTGAGAAATGGATTTCAGTGCAGAATTCTGCTGGAGCAGCACTATTAACTGATTCATTTTGAAAAAAATGTTTTTTCCCATGACAGTATCCCTTTAAGGTGATGAGTGCTTAAAGGGATTCTGTCATGGGAAAACATGTATTTTCCAAAACGCATCAGTTTATAGTGCTGCTCCAGCACTAAAATCCATTTCTCAAACAGATTTTGTTATATTCAATTTTGAAATCTGACATGGGGCTAGACACATTGTCAATTTTCCAGCTGCCACAGTCATGTGACTTGTGCCAGTACTTTCGGATGGAAATGCTTTCTGGCAGGCTGTTATTTCTCCTACTTAATGTAACTGAATCAGTCTCAGTGGGACTTGGCTTTTACTATTGAGTGCTGTTCTTAGATCTTCTAGGCAGCTGTTATCTTGTGTTAGGGAGCTGCTTTCTTGTTACCTTTCCATTGTTCTGTTGTTAGGCTGCTGGGGGGGAGGGAGGGGGTGATATCACTCCAACTTGCAGTACAGCAGTAAAGAGTGATTGAAGTTTATCAGAGCACAAGTCACATGACTGGGGACAGCTGGGAAATTGACAATATGTCTAGCTCCATGTCAGATTTCAACACTGAATATAACAAAATCTGTTTGTTCTTTTAAAAAAATGGATTTCAGTGCAGAATTCTGCTGGAGCAGCCCTATTAACTGATGCAACATATGGGTTCAACTTGCCTGGGTGCAGTATCAAACATTTAAATTTGTATCAAACATTTAAATTTGTATCAAAAAAGGAGGCGCACTCTCAGGTCTTATACAAATTATAAAATCTTTTTATTTAAATGGGAGACTGAGAAAGGCCTCGGAGGATGCCGAAACGTAAAAGTGCATATGTCACTGTGAGAATGCAATATATACCCGATATGGCGGGAAAATAGTCAGGTTGAAATTGATGTATCAACAACATCACAGAGATGCAACTATCATTTAAATTACATACAATAAATACATATAAATATAAAAGAAAATTTATATCACATACACAAATTGTAACAGTTCATAATAACAAAATTTCTCCCGAACAACCACTCTTACACTAAAACCAAGATACTTAGTAACTCATGTTGATCACAGTTATCACTTCCTGTTTTCTTAATCAAAGAAAACTTGCTTTTAGTACTACTGTTACTAAAAGTATCTAAAGAATTGCTGGCTCGAAACATTGAGCTGAATAAAGAACCTTTTGTTTTTGCTATTACAAATCCTGTGACTGCTGTAGTTCTCTGCATACTATATATATACAGTATATATATATATATATATATATATATATATATTCTTTTTTGGGGGTTTTAGTTTTGCCATAAGTGAGGGAAAAATAAGCCTGGTCACCAATATCTTAAAAAAAATGCTGCATATTTATATTTCTTCTAGATCCTTATGCAATAAGTGCAGGGCTTGCAGTTTGATGAATGTAAAGATAAGAACACATTTGTTCTGCATTAACAAGTTACAGAGCAGCGGTATCCCCACAGATTTAGTAGAGTGCAAGAACCATAAAATGAAATCCCATTAATACCGCTGTCTGCGCTTAGGCACTAGGGGGTTGACGCACAGACATAGAAAGGGTCAGATAAGTATCACAGAGGTGTCAGTTCAGAAAGATTAGTTTCAGGGGATATCCAATTCATCTCACATTTAGCCTGAATCAGGACAAAACAAAAGAACAGTTCAATGTACAGTTACGGCAAAATGCAATGCAGTTTCTATTGAATCACAAACCGCTCTTTTATATAATCATTTACTGCATTAAATGTTTGTAATTTCTTTTGATGAAAAGACACGCGTAAGGAAAATAAAAATAAGTCAGTTCACAGTTTCCAGCACAGTGTGCCTACAGCAACAGAGTTATTGTAGTATATAAAAAAAGGCTGAACTTTTCTTTATTCAAGGGCCTCGTCCCTTCACATATCAAGGCTTTGAATCTATTCAGTGTGGAATCTGTGCATAGAAAGCACTGCTTAATATACACTCAGGTCACATTTTCTTTCCCTGATATTATGTTCTGTTTAACTGCTCAGTTGATGCCTCGGAGATCTCTTAACAAACAAATCTGATTTTGCTTTGCAACAGTCCTTTGATGTAGTGTATCTGTTTTAGGAAAATATGTCTGTCTGTCTATATCGAACTTATCCACCCATAAAGAGGAGAGAGACAGAGAACTAAAGAGAGAACGAGAGAGAGAGAAGCCCAAGATTGTAAATTGCTGCACCTCCTTTCCTCTCCTATGATTCCCCTGCCTGGTGGTACTGATCCTTCTAGATGGTCGGCACACATCAGTCACATGCAATTGAATTATGGAAGAGAGTCGCACTACACCAATTTTGTCCCAGGAGGTAAGTTTGCACTTTTTATTGTCACCACATGTGTATCAACATTTTTGGGGGGGATGTTCATCTTTGGGGGGGTGTTCACCCTCCCTTTTCATCTTTGGGGGGGTTCACCCTCCCTTTATAAGGATAAAAACATAAGATAGAGAAGCCCAGGCATAACTTGGTGAGTATTTATGAAACCAAAACCTCAACCATTTCTGTAATAAGAAACCTTAGGCTAAAGCAATGGTTCTTAACGTTTTAGGAGACCCACATTATACTACAAAACTAGATTTGTTATCCAAAGTTTGGTTCAGAACCAATTATTCATCTTGTTTTAATTATTTTATTTAATTAGAAGAACAAAATTTATATGATTTAGGTGAGTCGTGACCCAATCTAAATAGAATAGAGACAGAAATTGTGCATGCCTCTGTCCATGGCCTTCACTGGGGCCACAACTCTATTTCAGCTTGAAAATGCACAAAACCATTTTTAGTCCAAAACAACCTGTAAAGGGCTTGAGTTTGTACAAAAAGTAAACCGTATTTCAAAATCTTGATCATTGAAGAATTGGAAAGATTTGAAATATTTTGGTGGTTATTTATCAAATATAAACCAAAAGTTGTTTTTTCCACTGAAAATCTGAGTTTGAGGATATTTTTTAGTCAAAAAGCAATTTTTAGGGTTAAAAAAACAATTTTTTTTTCAAAATCTTTTTTTAAATGTATTATACTCTGAAGCTGGAAACAGCTCAAATCTGAAAATACATCAACTAAAACCTGTCGAGGTCATGTAGAAGTCAATGACATGGGTCCCTTGAACCATTTGAAAATGTTAATAGCCTTGATGATGTTTGAGTTTTTTTTTTTTTTGCTTGATTTTGCTCGAAAACGTGATCAATTCAAGTGATTCATGTATTTTTTTCACCCCGACTACATAGATTACATTTTTTTCCATTCACGTTTTTTCTTAAATTAGAAACCATTTGAGTTGTGAGTTCATGTGAGGTCTAAAAAGCTCACAAAGCTCTAAAATTCAACCATTGATAAATAACCCCCAAAAAGTTGTTTTTTTTCCAAAATAAAAGTCTTTATGTGCTTCAATAACAATAGTTTAGCACTCACAGTACTTGGGTATTTATTTAACAAAGTGGAAAATACTGTATACTGGCTGCTACATGAAAATACCTGCCAAATTATATAAACCTGTCATCCAGAAAGTTACGAATTATGGGAAGACCATCTGCCAAAGATTCCATTTTAACCAAATCATTACAATTTTAAAAAATGATTTCCTTTTTCTCTGTAACAATAAAACAGTATCTTGTACTTGATCCTAGCTAAAATATAATTAATCCTTAGTGGAGACAAAACAATCCTATTGGGTTTAATTCAGTTTAAATGTATTTTTAGTACACTTAAGATGGAGAACCAAATAATAGAAAGATTCCGGAAACACCAGGTCCTGAGCATTCTGGATAACATGTCCCATTTCTGTATCTCATAGCTGTTTTTATTAAGCATATTTTTAAAAGGCTTCCAAGTGTTCACAGGACCTGCAATACTATTAAAGGCCTTCAATAGGACATGTGAAGCATGTAAACCTGCTGAAAAACATTAACCAATAGAAAACAACCTCACAGGACACAACACAACAAATCCAGGGTTATGGATGCTGGGACCTGTTGTTCCAAATTGTCCATGTATGTTTTTTTCCACTATAGCAACAGAAGGCATAAAACATGTGTTTACCCTTTAGATGTTTTATAAAAATTGCAACCTGTGCAAGCCCAGTTTCACACTAAAATAGTATTGTTCAGTGTTGAAACATGTTTGAATGAAAATAAGATATATGTATATACTGTATATATATATATATATATATATATATATATATATATATATATATATATATATATATATATATATATATATATATATACAGTATGTTAAATATTTTGATAAATTCCATTTAGGAAAATTTGATTTTTCAAGATCTCTTATAATGAAATGTATGGAGTGTTGTTGAGGAGGTAAGCAGTAATTGGTACAATATATCACTTCTAGTATTACCTTGGTGTCAAGAGTTAAAAGCATTTACAGGTCATGATGTCAGTTCACAATGAAAAACAGATTTACGGAACAATCATTGGATTGATCGGCAGTTTGTTCACTGGGACTCCATATTTATATATTCTTTGTTGTAATCAATATGGCTCCTGATGTTATTGAGAAAGCACTCTACATTCACTTTGGAATGGCTTCCATCTGCTATGAAGTCACTCTTAAGGGGCTTATTTACTAAAAGTCGAATTTCATTTTTTTCTGAAAACAAAGTTGACCTAACTCCCTTCCACAAATTGAACTCATGTATCAATAATTTTTCTAAAAAAAAAAATTGGAAGGACAAAATCAAGCATCAATTCGTATCATGCAATTAATGATTGGAAAACTCTATTTTAATCAAATTTTCATGATAAAAAGGCAACTTTTCTTATTATCGAACAAAAAAACAGACTTTTTTTAGCTTATCCAATTCAGATCAACAACTTCAAGGACATCTGCCATTGGCTTCTACATGACCTCGACAGGTTTGATGTGGCATATTTTCGGATTCGGATGTTTAGGATAAATCTCTAAAAGTTTAATTTTTTTTCCCCATTAAAAAAAACCTAGACCAGAGAAAATTGAAGTTTAATAAATGGGCCCCTTAGTCGTTTTTACACCAAAAAAATGTGAAACTTCAAATTCGCTATTTAACCCTTAATAAATCTGGACCTTAGTTGATACCATTCTCAGCAAAGTTTTCACACATTTTACACCGATGTACACCATTTTTTTTGGTGTTCATATATATATATATATATATATATATATATATATATATATATACACACACATATATATATATATATATATATATATATATATATATATATATATATATATATATATATATATATATATATATATATATATATATATATATATATATATATATATATATATAATATTATATATAATACATTACCCTGATTTTTCCCCTGCCTCTCATTTTTGTGGTTTTAGAGGTTTTTGAAACCACAACTAAAAACACTTTTTCTAAAACCTCAAATGTGAAATTTATTTAAAAATCCAAACATGAATCCAAGCATGAACAGGAAAAATCCCAGTAAAGTTGAGAAAACAGCAACTTTTTCGACTCTAAAACCACAAATCAATGAAAGATCTTCCAGTTGTAAAAGGAACATCTTTCATTGACTTCTACATGATTTTGACAGGTTTTAACTGCAGTATTTCCAGATTCGGAATTGTCGTAGTTTTGCAGCAAAAAAATCACACTCTTTTCCCTGCTACTTTTTTGGATTTCTGTGCTTATTCTATTGGTGAGGACTTTATTGAGGATTAAAATCTCAAAATTTTTAACTGTATGTTAATATCATATGTTTAACATGAGACATGGTTTCTAGTTTAGGAATGTTTTACTGTATATAATAGAGGATGTCTAGGAATTTGTACTTGCTTAATAGCCTATCAAATGCCTATTTCAGATTGAGTAAACTGAGTTACTCATGGGGGCTATAAATCAACAGTCCCATTTATGTGATTTTAGTGGTTTTTGAAACCATGATTAAGCTCACAAACTCTAATAATGTTGTGAGATATTATAAAATCATAATAAAAAATTAAGAATGGAAAGTTATGCTGAGCTCTGCCATAAAAAATCCAAATACCTGGAAAACTTCTAAAGATTCAAGTTTTTTTGGACAATTCCTAGTAAAAGAAATATACAAAAACCTCTAAAACTTCAAATTGATTAAGAATGGCCAAAAAGAACAGCATAGCTCCTATTGACTACTATAGGACATTGACAACTTTTACCTGGACGTTTTGTATTAGATAAATCTTTTATTCTTAGAGATTTTTTAAAACAATGAGAAAACCATGATTTTTTTAGAGATTCATGAAAAATAATGAAATCCGATTGTTAGCAAATGACCCCCAAAGTATTTTCCTTTTGTTCAGTTCCTGTAATAAAATTACCTGGTGTGCGGCGGCGTGGACGGCCGCCACGCCGCCGCGCTCCTGGTCCGGCGCCATCTTGATTCTTCTAGGGCGCACGCGGCGTGCCTCTTAAAGGTACAGGCGCGCTGGCGTGATTGCGCCAGCGCGTATGGACGCTCGTTTTGGCGCCAATTTCATATGTATATAAAGCCCAAGCCCATTCTGACCCCCAGCCAGTGCCTGTGATAGAATCTTGATTCTGGTGGTTCCTGAAGCCTTGTGCTGTCTGTTCCTGTGTATTTTGTATCTGCTATTCCGGTTTTGATCCCTGCCTGTTCCCGACTATTCTGATATCCGAATCCTGACTTTTGCCTGCATCTCGACTATTTTTTCTGCCTGACCCCATCTGTTTGATTACCCGGTTTGACCCTTGCCTGCCTGACGATTCTTGATATCTGCCTGCCTCGACCCTGCCTGTCTGACGATTCTCTTGCCTGCTCCATTTGTACCGTGACCTTCGGACTATCTACCTGCCGTGCCCCTCTGCTAGCCAGAACATCTCGCCTTGTACCCCTCATTAAGTCCAGGTGGCACCCAAGTAAGCTGAGGGCTCCTCCCGAAGCCCAACGGTGGTCACACTACTGGTGAAGCCGAGCCGAGATCAGGGTACTTGGCACCTGTTCTGTATTGGGTGCCGGCCATGACAGTTCCCAGTTGCAGATCTGCAAATAAGAATACCTTTCCCTTGCTGATTCAGCTGCAGTATTCTCTTTGTGGATTAATATTAAAATTCCTCTAGTAAAATCATTATACACATTTTTCACAAGAATAGCTCGGGTTATGTAATTTAGTGTGAAGCCTGTGCTCTCACAAAAGTCATGCCATTTGTACTGATTGGTGTTATTGCTACAACTTTATACTGTTATACAGTGTTTTAGTTCTTTTCAATTCGCAGAATTATAGCCCCTGCATAATTTTATTTTTATTATTTTATTTTTCCTGGAATTTAGAAATTTAGAGATTATTCATAATTTATGGTCCCTGGCCCAGTGGAGTTTAAAATTTAAGGAGGTAATTTGCAGTAATCACCTTAGTTGACTTTCTGTGTATATGGCTACAAGACCGTGGTTGCAGATATTTATTTTTGTATAGGTAATATTCTGTTGTTTTAAGCTGCAGGGCAGTGCACATCATTACAATCTTTCTAAAGCTGCTGTGGGCTGGCAAAATCTTTTTGCAATGGGGTTCATTTGTGCCACAGTCTCTACATTACACATTTTTAAGGTGTGAAAAACTATATGAAGGTAAAAAATCATGCCAAAGAATTGTATTCCGTGGCCTCAGCAAGGGTGATCCAAGAGTCAAGTCAAGGGTCAAGAGTGAGTTTATTGTCATTTCATCCATATACGTTTGTACAGTACACAGTGAGACTAAACAACATCCTTCTAGGACCATGGTGCTACACACAACATAGATGTACAGGACAACAGACAAAATGTGCAAAAATATGCAACTCCTACAAGACAGGTCAGCATAGTGCAGGGACAGGGCAAGACAGTGCACACTCAGCTGATGTAATATTTTAAGTAAATAATGCTAAACGTCAGACATGATGGGTGTATCATTGTGACATGACAGTAGCAAGAACATGATAAAGGACATAAATTGCAGATGTGCTCATAGGGAACAACTGTATCCAATGGCTATTCATCCATACAATGGCGTACAGTGGCTGTCTAACGTTGTGGTATATAGTAAGGTCAGATGGAGTGTGTGTGTGAGAGAGCTTGAGGCTTGGGGAAGAAACACAGTCTGATAGTGAGGGCCCTAATGCTTCGGTACCTTTTTTTCAGATAGCAGGAGTGTGAACAGTGAGGGTGAGGGGTGTGTTGGATCAGCCACAATGATGGTGGCTTTATGGATGCAGCGAGTGGTGCAATTGTCTGTGATGGAAGGAAGAGAGACACCTATGATCTTCTCTGCTGTCTTCACTATCCTCTGTAGGGTCTTGCGCTCCATGACAGTGCAGTTCCCAGCCCAGACAGTGATACAGCTGCTCAGGATGCTCTCAATAGTCCCTCTATAGAAGGCTTTGAGTATGGATTGTGGGAGATGGTATTTCCTCAGCTTGCGCAGGAAGTAGAGGCACTGTTGGGCTTTCTTGGCTAAGTAGCTGGTGTTGTGGGACCAGGTGAGGTTCACCGACCAGGTGGACACCAAATAATTTGGTGCTTTTGACGATCTCCACATTAGAGCCATCGATGTACAGTGGCAGGTGGTCACTCCTAGTCTTCCTAAAGTCAACAACCATCTCCTTTGTTTTGTCTACATTGAGAGACAGGTTGTTGGCTCTGCACCAGTCTGTTAACCGCTGCACCTCCTCTCTGTATGATGACTCGCCATTATTGCTGATGGCACCCACCACGGTCGTGTCATCAGCCAACTTTATGATGTGATTTGTGTGGTACAGTAGAGGACTAAGCACACTGCCTTGAGGGGCTCCGGTGCTCAGTGTGGTGGTTTTGGAGATGATGTTTCCAATCCTGACTGACTGAGGTCTGTCGGTTAGGGAGTCCAGAACCCAACTGCAGAGGGAGGTGTTCAATTCAAGCTCAGCTTTTCTATCAGATGCTGAGGAATGATAGTGTTGAATGCTGAACTGAAGTCTATGAACAACATTCGAACATAGGTGTCTTTTTTGTCCAGATGAGAGAGGGCCAGATGGAGGGCGGTGGCTATTGCATCGTCGGTTGAGAGATTTTGACGGAATGCGAACTGTAGGGGATCCAGTGCTGGTGGCAGCAGGGTTTTGATGTGTTTCTTGACAAGCTTCTCAAAACACTTCATGATGATGGGGGAGAGTGCCACAGGACAGTAGTCATTGAGGCAGGACACTGATGACTTCTTTCGCACAGGGACAATGGTGGCGGTTTTGAAGCACTTCGGGACAGTGGAGGTGTACAGGGAGATGTTAAAGATGTCAGTGAAAACATCTGCCAGCTGATCTGAACATTCTCTTAGCACTCTTCCAGGGATACTCTAACTCCTTTTTTGTGGATAAATACAAACATAAAACATGGAACACTATAAATAAACCAACATGTCATTTTAAAGTAATCAGTTCAATACAATGGGACGCAGAGTGTTTCAATGCTAAGAAGCTCTTGCCTTGTTTAGGGATGTCGCGGACTGTTCGCCGGCGAACTTGTTTGCGCGAACATCGGCTGTTCGCGTCCGCCGCAAGTTTGCGAACGTCGCGCGACGTTCGCCAATAGGCGTTTGCGTCAAAATCGTTCGACCATTCGACCATTCGAGCGCTAAAATCGAAGGATTTTCGTTCGAATCGAACGATCGAAGCATTGGATCGAATGAAATCATTCGATCCAATGGCTTCGATCGTTCGACTCGAACGAAAATCGTTCGATCGAACGATTACAATCCTTCGATCGTTCGAATCGAACGATTTTCGGATGATCGAAGTTCGCGAACTGTTCGCAAATTTTGCCGGTGTTCGCGAACGGCGTTCGCGAACACATCGGCGGCGGTTCGCTACATCCCTAGTCTTGTTAGCTGCAATGTCATGGTCAGCTATGTGCAAAGAGAAATGTAGGATATCCAGCAAAAATCAAGTGTGCTTTTGTCATCTACTAGCATGTTCTATAAATTAAAATGTATGTGGTTCTTTCAAGAAGAAGCACAGCAATCAAAATGTCCTGCCCTACCTAGTAATTCTGACTTTGGTTAATGTAAAATGACAGCTCTATGCCACAATATATTTCCAATGGTGAAAAATGGCATCCTGGAATTCAGAAGTTATTAGCCTTTAAATTAACTTTTAGTGTGATGTAGAGAATGGTATTCTGAGACAATTTCCAATTGGTTTTCATTTATCATTTATTTGTGGTTTTAGTAAGCTTTTTATTCAGCAGCTCTTGAGTTTCAGCAATCTGGTTGCTAGAGCCCAAACTACCCTAGCAATTACGCATTGATTTGAATGAGAGACTAGAATATGAAAGGCCTAAATTTATAGAGAAGTAATAAAAATTACTTAACAACAATACATTTGTAGAATTACAGAGCATTTGTTTTTAAGATGGAATCAGTGACCCCTGTAGAAATACAGAAAGAGACGGAGGCAAATAATTCAAAAACTACAAAAATGAAAAAATGTATGCCAATTGAAAAGTTTTTTTTTTAATTAGCCATTATATACCAAGAGGATTAATATATATATAATACACAAAAGCCATGAATATCTTGTAAATTATATCCTTATAAATGGTGACTAGTGATGTCATTTTTGTCACATGACTCACTAAAACTTGTGTATTATAATAAATAAAGTACCCCCTGCTGCAAAATATGAGGCTATTAGAAGTCACCTGGGGGGGAGAGAGAGAAGAGAGATAAGAGAGAGAGAAGAGAGAAGAAGAGAGAAGAGAGAGAGATGAATCCTTGCAGGTAGAGTTATGACCTGCAAGGAAAATTGTGTTTGTTGTTTTATTACAGCTTTAGCACATGGGGCATATTGGAGATCTGTAACTAGGTTTGTGAGGACAGAAAGAATTTCTTTAGTAGTAAAGAACCATTTTGTTAAGAACCTCTTTTTTTTCTAGTGCAACTATAGCAGTTTCACTGTAGATAGGTCTATTTTTTGTATACATACCCAGGACCCTTTATCCAGAATTCTTGAGACCTGGAGTTTTCTGGATAAGGGATATTTCTGTAATATGGATCTCTATACCTTCTTAAAAATAATTTAAGAATTAATTCAACCCAATATGATTGTTTTGCCTCAATAAGAATTAATTTAATTGTAGTTAGGATCAAGTACAAGGTATTGTTTTATTATTACAGAGAAAAAGGAAATTATTTTTAAAAATTGCAGTTATTTGATTATAATGGAGCTTATAGGAGAGAGCCTATAGTGTTCCCATAATGCAAAGTATTTAACATTTTAATTTGCTGTTGGCAAATTTGTTTATGGAAGACCATCACAATTAAGCCAGTTAAATAGTCATGTACTAATGTATATACTATTAAATATAATATATTAATATATACAGTATATATACTAAACAAGAATAAGTGGTGCTGGGAATGATGCACCTGTTATGATGAACTGTTATTGAGACTGTAAAGAAACGAAAGGATTAGAGCGTGTAAAAATAAAGACTGATCATCATGTAATTTTTATTTCTTAATGTCACACTTATACAGAAGAACACTTTCAATGCAGCTTTATAGCAGTGGAAAATAGGTCACCCCTGTTGCTGAATTGCAGATCTCATCTAGAGTTGCTTTGTTTCTTTAAAACAAAGACAAAATATTATGTATACAAAGTGCCTTATAGAGTGCCCACTTTATTCCATCCAGGTAAAATCACCATCCATTCAGCAAGGCTCCTAATATGGACATTCTGCTTTGATCATCTATTGAACTACAAAACACTGGAAAAATGATAGAACATGATTTCTTAATTGCATAGTCCAGACTTCAGTATAACACTTCAGTTCCCTACAGGATAAGAACACCAAACACTAGTGTATTTATAAGCAACTACCAGTAAACCTAGTCCAATCATAGTCATTAGGAGCTTAAAATATCTAACTGCATGAGAACTTAGCAAATACTGAGTTTATAAAATTGGTTCTCTCAAGATAGGTGGGCATGTAATGCTTGTTAAAGGATTTTGTAAAATATATAAGCACCAATCTGCACCACCGTAGTGTACCTGTAGCAAAAGACCCTCTTTGATGCACAATTATTTCAATAATATATAGTCAATTTTTATTTTAACACCAGCACAATATAGACTTGAATAAAAACATTTAAAACAAAACTCGTCTCACCCCAAATGTAGCCCTGAGAAGCCCTGCTTTACAAATAATCTGCCCATAGCAGGACCAAAACCATTGGTTCCTGGATCCACAGTAGCATCCGGATGCCCCAAAAATAATAAAGAAGACAATTAATAAGTAAAACAGTCTCAAATAAAATGTTTCATATAATTGTACACGGACAAATTCTGGCAAATTCAAATTAACAAGAAGCAGCAGTAAATTTGTAAAGTAGGGCTTCTCAGGACTGCATTCTGAGTGAGATGAGTTTTGTTTTAAATGTTTTTATCCAAGTCTAAGTTGTGCTGGTGTTGAAATAAAGATTGCCTATTTTTTATTGAAATTTTGAGTGTGCATCTAAACAGATTCTTTTGCTACAAGTACGCTACGGTGTTGTGGACTATATTTTCTAAGGTTGTGTTCCAGGTTTACACCTCGCCACTCACTGTAGTGTTTATTGGTATGCGGTGCCTTTTCTTGTATTGTTATTGTTTTCACTCCACATACACTATATAAAACCATAGTATACAAATTTATTTTTATTTAAACATTAAATTCAGTTAAAAGAAAAGTTGTTTAAATCCCCTGTTACTTGCCTGTTTATACCTATGCATGCAAGCTTTTAACAAAATATATACGGATGCTTTTTTGTTTACGTTGGTAAATGAAGGTCGATAGTTTGATCCTTTTTCCCCCACTCTTGTGACATAAAATATGAAGGCAAAATCCCTTCCCATCACTCAATAGATCTAAATCCAGCTTTTAAGTGCAAGGGGCATATCCAAGTCAATCACTGGGTCAAATGTTACCACACCAATTTGTTAGCATGTCTCTTGGATAGAATTAATGAAACCCTTCATGATGGATCAATATTCTTTCCAGCTACATTGCTTATACTAATATTACTCTGGGTGGATGTGTAATTCCATTAAGGCCCACATAATATTTTAGTTCTGTTTGAAAGAAAAGCATTCATGTATATAGTATATATATATATATATGGACAAACAATCCCTGTTTTGTTTAAAGGGTAAGGCATTTTCAGTAGCAGTATGTACAAAATGTCTCTGTCTTAAATATATTTATAATGTTTGAGTGCAGAGGACCTCTTGTATTTGTCTATATATATATTTTTTTTTATATATATTTATTTATTTATTTATTTATTTATTTAAAGGGAAAGCTGTGCTCACCACAAATTTTTAAAACCATTAGGCGAGGGTGCAATGAGAAACAAAATACACTTAAGGTGGCCATACATGGGCCGATTAAAGCTGCAGACAGACCGAGTCGGCAGCTTATTGGCCCGTGTATGGGGCCAATCGATCGATATCTGGCCGAAAGTCGGGCAGATGTCGATTGGACGGGACTAAAAATCCCATCAGATCACGGGCGCATCTGCATACCATTTGTAAGGATCCGATCTTTGACCCACAAGCCGATCAGCCCGATATTGCCCACCTCAAGGTGGGCATATCGGGGAGAGATCTGCTTGTTTGGCGACATCGCAGACCTGTCGAGGTTGCATATAAGTGAATGGGAGAAGTCCCAATGATTTTTTGATGTGCTCTGGTTTTTGGGCAATACCCGGGTTTTCGAGTGGAAATTACTAAAAAAAAAATTTAAATTGCATGAAAAAGTCTGAAAAATTTGTGAAAATCTGATTTTTCCCGCATAGCAAATTTTCAGGAAAATGTAATAATAATAAATAAGCGTAAAAAAAACAAGCAGATTTGAGTTTGTAGCAGAAAATATTGAGATAAATTCAGACTTTGATAAATAACCCCCTTAATGTGTCAATATCTTAAATATATTGAAATGGGTTAAGTGCAGGGGACCTCTTGTATTTGTCCATAAATATAAATATATATATATATATATATATATATATATATATATATATATATATATATATATATATATATATATATATATAAACACACAAACAAACATAAAATAGAATAGTTTCCCATAATCCATTAAAGGTTAGAAGAAGACATCACAAGGTTATTTTGTCATGGTGGGATAATTGCATTTTGAAAACAGAGCAATAATAACAATAAGAGATGCATCTGTAAAACTTGCTTGTTTTCCATTTACACAGCAGGCAGGTATGCAATAGGGGGTTTGTTAAGTGGATCTGTACCATGTTCCAAGGCAATAGGCCCTTTATGTGAGCCAGTAGCATTTACCAAACCCTAAACAGCAGTACTAACTAATGTGATGAATGAGTTAGTTAAAAAACCATTGCATGCGTAATCCACAAACCTGGAATGTATTGCAGAGGAGTCAAAGATGCTGCCCTTGTACCTCAGTTTGGGAATACATGTCCCAATGTGCAATTTGCAAGTTATAGTGAAAATCTATTTCCAGCCTGGTCAGATAATTCTGAGCTCATAGAATCACAGTAGGTACAAAAAGTGGTACAGCTTTGTGTCTGTCAAGTAGCCATTCATGAAAGTGCTCACACCTATATGTTTTCTTCTAAACGTGCATTATGCATTGAAAAGAACTAGACTACATTTCCCAGTAACCTTTGACAAATAATCAAGTGCCAAGGCATGCTCAGTTGTGGTATGTAGGGAACATCGCCAAGAAACAGGACTCCTATGCACCAGGGACGTTGCACTTGTAGGAAGATTAGCTTTTATAATGGTAATCAAGCTGCTTTTTTGTGTCCTTGAGATGAGACAGGGACACAAATAAATGCAGAAAAATATGAATTTGCCTTTAATTGTTTAAGAACAAAAACACATAAGGGTGTTTGTCATATGGCATCAATGTCACACATGACATTGTAGTCTTCCTGGCTACCCCATGCTTTCTCCCAGTCTCTAGACAATCACATGGTTAGCAACCTGGTACTCACAGTTCAGAGATCACTTCTCTCTATCATTCAGGCCATGCAGCCTACTTCCAAGTCAGCTTCACTGCTGCACCTTCTCCAAAAGACTCAGTCTCTCTCCAGGCGCAGTCAGAGGTCCCTCTTTCAAGTTCAAACTCAAGCAATCTTTGTCTCAGGCTCAACAGGCCCCTTGGTGCACTCTCAGGCTTCCTCTCACACACTAGGAACAACCATGACGGTGTCTCTCCTCCAGACATCCAGGGAAGAGCCCATAGGTGTTTAAGCACATCCCTGTTACCTGCAGTAGCAGTTCTGCTCTCAGCTGCCACCTAATTATCTGATTGGGAGGGAATATTAACCCCATCTGAACTAAGCACCCCCCTTCAGCCCATATCACACAGCTTAAATGCATACTTTTCTGTACATTTTCATTCCATGTTTTCTAAACACACTATCACGCACTGTGCATGCACCAACTCATGGAACCAGTGCATTATCAAAATACATGATTTGTAACAGGTGTTTATAGGTACAAATATCATTTTGAAAATGGTTTTAAAATTGGCAAAACATTTTGGAGTTTGCTTTTGCGCCCGTGTTCATAAATGAGGCCCCATGCGCATGTCGCAAAAACGAATGTGGTATGAACATGCGCAAGAAACTGAGCCACGAGTGAGTGTCTATGAGCAGCATGCATGCAATAATGTCTACGCATAGTGTCACACATTTATTTTTTTTTTCTCCCAACCGGGGTCTGGGTCTGACTTTTTTCCTGGTGTCCCGCTGGCCCAGTCTGACCCTGTTTATCTTGGTTATAATAGTAAGGCAACCAGTCAGTGGCTACTAAACAAACAAAGTATTGTTTTGCGTAAAAATTAAGGAATAAAATACCCTCAAAGTGGTTGAGTTTTGGGCAGAAAGACCACAATTCCCTAAACATGTGGGTGGTCTGTGGGTGGTCTGTGGGTACCCTGTCTAGGTACTGGGGCAAATTGCAGGCTCATACTGCCCCCCTCCCCCTAAAAGTACAGTTTTCCCCTTGCCCTGGTTGCTCCGCCGTCACTGAGATTAAGGAGAATGTTGCTTTGTCTTATCAGTTCACCTGGTCTAAGCTGGCGAAGGTAACTCTGGTGAAAGAGGTAACATTCTTTAAAATGCACACTTTAGTGAATTTGCGGAGTAATGACCAGCTGGCAATAGGGCACTTAGCTGTGCTAGTGACGGTTTCTTTCACCAGCTAATTGTACTGTACGACTGTTAGTAAATTAGTGATGTCCCTGCAGATGAGATTTCTGGATACATTTTGCTAGCGATGGCCACTTCACATTTTAGTAAATCTGCCCCTAAGTCATGCAGTTAGACTAGTCAGAGGAATGGAGCAATTAAACTATTAAGAAAGACTGTAATTTCAATATTGTATTTGTAAGACATGCTGGGAGATTTCGGAATTCTCTTACCTCCCGATGCGTCTCGTCTAGGGAGTTTGTGCACAGGTGCGCACTTCCTGGTATTGGGTCATGCCACAAGCGCCACGGCGCCAAGCGTCCTGATGTCACGAATAGGCACCAGATTAGAATTTGGCGCCAAAATAGCTTTAAAGGTCCAGTCCTCCATTTTGTGCCCAAGCTAGGCTTCAGTTTTCTGTTCCTGCTCAAGCGTATTATCTTCTCTGACTCTCGTTTATGATTCCTGCCACAAGCCCTTGATTCTTTGCCTGTTTGAATACGTCTTTTCTAAATCCTTGCCGGTACCTCATTTACGGACTTATTTCTCAACCCTGCATTTCCTTGTTGGTTTCCGCAGCAGAAAGCCAGGGGCCCCAAAGGGGCGTCAGTGAACACCGGAGACCACAGGGGTTACCTGTGCAACCGAGTGTACCCATCACTGCACAAGCTTCTGATAACGAGATTGTTACAGTATTTAAATGTCTTTATTATAACGTTTACTCTATATACTCTATTCAAGTCTGGTGAATGCAGATTTCTACACTGCTGTTCCTTTGTGTATATATATATATATATATATATATATATATATATATATATTTCATAGAATGGGCGGCACTCCGCTTCTGAACATCACCCAGTTACACGGTTAAGATTAGGTATAGTTTCAGGAAGAACCAGCAACACAGGGTTATTTATAATGGTGAAAAGAGTATATTTGGTAAGGCATGCATAGCCAACGTGACGTTTCAGTCCCTTCTGGCCTGCCTTGAGAAAGGTCTGCCTTACCAAAATATACTCTTTTCACTATTATATGCCCTTTTTATATATATATATATATATATATATATATATATATATCTATATATATATATATATATATATATATATATATATATATATATATATATATATATATATATATATATAGATATATATATATCCCATCTGTAGGGGTTAATCTTGATGAATAATTGTCTTTTTTTAACCCAAATGAATTATATAACCATGTAATGAACATAATTTTCAAATATTATTTGTATTAACTTTCTTTTTAAAACATTCAATTAATCTGTCTTGAAAAAAAGTCTAACCTGAGGAAACTATTTAATAAGCATAGGTAAACTAATCACAATGTGTTGACAAATGGAATATTTCTGATGCCTGTTTATAAGCAAACCCCAGCAAATTGTTTCAGTTCCATGTTAGTTGATTGGGAACAAAATAACAGAAAAGCAAGTGAGTGCAATGCAAATACATTGGTATGACAGATTCAATTAGAGACATTCTGTTTAAAGGAGAAGGAAACCCCCAGGGTGCAAAACCCCTCCCCCCTTCCTCCTCCCCCCTGGCCTACCTGTCCCCCTGGGCAAATGCCCCTAACTTGTTACTCACCCCTCTGCGCAGGTCCTGTCCACGGAGTTCACAGTCGCCATCTTCTCCCACGCGCGTCTTCTTCCTGCTCTGACCGGCGTCTTCTGGCACATGCGCAGTAGGAACAGGTACCGGTACAGCTCTACTGCGCATGCGCCGAATGTCACAAAGTGAAATCGGAAAACTTTGTGACATTCGGCGCATGCGCAGTAGAGCTGTACCGGTACCTGTTCCTACTGCGCATGCGCCAGAAGACGCCGGTCAGAGCAGGAAGAAGACGCGCGTGGGAGAAGATGGCGACTGTGAACTCCGTGGACAGGACCTGCGCAGAGGGGTGAGTAACAAGTTTGGGGCATTAGGCCAGGGGGGAGGGGGGGCAACACAGGGGAGGGGGGAGGGGTTTTGCGCCCTGGGGGTTTCCTTCTCCTTTAATCACATATTGCTCTTTTGTTTCCTTTTGCCCCTCTAGTGTACATCATTTTTTTCTGAATCATCAATGCTCTTTAATAAGAGCATTGTACAAATTAACTCAATAGCACTGGAATTTTTTTTAGAAATATTAATGAAATTAATTTTACAAGACTTCACAAATCAGTGATCCTGCTCTGATTTAAATGAACCATAATAACTTTGCTATAAATTTATACCTGGTGCCCCATCCAAGCACTGACTACTTGGAATAAGGCAAAGGCACTGTCTGTTATTGGACTTTATTATTCTCTGTGGGGGGCAGAAAGTAAGTTTTCATTCTGTGGCTGATAGAAACTGACTGTAATAAAGTCACTGACCAGCCAAGATTTAGCCAGAGACTTGAAATATCTTGTTGCGCTAGGAACAATATCCTTTAAATCTATTAAGGCTTCTTCTTACGTGTGGAAACTATTAAATCTTTTGTTGATTCTACACAAGCTATAGCACAGTAACTTACATAAAATGTAGTACAAGTGTTGGATCTATTATCCGGAATGCTTGGGACCTGGGGTTTTCCAGGTAACAGATCTTTCTGTAATTAAGTCTGCTAAAAGGCATTTAAACATCAAATAAACCCAGTAGAATAAGGATTCATGAAATCAAGTACAAGGAACTGTCTTATTCTTACAGAGAAGAAAATTAATTATTTTTAGAAATTAGAATTATTTGCTTTATATGGCATCAGTGGGAGATGGCCTTCGCGTAAGGCTTTCTAGATAAATGATCACACACCCGTACAAACAAAAAGTTAATTTTGTATTCTTATTTTATTAATATTAACAATAACTTAAAAGATTTTTTGTGTGAAAAGTTTTTTGTTGGGAAAGTTTTCAACCACAAAAATTTAGAATGAAACATTTTTTTACTTGATCAAAGAAATATGAAATCCATTTTCCAAAATGTATTACAATAATCTAAGTCATTGTCCATTTTTTAGTAGCAAAATTAGTGCAGTGAAAATGCATCTAATTTGTCTTGGGTTGATCAAGACTGGTGTTGAAAAAAAAGTACCAAAGCTAAAGTCAGCATTAATCTTGCACAGAAATTGGAGTACATTTTGGATGGGGAAACATAAATGTACTAAAAAAAAAAAAAACCATCAGACAATAGATTGCAGTATATTAAACTAGTGATTTTTAAGCCATTATTTCTGATGCAAGTTTGCGGAAAATTTCTGTGTTTTGCCGCTGCAGAATAAATTCGCGAAACTCCTGTGTTAAAAAATTTTGGACACGTGTTCAAAAAGTTGCTTGCGTCAAAATCACTACTATTCGGACACCCATTGAGACGAGAGTCAAAATTGACGCAGCATAATTTTTGCGCGTTTCACACATTTTGTGCAAATGTTTCGCCATTTCGCTGGAAATTTTTTTGCACATTTTTCTGAGAAATTTGCACAACACTAATGCTAAGCAAATGTTATGAATTTAGAATGGATGATGGAGATAACTAAGGGTTTATAAGGGGTGGGGGAACTGTATGCTTCCAACCACAGTCACTTTGCTAGCTCATGATGGCAGGAGTTGTGTTTATTAGTGATGGGTGAATAAATTTGCCAGACATGAATTTGCGGCAAATTTCTAAGTTCCGGCACAAGCGAATTAATTCACAAAACTGCATCAAAAAAAGAATTGTTGCACGTCAAAATTGGTGTGTGCATCAAAATTATTCAGACGTCCATTGACTTTAATGCATTTGGACAAATTAGTCGAGAGTATAAAAATGGTCGATTGCGTCAAAATTGAAGCACGTCAAAATTATTTTGACTCCCGTTGACTTCAATGCGTTTCACCAATTTTCACAGATTCCCCCATCACTATGAGGTTTCCCACTACTAACTGTTGTTCAGTCTGCCTTGTGGTGGATGGGCTTGGGTTGTGATTTAAACCACAATATTTACCTGTTTGAATATTTTTTTCTTGCATTTGCATAGGTCCATAAGTACAAAGAATTTAAATATTTGGACGCATGCAACCCCCCCCCCCTCTGTTTTTCAAATATTTGCAAAACAAGATGGCAACATGAATGGGAACTATTGCTCTGTTTTGGGTGCAGTGCCTGTTTTTATACTAATTAATATTGCCCTCAATACTGAGCTCCAGCTTGGTAACAAATCACTGGAATTCTGTATCCTCTGTACAGAGCTAATATACCATTGAATATAAATTAATTCCTGTACAGGTTTTGATAGGATTAAGGCATTGACAATGGAAGACATTGTAGTTAGGTGACCATTTCAAAAGGCCTTGCCCTGTACATGAGATAATAGCATTCCAGTGAACATACCTTTCTTTCCCAACCAAACAGCGGTCCTGTACTGCCCTACATCCTTATTGTTTTAGTTTACATTCATTAGATTCATCTCCCCTTCTTCAATCCTAAAGTACCAGTGTGCCCATCATCATTTTAATTTCCTACTTTTCACACAGTGGGCCAGATTCAATTCAGAGAGAGAAAAAGGTTTATCACGTTAAAACTCATGGACAAGATTCAATTTGAGATGCAATTTAATTCAGAAAAACTTATCTCATGGCTTATCACATGTGAACTCTATTGAAGTCTATGATAAACTGGAAGTGAATTAGTAGAAAACTTTTTTTCTCCTCAAATTGAATAAACCATGAGATAACTTTTTCTCACTGAATTGAATTTGGCTCTGTGTGAAGTGCTCTTGTACTTTTCCATGACTTACCATTTACTCCTTTCTTTTTTCAATGACACAGTAAACAGTCACAAACAAACACAGTACACCCTAAGGCTACAGCTACACCAGGCTGAATCTCAACCTGTGGATAAACACAGGCCAAGATTCAACCTACACTGATTTCAGCCTGTACCGGGGTCCATTGTGTCAGCCTGGGTGAAGGCATGTGTAGTGGATTTTGGCACCAAAATGCATACTTGCCCATTTTAAAATCCAAGCCTGGACCAATACAGTAGCTCCGGGTGCAAGTATGGGGGTAGGCTGGTTGTAGTGTATGGGCTGAATATTGGCCTGCATTTATCAGCAGGCTGAGATCCAGCCTGGTATGGCACCAATACTTGTGAGGCCTCATGCTTTGCTCCCATCCCTTTGTAACATTTCACATGATACTTATGTCCCAATGATTTAGCCATTATATTGCATACCTAATCATGTCACATAAGCATATATATCACATACTTGTACATTAATGAATTGCATTTGCATTAAATTCATTGCATTTGCAATGTATTGAGTTGAGTTGAAGTGGAGTGTAGGTACAGAAGTTTGAATTTCTATACTCTACAGTGGCCATTAGTAACACATTTTTTCAGGTGCAATGAGAGTTCATAAAGCAAAAAAAAAAGACCACAATAAGCGCTGAAAATATCCTGTTGCCAGACTCAATATGTAAACTGCAACTTTGGTACAACAATGTAAGTGGAAATGGATGCTCTTGAAGGCAATTAAATGGCTCAAATGAATGGATCATCTAGAGGTAAAAACTTTTTCAGCATTATTAATGCTCTTTAATTTCTTCTCTGGAAGTTGCATAAAGAGTGAACATGCAATCCCTGAAATCTTTTATTCTAGATTTAACAATAAGGGGGTTATTAACTAAATCTGATTTTTTTTTCTGGTCAAGGTCGAGGACAAAAAACTCTTTTCGAGATTTAGTATATCTTGAAGCTGCAAAAAGTCTGAATCAGTAAATCCGTCAAACCTGTTGAGGTCATGATAAGAGATGTCCATATTGCAATATGAAGATATTGTGATCTGCGCTGGGTTTCGTCCGATAATCCAAAAATTATGATGTTTTCTGGTGATAACCCGAAAGAAATTCGGGTTGTCAAATCCAAAACATTAGTAAGATTCGGGTTTTTGCTGGTTTTATCTGTTTTTTTTTCCCAATCCAACTTTTTGGAGTTATTCTATTGATAAAATTGTGGATGGATTGGTCAAGCTCGGTTTAATAAAAATATGAGATAAATTTGAGTTTAGTTTAGTTTAGTAAATAACCCCATGATAGTGTTTATCTGTCCCTCCAGTATCTTCAAACTATAAAGTGTGAATTGGTCCGGAAATTAAAAGAGCCACTAACGTTAATAATTGTTCCTATTTGTCTTGTCAATATCTCATCAGTCAGGACTCCTGGCAGGGCTCTCTCCTGTTGGTCATGATGCCTTTTTTAAGTCCTGACCTGAAGTGGGCAGTTGGACCTGCCTTTGTATCTGATTGCACTTTATTAAAGCTTATTTCAGTTTACACGCATCAGTCCTACTTCTGTCTCTGTCTCTGCTTCTTTTTTGGCCCGCATGAATCCCATCTTAGAACCAGTGGCTGCTGGTGTTACCTTTGGGACCCTGCTTCTAAATAAAAATACAATTATGATTTAGAATAATTTTCATTCTATAATTCATTAGTGAGCCATTAATATTGTTTTATATATTTATAATATTTAGATCTCATGTACTTAGTTTCCTTTGAAATTTTTGCACATTTCTTATTAAATCATTGACATTAGCTACAGTATCTGTGTCTATATGGAATGGTTTAAGCAGTGTATTCTACATGTACATTTTCTGCATCATGTTGAAAGTTCCCCGTTAAGAAGAAGAAGAAAGAAGAGAAAATAAAGTTGTAAAATGAGTAGTTATAGAAAGTAGTTTTGATGCTAGTTATATTCTTAAGTGCTTCCTATATCAGTCAGTCCTCTGGGAAATTATGTATCTATAAATGTTTTTTATTTTCTTTGGAAAATGTGGCATTACTTTGCTGGAATTTTTTCTGTGAAATGATAATGGTTACTGGATTTATCTGCATATTCTATAAAAAAAAAAATGTATGAACATTGGCCCATGTTACACAGGGAGATTTACTGAGTAGGAATATGTTTTATTTTCCGGAGGCATACTAGACCTTGAAAGCAATGGAATCTTGTACATTGTATTTGTGGCCACCTTCTAGTAGCTGCTACTAATGTAAAGAAAGGTCTTATCTGGTTTCTTGTTTCCTATAGATATTATTTTGTTTCCTATAGATATTATTTTGGAATCAATTGACACTGGGACAATCTTTTAGGCATAGTGTTCAATGAGTAATTTCTGTATTGGTGATCTTATTTATTTTTCTCTGTGTCAGTTGGAGGCTGCTATTCAGAACTGCCCCTTAAAAACATTTGGGAGTATGTGTGCTGGTAGAACTAGGTGTTATGGCTTTCGTCATCATATTAAAAATTAACAATGCCGTATTATAGGGTGGATCCAAATAATTTCTAGATAATCACTAGATAAGGGAAAACATTCTAGATTTAGTCCACAACTAGTTGACATTTCATCTCCATGACAGATATTTTTTGCATCACCATTCAACGTTTCACTTAATTATTTATGTAGCATCCCCAAAGCTTTCACAATGTATAAATGTTCATCAGAAATATTTCATGCAAATATAATTTTGACACGATTTTGGCATTATTTTTATTCTTACCTTAATATTTATCAAGTATCTTATATACAGCACTACTTTTTACTATTAATACTCGAAAAATAATTTTGTCATAATAGTTGACAGGATATTTAAATAATGGAATTTCCATATTATTTTACTTATTATAGCAACAACTACATCCTCATTCCTCTGCATTTTGAAGACTTAATAATAAATAGTCAATAGTCCCAATTGACAGAAAAATTCAAGTATGTCAAGCTAATAAACAAGGGCGTTATTTATTAAATTTCAAGTTGTGTTTTCCCGAGTTTTTCGAGGGTAGTTTTACTAAAACCTCTAATGTTTTTCAAAGGTTTTTTAGCCTATGACTTGATCAATTCGTGGCATTTGAGTTTTTTTCACCAATTGCACTCAATGTTTTTTTACTGTAAGTACTCAACCTGGTGGTCTAGTGGGCGGCGGGTCCCCTGCTGCGGCTCAAACGTGGATGCCCGCCGCGTGCATCCTCTTCCCTACTGTGCCAATTTCCCTAATGCGCGCACTGCGCACACTTCCGGGTTTTACGCACCAGCGTGATTATGTAATCGCGCAACAGCACAAAATAACTATTTAAAGGGATATCAGTATTAAACTCATTGCCCATTGTTAGGTTCTATTAGTAAAGTTCCTGGATTCTTCGTGAATCCTATTTGATCTTCTGTGTTTTGACAATTGCTTGCCTACTCGACTATCTCTCCAATCCTGACCTTAGCCTGCCTGATTTCTCCTAACTCTCCAATCTGATATTTGCTTGTCCTCTGACTATTCTACACTATCCAATCCTGTCTGACAATTCTCTGCGTGTGCTGGCCCGGCCTTCCTGTTCCTGGTGGTGTTCTTCATTCCAGTATCCTGGTGAGACGATCGTGCTCCTTTCCTTGTCCAGAACCATTAGCTTTGCTCCTGTCTCAAGACATAGCGGCATCCGATTAGCCGAGGGCTCCTCCCGAGGTGAAAGGTGGCGGTTAGAGGCAGAAGTGAGAGCCGAGACCAGGGAGCATAGCTTGAGTTCTGGATATAGGATGCCGAACGTGACATTTACATTTGGGTTTTTTCATAAATAAGAAAACATTCGAGTAGAAAAAAACCTGACAAATCTCAGAAACTAAACCTTTGAAAAATAACCCCCCACAAGCAGTGCCGGGCCACACTGGGCAGATGCCCTAGGCAGGCCCGGCGCCTGTGTAGTGTGCGTGCACGAATTTGTGCTCGCTTGCGCGCGCATGCACACAAATCGCAAGGCATCAAGTCGGACAGAGAAGGGAACTGGACTTGGGGTAGGCAACAGAGGAGGTACGTGCCTGGCGCCCTCCCAGCTTTGTCCCCTAGGCACGTGCCTACTCTGCCTACTCTTGCCTACCCCTAGTTCCGGCCCTGCCTAAAAGTGATAAACATTAATTATAAAAGTTTGGCAAAATTTCAAACTTACCTAACTGGTTTGCTCATCTCTCCAAATCCCCAGTCACTGCTCCTGTATAAACTATAACAAACAAGGGAAAGTTGTGCTCACCACTATTTTTTAAAACAACTTTCCCTTGTTTGTTATAGTTTATACAGGAGCAGTGACCAGCTCCATGTTGTAGCTCCCACCCTTCCCAGCTATAGTCATGTGATCCCACTGGTGTCCAATAAAAGGGCAGCCAAGTTTGTGAGTTTTACTTTGAAAGCAGCTAGTAAGTTGCAGGTAAAACTTAGTTCCTTTGTAAAATGTATAATGAAGCAATAGAATTCTTAATGAATAAGATAAAATTGAGCACAGATATTGGCCAGATATGGGATGACTTTGACATAGTTGGCCAGCTTAAATATATTGCAATATATGGACAAACAATCCCTAATTTGTTTAAAGGGTAAGGCATTTTACAGTAGCAGTATACACAAAATGTCTCTGTCTTATATATATTGGATTGAGTGCTGAGGACTCTTGTATTTGTGTGTAATAGCAAGTGCCATGAATGAGCCAAACAGAGCAGGAAAAAGTGGATATCCAAAAAAATCAAATCAGTTTATTGGTGTAGAAGTGACAGATGGAAAGAGTGTAGACAAGTCCACTGTTGTCATTATGACATGGATGACAGTGATACACAAAATGCCTCATGTGCCACAACAGTAAAATTCCACCACTCTCTATTTATTCCTATTTGAAAGGTATATTTATCGATGGATGGATCTGCCCCTCAGCCTTGTATAAGACTCCAGTCTTCTCTAAGTATGAATTAGAGCTCACAATAGTAAAATTCCACTACTCTCTATTCATTCCTATGGAATTTTTTGAGGTTTTTATGGGATTTTAGAGAGCTTTATAATTAACATCAAGGGGGCGTATCTTACAATCATGTCCTTTACCGAGTCTACCAATGCAGGTGTAAATTAGTGTGCAAACTGTGGCACCTATTTTTCTTAGAACATTATTCATAAAGGCACTTCGATTGTCCCTTCCAACCTGTCTGTACACAGTTTTGCACTTGTGTTCAGAGATATTCCCTCTGTCTGGTGTGTTATTTCTAAAAACTGACATCACATTCCAATTTAATTGTATTTTTAGACCAGGGGTATGAATTAAATTAAAGTTTCTAGATCATGTGAAAGACCAGGAACTCTTCTAGAAAATCCTTCTAGAAGATCTGCACTGAATTAAGTTAACACTTGAGGTTTATTTGAGGTATACAACATAATGGCCTCATTTTCTGTGATAGTCTAGCATTAAAAAAGATGCACACTTTTATATAGCAATTAGCTATTTGTAATACATTATTTCTACAGTCGCAGTGAGTGGCACTGTAAACAGTAAATATGCCATATTGTATACTGCATATAGCACACAGAACTACTATAAGTTAATAAGCAACTGATTTTAAAATTAATTTTTAAAATTACTTTCTCTCGATGCTTAAAATAGCTTAGAATCTCACTCTGTTCTCCAACTGCTTATTTATTATTGATTTGTTTCTATATATTTCTTCCCCAAACTCAGTTTGAGTTAATCATTCCCATTCTCAGTTTAATTTACTACAAGTAGTAACTGGGGATGTTAGCCATGACAAAATGGCCTAAAATATAAAGAGGTCCTTAAGTCCTTAAAATAATCCTCAGTAACTCAGTGATAAGCTTATGAAGTAGAGAACACAGAAAGTAAAGCCATATCAAACATCAGTATATTTACAGGAAAATTTAGGAAAAATGAAAAGGAAGGGATATTACCATCACATAATTACCAAAGATTTAGTATTGTGTTACTTTTTGTCTTGATAGGCTACTGTCACACTGGTTCTTTTCAACCAGGATATATTTCAGTGGGATGAAAAGCACAAGTAATCACCTTCCAAGCCTTTCAACTAAGGATAAATGTAACCATTGTTTACAAAACTACCCATACTTTACATGGGGTGGATTTTGAAGCATACTTTTGCGTTTCCCCAATTCTATGCACTAAAAGGCCACTGCTGTGAACACTGATGGGGCAGAAGGAAGTGGATTAGCAATAACGTAGTTACATCAGCAAAGAAAATACAGACATTCTTGGCATCTAGTGGCTATGTGTTGGCATCAAAATGTCATATATGCCTCAGCCCAGTGTATTCCACTTAGACTGTAAGCTCTACTAGCAAAGAAATCCTTCTGTGTCTCTAACCACAGAACACTTAATTGCTGTGTCCTTATTTGAGCGCTGTATACTGTGTATATTTATTGTATTTATTATGTTACATTGTTACATAGGTTTGAAAAAACACAAAGTCCATCAAGTTCAACTCCAAAAAATGAAAACCCTCACTGTGTGTACTTTGATTTATTGTAATTTTGTATATTGTACTTTTATGCATTGTACAGCACTGCAAGACCTTAACAGCCCTGTACCAATACAAAAGTTTGGTAGAAAAGTCTACAAAATCACCTCTTGGATGTCCCACTTACTTAGATGTAAGATGTCTAAAGCAGCAGACCATAAACTGCCTATAGCATTTCTCATGCAAGTCAATGGGACCTGCTTTTAAGGCGACTACAAAGTGCGAGTCTGAAAAGGCCCATGTGTGCTATTAGCCTGGAAATTCTAGGTAAAGTTGTTAGGTGTTTTAGGGTTAAATTAATGGAGTGTGAAATAAAAAGAATTTCATACGAGCAGTTAGTCGAGTGTCCCAACAACTGTTTGTATTGGTGCAGGCTGTTTTTAATCCACATAATTAGCCATAAATCCAAGGCCCAGATTCAGTTCCTTCTCCAGAGAATTGAAAGTTTTCATGAACTTGCATTCCCATACTTTTCTTTCTGTTCTGTTAAAAAACCATGATTCTTAAATCATTTATGGAGTGGTAAGGGCTGTTAAAATGGTTTCCTACTGTTGTGTCCAGTTTCTTATTTGAAGAGGTTGAAGATTTGGGTGCTTCTTGCTGGTTTAACTATACCAGAGGAGAATGCACATCATGTGCCATCAGCATTCAGCTTGTTTGAAAAAGAAAACAGAAGTTGTACATGCAGAACAAAGAGCACCCAGATTATATATAGAATGTAAATAAAGAGGCAAAGCTGTTAGGCACAAGCCTTTGATCAGAGTGACACAGATCCTTATCATATCTACAAGGGGAAAGCTAAAGTCAATTACACAGGAGAGCAGCCCTTAAATGTCTGGGTGAAGATGTGTGAAAATGTGATAAATGCCCCCAGTATCCATTCATTATCAACAGTGAGGTTGAAAAGTTCAGAGATAAAAGTGGACCATCAACCCTTTTCCTAGATCCAACACTGTTCTTTATGTTTCAGACTTTCCTTCGTTTTACATTTTCCAGTACCATATTTGTAAAATCTTTAGGGATGTCAGTGCAGCTCATGGGTACAAAATTCAAACAATAAAAGCCAACTGTCATCAATACTCATTGCCAGTTTGATGTCCTGATGTTGCTAATAAGCACAGCTTTTTCCTTCCAGGAAAGGGGCACCTTTGTGTGGTTATTTGGCTGTTCATAATTTTCAATTGTGAGAGTCAGCTGGCACAACATTAAGAACCTATAGGTGCATCAAGCAAAGGAAGTCCTGTATTTAATGCCTACCAAAAAAAAAAAAAAAACGCAATCAGTAAATTGGCACTAGTATAAATTAGCACACAAAGTAAATGATTGTAAATGAGCCATTTACTGACCTAGGAGAATAACATGGTAGTTAAAATATGAATCGCACCATATGCCTAGCGACAACTTATTTTATTCACAGCAACTTTTATGAGTATACATTGTGGCAACATAATAAAATTGCAAAGGGTGTCTCTTCATTCCATTAACAGGAATCATATGGCCTAGGAATGTTGCTTCTAGGTGAAAACGGATCCCATATGCTATCCATATGGTTATCGCTGACTATTATGGAAGAGATTTAAGGTCACACTTGAGCAAAGAAAAAAGAAACATCGATACGTGCCACAGTGCACTGAAAATGTGCTATTAGTTAGCCATTACATCTGTAACTTAAAGGATCTTTCCCCGATATATGCCATTAAAATAGATTTGTTTATATTCAATACTGTCATGGGAAAAAAAAAAATTCAAAATGAATCAGTTAATAGTGCTGCTCCAGCAAAATTCTGCATTGAAATCAATTTCTCAAAAGAGCAAATAGATTTGTTTATATTCAATTTTGAAATCTGACATGGGGCTAGACATTTTGTCAATTTCCCAGCTGCCCCAGGTCATGTGACTTGTGCTCTGATAAACTTCAATCACTCTTTACTGCTGTACTGCAAGTTGGAGTGATATCACCCCCTCCCTTTTTCCCCCCAGCAGCCAAAGAAAAGAACAATGGGAAGGTAACCAGATAGCAGCTCCCTAACACAAGATAACAGCTGCCTGGTAGATCTAAGAACAACACTTAATAGTAAAAACACATGTCCCACTGAGACACATTCAGTTACATTGAGAAGGAAAAACAGCAGCCTGCCAGAAAGCATTTCTCTCCTAAAGTGCAGGCACAAGTCACATGACCAGGGCTAGTTGGGAAATTGACAAAATGTCTAGCCCCATGTCAGATTTCTAAATTGAATATGAAAAAATCTGTTTACTCTTTTGAGAAATGGATTTCAGTGCAGAATTCTGCTGGGGCAGAACTTTTTTCCCATGACAGTATCCCTTTAAATCCAATACACAGTTTCCTTTAAACAGACCACGTATCCTAAAAATAACTAAGTATGATTTAGATGGTGGAATTTGCCTTTTTTCTTTCTTTTATTCTTTGTGTTTTTCCTGTCAAATCTGCCTTGACTCCCACATTAATAAATTTATCTGAAACTTAATTTGCATGTGTTATATTCAGGGACAGCAAGTGGATTCATAGTAACATGATCAATTGCAGCAGACGTAGCCAACAAGCATTTTAATTCCCTACAGATTGATCAAAATGCTATTCTTGTTCACTTGAATGAGAAGCGCTACAAGTTGTCTAAAATAGCTGCAGCCTATGTGCCATATGTGCCAAATCCCATACAAAGTTTTGCTGTTTGTACATTTTCAGGTATCAGAGTGCCACAGTCATTGCTGCCTTGAAGTACTGGAGACCTCAGAGAAAGGGTGGCCATACATACACGATAAGATCCGCTCGTTTGCTCGCCAAATGAGCCGATTTTTCCCTGATATGCCCACCAATGACAGTCCTCGATCGCAGGAACAATCAAACCTGCCTAATCGATATGTGCCCAATTTTCGGCCTGATATTGAATGGGGAGCCCCATTGGAAGCCAAATCAGCCTAAATCAGCAGCTTTAATCTGCCCGTGTATGGCCATTTTAAATCTGACACTATCACATGAAATGAGTGTACTGTCCCAGTGTCTGTGTGCTCTTACTATATTCTGCACTGCTGAGATTGCAGCATGCTCATTGCAAATTTGTGTTTAATGGTGGCCATAGACGCACAGAACCTATTGTACGAATTAAGGATTTGTATGATTTTCGGATCGTGTGTGGTGAGTGACGACTTCTGTCGTCTGGCGGAGACGATCGGACAGGTTTAATTTTGACCCGACCGATCCCGCCGGAGCCCATTGCACATCGTGATAGGATCGTTCAGATTACCACTGATATAGCCATGCTTGTTAATGGCATATCGGGGAAAGATCCGCTCGTTTGCATCTATGGCCACCTTAAGGTTTTGAATTACTAGGTTGTATTTGTGCTAGTAACCAGTGATTCTGGATGTATAATTAGCCAAAAGGACATACAGGTGTAATTTACATGTCTTTACCCATAACTCATAAATTAAGAGTTAAAAGTCTCTTATTTTGTGCTTTTTACAGGTATGGGGCCTGTTATCCCTTATCCAGAAAACCCTAGGTCCTGAGAATTCAGGATCTTTCTGTAATTTCAATCATCATACTATAAATCGACTAAAAAATAATTTAAGGATTAAATAAACCCAACTGGATTGTTTTGCTTCCAATAAGGATAAAAGGGGTGGTTCACCTTAAGGTTAACTTTTAGTATGTTATAGAATGGTCAATTCTAGGCAACTTTTCAATTGGTTTTCGTTATTTATTTTTTTATAGTTTTTGAATGATTTGCCTTCTTCTTCTTTTGACTCTTTCCAGCTTTAAAATGGGGGTCACTAAAAACAAACATTCTGTAAGGCTACAAACGTATTGTTATTGCTACTTTTTATTGCTCATCTTTCTGTTCAGTCCCTCTCCTATTCAGATTCCAGTCTCTTATTCAAATCAGTGCATGGTAGCTAGGGCCATATGGACCATAGCAACTAGATTGCTGAAACTGCAAACTGGAGAGCTGCTGAATAAAAAGCTAAATAACTCAAAAACCACAAATAATAAAAAATGAAAACCAATTGCAAATTGTCTCAGAATATCACTCTGTGCATCATAATAAAAGTTAATTTAAAGGTGAACAACCCCTTTAATTAAATCTTAGTTAAGATCAAGAACAAGGTAGTGTCTTATTTTTAAAGAAAAAGAGAATCATTTTAAAAGATATGAATTATTTGATTACAATGGAGTCTATGGGAGATGGCCTTCTCGTAATTAAGAGCTTTCTGGTTTTCCGGATGATAGATCCCCTACCTGTATTACAAAGTTGCTTAAAATTGGGTGGCGCTCACATTAAACCAATGTACTGAGCAGTGATTAAACTGCCAAGATAACTGTATATTCAGACCCTCATTATGTCCCATGCAATTGATATTAGATGGATCATATTCCCAACCATATGTGGACTGAAGTAATACATGGGAAATCCATTTCAGTATTTCAGTTTGACACCATATAGTACCAGCTGCGCATGGGTCTCTAGGCAGATAACCTTGCTTCAGATCTTGTTTTGGTTTTTTCTCCGCACATTTAAAAAGATGTGAAATGTACCACAGTGTGTGCAACACAAGCATATGGGAATGAAAACTAGGCCTGAAGCAGAAATACAAATGCATTCACTATTGTATGTTGTTACCTAGTATCCTTGAGTGATTTTGAAAAGACCAGTTCTTAATACCATAACGCATTGTACCACATGGGTTTGTAGGTCAAGCTTAATACAGATTGGTAATGGCATGGAAACAGGGTTGCATAGCAGGCTTTTTTTTAGAAAACTGAGTTGTATAGAAGGCTTATGATAAAGCAGATTCATGGGTGAAAATGACCCTAAGCAATTAGAAGTCATCATTTGCATAGCAGTATGTCGAACTCCGCATAGCTGTGAAATGATGAACAGAATTCTTTTCCCTTCACATGAATAAAAGTGTTGGGCAGCGAACAAGCCTAGAACGGAACACATGAACATATTAGTGAATGGGGGTGTCCAGTTCATTAGGTCTGTACCAAAATGAAGATTTTCTCCTTTAGGAGAGGTTGGGTTCAAAAGACTGAATACAATAGCTTGAACTTTCCCTACAGAAAGTGTGCTTTCATCAATTACGCTTTCTCCTGCCGAGGTTGTAAACACACACCCTTTTGTCTTCAGTGGACAAACATCCTTTTAATAAATATGCAAATGCTCTAAACATGTTGAAAATACGTTGAACAAGAGGATATTTTCTTCACTGTGACTTTTAAATAGATTGTGGCTTCGTTATGTTGTGAGGGGCCGGCAGCCAGGCCTAGAAACACATCCAGTTCCCTGACATCACACAGGCTGAGTCATAAGCAAAGCATCATGGGACATTTTTAATAAAGTGATGAATATGTTCCCTATTTTGGTAAATTGAAAATAAAACAGAGAAAATTTACAGGAGGATTGGAGAACTAGTTTAAATTATATTTACAAGCGCCTTGCCTTGTGGATCATCTTTGATTGACATTATAAGAAATACCACCACCACTCATCAATATACAAATAATCATTGTCTAAAACCAGGAACTGGTACATTTGTAAAAATATTATGGGTCTGATGTGACCCGTGGTGCTTCCTATTAAAGCCCTTCAATTTGCCTATTAGATCCTATTAGTATTGATTGGTTTACCAGATGGTTGAGTTGTTTACCACCACAAACAGATCTTGTTTATACAGGGATAGGATTAGTGGCACATAGCCCACAGTCTGGGTAGTTATGGCTAAAGGGAATACCAAAGAAGGAGTGGCCTAAAACTTTCAAACCTCAGTTTTGAATTAGGCCCCCAAATTTGTTGATACAGACCCAGTGTGTCATTAGCCTTAATATTATTTAATATATTAAAATAGAAAAATAGTCAAAATCCATGATTGCCTACATTTGCTAGTAATGCACCAAACCTTTCCTTCTCCTTTAAAGTAGCTGTTCACATTTGAGTTAACTTTTGATATTATGTAGAGAGTGATATTCTAAGACATTTTGCAATTGTTTTTCATTTTTCATTATTTGTGAGTTATTTATTTTTTTATTCAGCAGCTCTCCAATTTGCAGTTTCAGCAATCTGGTAGCTAGGGCCCAAATTAACATAGCAACTATGCATTGATTGAATAAGAGACTGGAATATAAATAGGAGAGGGCCTGATTAGAAAGATGAGTAATAAAAAGTAGCAATAATAATACATTTTAAGCTTTACAGAGCATTTGTTGGGTGATTCCACAGTTGAAAGCTTGAAAGAAAAAGACAGAAAAAGAGTCAGAAAAAGAATGCAAATAATTAAAATTAAAAAGAATTAAAAATTAATGAAGACCAACAGAAACTTTGCATAGAATTTGCCATTCTATAACGTACTAAAAGATAGCGAACCACCCTTATAATTTACTGGTTCCCAAAGCAAAATATTTTAGGTCACCCTCGCTAATATGGCAAATTTGCACAATTGGATCTATGCATAAGTCTGTAGACCAGTTTACAGAAATTCAGACAGCTAATACTTATATTGAATGGAGCTGCTTTCCCATTAAAAGGGAGCACCAACTCTACGCCATAGCTAATTCATTCAGATAACATGTGGTTTAAATAAACATGTGGTTTTAGTTACCCTTTAAATAAAGAACTGCTAGCCACTTTTATGGCTTCAGACTTAATCTGAGGGCAGGATGTGATCTTGACACCTAACCCTGTAATCTGTTAATCATATATGATTGTGCAATAAACTATTCATTGGAAAAGATATGTTTTTCTGTAATACTTCTACATTGGGGCCATTGTGTCAGCCTTGAGGTTGTGAATTCCCTTTGCATATTTCCTATTCACAAAATTTTCTGCTGAATATGCATATTATGTTTCTTCATCTGTTTTCACTTGGTTTTATTATTTTTTTTTTTTTTAAATTAAGTAAGAGAAAGCTTGTTTCTTATTCAGTAAATATACTCCCCCTCCCCCATGAAATTTGCTATAAACACTGCTGCAATACTTAAGTGTTTTGCTGCGCTGTTTAGAAAATGTTGCAGTCTCCATGCTGTTCTTGTGGATTACACCATGCTCTTTCTGCCATTGAGTTCTCAGCTCTTGCTGTGAGTGCCAGTATATATAAATCCTTTCTCGTATGTAGTATCCACTAGACACTCACCAGGGGTTGAACTGGGGTGTTCAGGGACCAATGAAGCTAACATTAAGGACCACTCCCCCCTGTACCTTATATCTCCCTCTTCCTGAACTTTCCCCATGTGATCGGGAAGAGAGGTGCTCTGGGTCGGCAGTAGTGGCAGAACTACCTATGCAGCAGACCCTACATTCGCGGGCCCGGACCACAGGGTCTGCTGTATCGTAGGCTCCCTCCCCAACTCATCTTATACCTTTAAGATAGTGTGGTCTAGGCCCTTGAGGTGTGGGGCAAGCATGTGGGGTTGTGGGCCAGGGGAGGAGGGACTGTTCATGCTGAGGCCCCTCAGTAGATTTTTTGGGGGGTGGCCCAACACTCCGAAGTTACACCATTGGTCAGTGAGGCCTATGAAGGCCGTGGGTCCACCAGTTTTTTTCCTTGTGTCCCACTTGCCCAGTTCAACACTGCACTTACCAATATCTTCCCATTACTCACTCCAAAAAATCTTAATCAAACCTTTAACTGCCCCCAGACATTAGGGATAGTGATGGGCGAATTTGTCCTGTTTCGCTTCACCAGAAAAATCGCGAGTTTCCCATGAAATATGAGTAACGCCAAAAAATTTGCGAAATTTGACGCGTTCCTATTTTGTCCAATTGCATTAAAGTCAATGGGCGAGCATTTAATTGTCACCGCGTCGAAAAACTTTGAAACGCAGAAATTAGTTGCAAATAAGCGTCTGGCGAATAAATTTGCCCTTCACTAAATCGTGACTATTATACACAAAATCTGCCAGTTTACCCTCCATGTTCTCTAAAAAAAAAAAAACAGCTTCTCTCCCCATCAATGTGCGGGGAATTAGGGTTTCGCTGAGCCAAGTAATGCTAAAAAAATAACTCACAAATATGTTGTTCTATGTTTTATTTAAAGTTATTTCATAAATATAGTTGCATTTGATATTTTACATCTGATTCTGACTCCTGAAACAATATAGAGGTCATTTCTTTTCCAGATCTGATAATCAGCATGCTATTTTGTTTCAGGAGTCGGAACCAGGAATGCAGAATTTAATCAGCCATACAGATATTGATTTTAATAGCAGTTATGCTGTCTAACAACTTTAGGACCACTGAAAAAAAATTAATGCTAGAAAGTTGTTTAGACCTAGGCGTTTGCTTATGAAAATAAAAAAATATTTTGCGTGGAGTTCCCCTTTAATCACTTCATTGCACAAAGTGCAGCAATTTCTAAATGGTGTTACATTTCCTGCATGATTGACCTAAATACCTGTCAAACAGGTACATGTTTGACCTAAATACCTAATATCAGCTTCCCAAGCTCTGTGTGTAGTAATGCACAAATCCCCATCTAGGCTGAGTAGGCAGCCATTGTATCACTGGGCATATTAGCAATTGGCGAGTTATTACCTATAGAAGCAGAGAGGATAATAGCAATTTAAAGCTATTCTGGTAGTGGGGTAGCAAGTATAGCAGGGTATTTATTTAGTATAATTTATTTAGATTTAGTATAATACTAATACATATAGGAGTACAAATGATAATAGCAATTGGATGCAGTGACGTAACTAGAGGGGGGAGGGCCCTGGCGCATAATGCGATGCCGGGCCCCCGCCCCCCTCCGTACACCCGGAACCGCCGGGAATCGTGGCGCGTGAGCTGCCGGGGGGCCCTGAGGGGGTGCGGGCCCTGGCCCAATCGCACCACCTGCTCCCCCGGTAGTTACGCCACTGATTGGATGGTGCTATGGGTTAGCAGGAATGGTAGGGTGAGATGGTGGCACAATTATAGCACTGGGGATAATTGCAATTGGATGCCATTCTGACTATGGATAGCAAGGTTAGAAGAACCATGATGCAATATTGTAAAAGCTTCACAAAGAACCAATGCTTCTCAGTGTAGTTTTATGTCTTCTCTATACTTATTTGAAGTGCAGCTCCCACAACTTCTATTGAAATTTTCCCACCAAACCTCCTGCAATTTTTGGTTCTGCTAACTCGTTACTTACCGCACACCTCTAAATTCTATACACCGTTTTTAAATGAAAACAAAAAAAGTTGACATTTTTTCCTAAAGCCTTATTCAAATGAAATCCGTCCTATGAAACACAGTGACAATGATCATCCATTTATCAGATGAATGTGCCCAATCTTATGTAGCGGCCATCCACCAAATGAAAGAAACTTGGCCTTCAATCTGCTACAGGTTTGTAAATAAAAGTGCTAAATATTTCAAGGAAAACAGCATGTTGCTGTGCACAGTATTTCCCCCGTGCAGCTGGGACACTTTGGTAAATATCCCCATTCATAGCCATTCTTGCACCCAAGATTAATTGTGGGATGATTATTCTGCATCAGGAAAGCCAAGGCAGAAGGAAACGTTGCCAGCACACAACAGTGTACATGTGTCAGCCCTGGGGACAAATTCATCCCCAGACCAATAGAACCACTTTCACTGGAGACAAAAGAGAGTAAACAAGTTGCTTGGAAATATAAATACAAAAAAAGGTGGCAAATCAGAATATCCTGACCTATATCATTAGGGCCAATTAACACCCTCTCACCTCTTGATTAACAAGCTCTTATTTGTGCAACAAGTAAATCATATTTACACTAAGAATCATATACAGAAGGGGCACAGTGCCATTCACACAGGTGCAAACAAGCTGTATTTCCATAAGTATTGCATAGCATTAAATCTCTCCTGGATATCTGGGTTATTCACAGAACCAATTAATCATAGCATTTTGCCCTGTTTTTTTTTTTAATTGGATTGGAATGATTTTACTAGTAAACATCGAGCAGCCCGTACAGGCTGTCTATTGATTAGAGTAAGTGGTCCCCCAGCCGGGGGTCTCCTCTTCCCAGCAGTGCTTAGATCACTCTGCAATACTGACCTGCCCAGCCTCCCACAGCTCTTGAACTCAACACTTGCAGTTTATTTGGCAGCCCCCTAGCATTCTCACTACATCAAACCCTCCAAATGAATGCATAATTTATGCAAATCTAAATCCCCTTTGGATGCAATGAAAGCAAACACACATCCCACACACACACACATCTTATCCTTGGGAGAACACTGGCACCCCAACATGCTCTAACCTCCCCCAGCTCCTGGTGCTCCTGATAGGGGTTCTCTGCCTCTCCCCCCAGCCCTTCCTTTCCTCCATATGCTTCCATTGCTGCACAATCTGCTTTGCATCAATCCTGTCTCTGCATCACTTTATCCAAGATTGTATCTCTGGAGTCTGTCATCAGCAGCCCAGGCACAGAGCGACTGGAGGTCTGGGGGTCACCTGTGAGGGACAAACACTCCTCTTCTTCACAAATCAGGAAAGAGAAGCTGAGAGACCCCTGCCTCTTGCAATTATTCATGTGATTCTGTCCTCACTGCCCCCCTCTTTTCCCTCCGTCAGCAGCTTGCTCTCAGCCCTTGCCTGCCCCCCTCCCTCTCTCCTCTCTCTCGCTCTCTCCGTCTCTCTCTGTTGCATTCCTTGCCACAAGCTCCCGGCTTCACTCGGATCTCTTCTCTGGGCTGGAATGTACAGGACTTTTAAGATGCTGCTGGGTCTCTGCTCTGTATCCATGTGAATGGGACCTTTTTAATTTGAATTACCTCTGGAGAAAAGAGAAGAATTCATCAAGGTAAGGATCCAAGCCCACCCCTTGCCATACTAAAGGGGATCTGTGTCTGTCTCTCTGTCTATTTGCATCTCTGTTCTAGCGAGTTGAGGGTGTCTTCTGGATGCCAGCAGGGAGCCTGGAAAGCTGGCAGACCCTTGGAGAGAGGAGCAGAACCTTGGAGGAACTTCTCTGCCTCCTGCCTGCCCATATAGCTTTGTGGAGCGCACAGGAGCGCAATGGAGCTGTGGCACCTTCCCAGGATTTCATGGCTGCCACTTCTGACTGCAGTTTGGTTTTATGGTTAATTGGCAGGAGGAGGAAGATTGACGGCTTTTTATAAAAGTGGTTCTCATGGCACTTTTTTCTTTCTAATTCTCTTTTGGCAGCTTCTGACTGGCACAGAGTCAGGGGCTTGTTTTGGAAATGTCTCTGGAGGCAACTGCGCAGGAAAATGTAACAGTCTGTTTTGGGGCTATTCTGGAGTATGATAAAAGCCCCGTTTTTGTGTCGACTGGCTCTGGATTAACCCCTTCTGTGCCTGGATGAGTTTTTTAAAGAGCATTGTTGGCATGGTTGGTACCCAGCTGTGTTCATTCTTTCTCTGCTATTCGGGGCAGGCAGCAATGCACAGATTGTTGGCCCCTCTGGCAGCGAAAGGCTAAAGCATCCTCAGTCCTAAGGAGAGGGGCACCTACTGACTGGTTGTTTTGTAGCAAGGGATGCTACCCTCGGCGCGAAGGGGTTAATCAGAGACCACTGTGAATGTAAGTTGCAATGACCAACAGGCCCTTTAGGCAGTGAAAAGGTTAACACTGGGTCTTTCCATATGCTGTGATTTGAGGGGGTCTGTAGAATAGGGCAGAGAAAGGTAGCACCCACTCCCTGCCCCTGTTAACCCTTTCATTTTCTGCTAATGCCCCACAACAAAGAGGACACCTAAGGAGGGAAATCAGTGTGAAAGAGGCTTCAGTGGGGATATATCAGCAATACCTTCCTAGATCCCTTCATTTCTTGTGGAAGGATGCTTAATATTTTATGAGCAGTGCACATCCTGTAGCAGAGCAGATAGGGATCCTAAGGGTATCTTTATTTAAATTAAAAAAAAAAAATAAAAAAAAAATAATGTTAAATGGTCTGACTCTGATTAGAAAGTGAGACATGTACTGCACCCACTTTGGCAAGATGGGCTAAAAAAACATGGCAAACACAGCCAGCTATTCTGCAATGGCTTTTCATGGAGCTTGGGAAACGTTTGGGTCACCAACTGCATATGTCTGGCATCCTGTGTTTATATTATTTGCAGTCTAGCAGAGTCCAGAACTATACAGACAGTCCTTCAGCTGCCCAAAACCTGATAGATATTCAGCTCATATCAAAGGCATTGCTGTTGATATGTTACACTGCCCAGACAACCCAAGTGAAGAATAGATTTACCTTTAAATTATTTAAACATGGAACAGTTCAGTGACAAAGGATAACTCACCGCTGACAGAAGTCATTGCTCTCCCCGCATCCTTTTCATTGCAGAAGCCTATCCGTTACTTATTATTGTATGTACATAAGAGGCTAGGGTTGGTTATAAAGAAAACCCCTGATCCTACTCACTCTCTATCAATAAGAAAGGCTGAACATTTGTATTTAATTAAGGGAGGAAAGTCCTGATCTATTATTATGAAGTGCATCTAAATCAATTTCTTTTTTTCCCACTGAGCAGAAAAGACACAAGTGTATGTTTGTGAAGTGTTCTCTGGGTTTTAGTAGAAAGAAAATGTAATCGTTTAATGTACAGAGTTTTAAAGAAAGACCTAGCAGCCTAGCAAGTGCTCTCTAAATACATTATACTTTTATAACTAGGTGTAGTTTTAAACATAAAAGCGATATAATCGCAGCCAAAAGGGGGTGTTAGCATCTCCTATGGAAAGTAATATCTCTAAGTACGCCTTTGTTCTGCAACGGAGTGTAACACACGAGTAGGACTAGAAACTATTGTTAGCAAAAAGGGGGTTCTTTAGAGGATAAAGCATACACTGTATAAAATGTTCAGAGATGGTTGTGATAACAGTAAAAGGATGCAGCAGTCCTTGCAAATCACAGCCATACACATTGCAAATATTTACACATATTGGTAATATTTATGCACACCATGTTTACTATGAAGACTATAGGAAGGCCTTATAGCACCGAATCTATGTGGACAATAATTTGTTTCCGTACATGTAGTGCAAATGAACTGGGCCCTGTAATCACAACAATTTATACCCTATCACACTTCTTCTGCAGTGCTCTAAAGTTACAAACAAGCAAGTCTGTAGTCAAGCTGTGACAAAAGCTATCAATGAATGTGAAATGGAAAGGTGTCCGCTAAACTGTGTCTATACCCATATAACTGTCAGTTTAGTTTAGGGCCCCTAATCTAGAGGTGGTTTCGTTGTCTGCATCGACAAAACCCAAAATGATTTGAGGGATATACAGTGCATTAATCTAAGTGCCTGTATTGGTAGAGAGTGGGTTTGAAAAACTTCCACTTGACTATCAATGTTCGTAATTTGTTTCGTTGCCTGTAGAGGATAATCTTTTAACTTGGTTGCCGGGGCTGCCGGCTGCTGAATGAAGGACCACTTTTCACTGCTTTCACTCCATAAAATCCAAGATGCTCAATAGAGCTTACAGTCTAAAAGGAGAAGGAGGTGGGTACAATGGTTTCGCTGTACAAAAACATAGGCCCCAATTATGGCTGAACATCCATTAGTCGATAGTATGTTGTGCCAGTGTTTATGGTTTAGACCAGATTGTTCATGTTACAGAATAACACAGTGTAGGAAATGCTTTGAGTCATTTAGAATCGTTTACAACATCAGAACATCTGTCTTGTATGTTATTTACACAAAGTAAAGTTAAATAAACACTCCGCTGTAGAAAGACACCCGGTTTTTATTAGTTACATTATCTAAGACACCTACAGTGTGGCATTTCTTAATTGTGATCTATCTATCTGGTGTACAGGCAGCCAGGGAAACTAACATATAATTCTTATTATGTTCATAGTTCAGATGCGGTTTGTAAAAAAAATAACCAGAACACACACATATACCCGTGTAAAGTTATTTAATTGTGAGTTGAAGCACTCACACAGTGAATTGCTTGCGGGAAGGGCAAGGGTTAATGGGGAGCAGACTAGCTCCATCATTTGACTCCCCCCACTGTTGAGGTAATGGACCTCATATACTCTCAGTGAAGTAAAGTTGCTGGCTTTTAAAGGCAGCCGTCCTACCCCCTTGGGCAGCAATGTTTTATTTACAATATCAAAAATGCCTTCAGCTTTTTCCACAGAACTTTTTTTTCCTCCACATGATTTACAAGGCAGACAGTTGCCCAGATGTCAATGGAAAACCACAGCCATTTTTTTTTTAATGTTCAATTTGGCACCTCCTGACACGGCCCTCATGATTGGGGGTATTTGTGTTCATTTCCTGAGCAGTTTTCACACTGATACCTTCCCTGTGCCAGATACAATGGGCTTTTTTTCATCTGGAACTGCTTGAGCCGGAGAAACGAGGCAAATTCCTGCAAGGCGTATTGTTTTCATGGCTTCCAGAGATCTTGAAAAATGCACCAGTGGCTTAAGCCTTTCAGGGGGTTGAGCGCTATTTGCACATCTGGTAATGATTCCTCCACAGGTTCTCTTATGTTTTCATTCCCTGTGCATATGCACATCATTTTCAAGAGACTGCAAGCGTTTTACACATGATCCTATCATTCCAAGGACTAATTAAGGCCTCATGCTGGCCCATAGAAATGATGGAAAGTACAAATTTTCCATCTTTTAGTAGAGCAAACCAAAATCTCTCCTGCAGTCTTTAAGGTCTCAGTTTAAGTGCTTACTTGTAACAAATGCTATATATATATATATATATATATATATATATATATATATATATATATATATATATATATATATATATATATACACACCATAAATCAGAGAGCAAATACAGTAAATACAGTGGGGCTCATTTATTAACGCAGCGCAGTGCTAAAAAGAGCGCAGTGGCCTGACATTTGCCCAGCGCATGCGAGTATTTAATAATGTAGCGCACGATACCTTAACAGTGCAATTTTGTGCGCTAATGTAGACACAGACAGGTGCGACGTGTGAAACTGCGTATCAGCTGTCGCAGTGCTTATAATAAATTGTGCGCACAGGAAGATACCGCAAAGGTAAGGATTAGTTGTGCTCATGTATGAATGCGCTGCTTTAATTAGTTGCGTCACATATTGCGCATATTGCGTTCACTTAGACGCATCTGGTTGCAAAGGTGTTTAGCCTACCTGATACCCTTAAAGGAACCTTGGTCAATATAAACATGTTGGGTGGAAGGCGTGGTTAATATGCACTTTACAGGGGTTGTTCATCTTTGAGTAAACTTTGAGTTAACAAACATCCCCACCAACAGCAGCACCATTGTATTTGCCAGAACCCAGTTTAGCAGTGTGGCTCTGCTAGCGCAGCTGGGCAGGAATGCGCATTTTGAAGAGCGTTACTATTACGCCACAAACAGGCAGTCGTAAAAATTGTGGTGCTGTTGACCGGGTGCAGTTTTGCACATATACAGACGCAAATCTGCGACGGCCGCAGTGCAAGCGCATTGTAGCCACGCCCACAGCCACGCCCCTAACAACCACGGCATCGTTTGCGACATAAATGCCCAATCTTTTGCGCAATGCGCATAAACAAAACCATCGCAAAAGCTCTGTGTTATGCGCAATATCACGCAAATATATTAGCGATCACACTCGTGATGTCGCAGACAATCTTTTGCGTCCACTTATGCGCTGCGCTGCGTTAATAAATGAGCCCCAGTGTGACATACAATTGCCACTCAACCCTGCATTCCAAACAAACTGTGAATCTCTCTGCATCCTATTCACGCATCTCTAGCGGATATCATTGGGTAGGTAAAATAAGGTCCAAACTGCTTTAAAGTCCATGTAGGTGTGTGTACCACCTTTTCCCCACCCAAAATGAACAGGTTCTTAATCAGTCATGCTAGAGTTGATTGCCCCAAGCAGAGAACTAGAGGAACTGGTGATTGGATGTGTCGCCTGATTGAGGTCAGTGATTGTCCTAGATCTGCAGAGACCATTGCTGAGGTCTTGCACAGGATATTCTGGAACACTGCTGTAAACTCCCATGGGCTTTACTTTGGGCCTGGACCTCAGTGTACTTAAAATTCCAGGGACTATTTTAAATTTTAGTTCATACATGCCTTTGCTGAATACAATTTAACCATCCTTATGGGCAGGGGCGATCCTGGTCCCTCTGCCTTCCTGAAGCAGCTGATAGCTAACGCCCCATCGTCCGCACTCACCTTTTTCGCGCGGAAGGGGGGGTTGGGGTTGTCCATGATGCCTTGAACATGGGAAGTTCGTCTCTTAAAGTTACCAGAAGTAGCATTTTTTCCTCCACTGCTAACCAGTAAGGTGCTACCACCTGAGGCAAGTTTCTCAACTCACCTCATTGGCGCAGTACCCCTGCTTCTGGGGTTGTTCCTAGCTAGGTCTATGTATGTCAAACTATATTCTGTAACTTTATAAAAGGGAAAATTCTGTATACAAATAAACCTGACAAAAGTAACCTAGTGTGTCGATTTATTTTTTAAATTAAAAAAAAAATTGACAAGCTACCCCTTTAAATAATAATGTAGCTCTATGTCCCTTAAAGAAATACACATGCTATCATGCTTGGAGCTTGCAGTCTAAAGAGACGGGCAACATAGGGTGAAAGGGTTAGCTGCACAGATGGTCTCCATAAGGTAGTGTTTCTTTCTTCAGGTTTTGTACATGTAAGAGGCTTTTTTTCCCTCCTCCAACACTGTAAGAGCTTAAATAATAGTCTTTTCCATCATAGGTCTTAAATAAAACCCACATGATGTACACACAGACATAGCAGGCAATTGAAAACATATGGAGCAGTATAATATCACCATAAAAGGGCAAGTTATTTTGAGGAAAGTTAAAATAAAACCTTGTTTATTTTTTTTTTCTCTCTCTCTCTTCCCACTTTTTTTTTTTTTTTTTTTTAAGAGAAAACAATCTCACACATTTCAGAATACAGTATATCCAAACTAGCTGGCTGTGTGTTTATCATGTAGAAAAACACAGTACCTATTAAGCAACACGGCAATCTTTTATTATGTTGTCAGATGGTCCTTTTGGTGACTGCGGGCAGCAGAGATGCAAAATGGTTAAACGTATGGAGCCTGTCTCGGCACTTCAGATTGAAGCAGTTTTAATGGCTGCCAATTATTCTTTTTGAACATAGCAGTAATCGCTAGAGGGCACTAACGCTCTTTCATAAATCTCAGCTAGTGGCCCATGTGCTTCTTAGGGCCTTCGGGGAAGAAAAGATGGTTTGTTACCACCAGCATTGCAGAATGTCTCAGGGGAGACAGAATTCAATCTAGCTGTGGTTCAGCCTAATGCTCAGGCAGTTTGTCAGGATTAACATCTTTCTAGTCAGTGGTTCGTGTTACCTTCAGCATTATATTACCACCTTGTAGTTCACTACAAAGTTTGGGAAAATCATGTAACTTTAGATTGTCTGAGGAGTTCCTCGGCTGGAGGCTGGGTGAAAAATAAGCACCATCAGCTCATCCTGCCGCAGTGAGAGAACATCACTTCACTAAATGAAAAGGGGAGAAGCAGAAATGAGAAAGGTGAAAACAAAGCAAATCCAGTGCTCTTTATATTGGAGAGTGGGTGATGAGCTGGTTCGGAACATTGAGAGAATTCTGCAGCGTGCAGAAAGAATAAACTCTTTTTAGCTCTGTTCCCAAAACTAAAAGTACTGATCTATCAACCACATTTCAGAAAGAAACTGTGTTAGTGCCAGTCTTATTGGGTTAACTAATCTAATAACTCCTTCTAAAGGCAGCTTGAAGCACCGCTCAAGGCCACAATTGTGATGTTACTTTGGCCTGTGGGGACCTGGGACTGTTTTGATGACTTGCTGATTACATTTCCCATAAAGAAGTGCTTAATAAATACTTATATAGATGATTTAACAAAGAGATGTTGTAATAGTCTGTGCATTTGAGGCTAAGGCCACACTAGGCGATAGCGCCGCGATTTGACTCGCGGCGACTTTTCGCCGCGACTTTTAATCCGCAATTGCTGGGGAAACTTTTGCGCTGGCGTCTATGGGGAATCGCGGCGTAAAAACACACGCGGCGATCTTTTTTCTATTGTCGCTCGAAATCACCTAGCGAGGCAATTTCGAGCGACAGTAGAAAAAAGATCGCCGCGAGTCAAATCGCGGCGCTATCGCCTAGTGTGGCCCTAGCCTAAAGGGGATTAACTTCAGCTCCCAGCATCCTCTGTCAACTAACAACAGATGTTTAAGATTCTGGCTCACTCTCTAGGGCTACAGCTTTGGGATCTAAATCTTAAACATATCCAGGCTTAGGAGGAACTGCAACAACAAGTATACCAAAACAAAGGATTGTACCTTACTGATAAATGCCAAAGTATCACAATCAGTGATAAAAATAATGTATTTGAATTTTCACATGCAAGCATTTTTTTGCCTATTCAAGGACTTAATACTTGTCCAGTTACACAAGATTACAATGTAGGCTTACCATATAGATGTGAAGGCTTGGTGCTCCTGTGAGCACATCCAAAATTGATAAGTCAGAATTAGTACTTTCACATATTAATGCAGATAACACATGTGTGGGAATTGTAATTGAATGTGTATCTATGTTTTCATACATGTACATGAAAATCCATTTGCTCTCATCAAACCTTGAAGTTATGGTGCTTTTTTGGATTACTATATATACATGTAGAAATTATTGTCAGCATTTCTGCAGTACAAAAACCAACCAGCCAGCTTTCAGGTTTGTGCATCTAGAACAGTGATGCTCAACCAGTGGCTTGTGAGCAACATGTTGCTTTCCGACTCCTTGGATGTTGCTCTCAGTGGCCTCAAAGCAGGTGCTTATTTTTTAATTCCTGGCTTAATATAAATCCTTAGTTGCATAAAAAACAGGGTTACTGTCAAACAGAGCCTCCTGTAGGCTGCAAGTCCACATAGGGGCTACCAATAACCAATCATAGCCCTTATTTGGAAGCCCTGGGGACTTTTTGCATGCTTATGTTGCTCTCCAACATTATTTTACACTTGAATTTGGCTCATGGATAAAAAAGTTTGGGGACCCCTGATCTAGAATAATCAAAACAAACGCCTACTTGGTTATGGGCTACTGCATGGGGCAAATCTGAGCCCCGTAACTGTATACATGCCTTCCTGCCCCCCCTCCCCCAGTGTGTTTGGCTTGTGACCTGAACTGCTGTGCATCAGTCTTGCATGCCCTCTAGTGGCAGACTGAGGAATGGCAAAAGGCACCGACACCTACCTTGAAAACAAGTAAAATTCATTGCATTTTACTTGTTTTCAATTTTTTTATACTGATAAATATGTATTCCCAAACATAGCAGATACTAGCAGGTACATAGTAGAGTACCTATTTTAATCTATAATGCAAGTTATACATATTAGTTAGGGGCATACATAGGGCTATTAGCAAGAAACTAAGGCATATGTTACTGTATATTCAATAGATAGTCGCATGTAATTGACAGGTTTAGTGAATCCGTGAAATGGTCTGTCTTTCCTAAGAATGATTAAACAGCATTTTCACAGGCCAGTGCATATGAGCAATGTCAGGGCAGAGTGCAGTCCAACAAACTGGGAGAGGCCAGGATCCTGAAGTTATGCCTGACATCACACAGTAAATGAGCAGAAACCCAGTGAACAAATCAGCAACATTACTGTGAGTAGTCTGTAGTTGCCTGTTTGCTTTATTTTGTTCTAAATTTGCAGATTCTCACTTCTCGTACTTTTCATAGCAAACATTGTTAAGCTTTTAACCCGTGTATTGGTTTTATTTCAGTCTTACATACACATTATAAACAAAACCTAACCTTGCTGGGGATCTCAGCTGGGGGTAACTGTCCCATATAGGAACATTTCTAGTATGCAAAATAAGGGTATTAGGGTGCTTAATAAGCTTCATCTTGCTAAAATAAGACACTTTCTAAGTATAATCAAACATTCTTTACCATATATGAAATTATCAAGTTACTCTTCACGCTCCCCCTCTGTGCAACCTCTCTTTTCATTGTCTTAATGCAGTAGGTGGAGCCAGATTTTGATTGACAGTTAGGTCTAATACATCCTTGGGGGGGTACACCCTTAACCTGGGTGCTCACTCTTTAAAAATAACTGGCCTGTTACTCTATGTGTAGTGTTTGCCAGAGTCTGTTATTTTGGTTGTGCTGGAGTTATTTTGAGTAATTCTGCTAAGAAAGGGAGCCCCCCTAAAAGATGTATTAGACCTAACTGTCAATCAAAATCTGCCCAGACCTGCAGATGAAGAAAGCATGAGGAGTGTAGATACCAGAGTAACTTGATTATTTCTTAAACGATACAGAATTTTTACTTGATTGTATTTAGAATCTTATTTCTACTGCAATAATGAAAATATTACATTTTCATTTTTGCAGTAGATCCCCTTTAATACTGAGGTTTTGGAAGATGGCTTAGCTATCCTTTGTTTATGTGGTATGCATTTAGTAATTAGAGTGCCATTGGAGAGTGAGTGATTGCTGCAAGAAAGAGTGAGGCTTCCTTTGGAAAAGAGAGGTACCACAGGTTAGGTTCATCATTAGGATTCAGGGAGTCCAAGTCATGCCACTTAAATCACAAAACTAAAAGTAAGTGAGGGGGAGGCTTACAAATTTATGGGGTTTTCAGTGTTTAAAACATATATGAGGCCATAATCTACAGTGTGTTATCGCTGGGAACAGAGGAAGTTTAATACTGAATAGTGATGGCTAAATTTCTCCCATTTCGCCCAAAAATTCATGAATTTCCAGCAAATTTGCGAAATTCATGAAAGGGCATAAAATCCATGGGAAAATCGTGAAATCTGAAAGTTTCACGAAAAAATCATGAAAATCGGACATTTTCACAAAAAAATTGTGAAAACCTGACTCTGGCTTTAAAGTCAATGGGCATCCCAATAGTGCTGATGCACGCTGATTTTGTCACAATCAACTTTTCGGATGCGCGTCCAAAAATACACTATATTTTGATACACTAATTTTCGCGGGACATTCACAAAATTTATTTGCCGGGAGCAAATCGTGGAAAATCGCCGCAAATTAGTGCCAGGCAAATTTATTCACCCATCACTAATACTGATGAGTATTCAGGGTTCACATACATTATACATTAGTTGCTTGTCATCTTTATACCTTTGATATGTTTCCATGATCCAAATAAATGCTGTGCTCTTAGTACTAAATGTGTAAGCAAAATGATTTGCTTATTTGTCTAGTTATGTGTGTTTGAAGTTTGCTTCTACAAGGAAACCCGTAGAGCTCATAGAAAACATGCCATTTGCAGTAGGCTCTCTGTCAGAAGCTTCTCATCCCACTTCAGTTCCTGTGTTTCTCAGTTGGATAAGACATAATATATTGCAGACAGGAGTAATGGAATTATATAAAAAAAAACCTGACGACATGCCACACTGAGCCAGGAATACCGACCTGTGGTTCTTTCACTGTTGCAGAATTATAGCTCCCAGGCTCACGAGAGAAAAGAGGATTAACTGCTAAAGCACCTAGGTTTGGCTATCCTCTCTTTAGTAAATGTAAATGATGTTACGAGATTCAGATCAGTAAATTCACTGATCATGAACAGAGTAAGATTAAATTGAGACGTAATGGGCCATGAATGCGCCACAGAAATTCTCCATTGTGAATTAACCTGATCTGGTGCGTGTTATGTGGACAGACAGCTCATTATAGTCTATTGCAGAATTGTTTTTCTTTGAGTTTGCAACTATGCATGGACAGCGGCTACTTACATACTGTGTCTATATTATGTTTCTGCATTTGGTGTCTTTGTTGTGGCTTCTGGGAGTTGCAGATAAGAAAACTCTTAAAGCAATAGGATACTTTTCTTGAATATTCAGCCCTTTACCACTAGTATATGTATGCGGCTCTATAGTTTTTTCCAGTTTATCCAGTTAAAAAACAACAGTCACTACAAAGGGACTAAGCGTAATTGGCATTATAACAAATGCATGTGTCCCAAGGATACATTTTTAATAGTGATCACAAAGTATGCAGTTGCTATGGCCTATACTCCTCAGATTGTCCTGCAGATGGGTACACATAGGAATATCTACAGATACAGATATTTCTGTTCTACTAGTGTCTCTTTTTACTTAGTAAAACCTAGCGGTAATACCTAGAGGATTACCCTTTCTGCTTACCTGGTGAGATCAGACTAAGCAATTGGATTGCTAGACTGGGCCTTCTGATTTGAAATACTGATTATGCAGAAACCCATTATCCGGAAGGCTCTGAATTACGGGAAGTCCGTCTCCCATAGACTGCATTTAATTCAAATAATCCAGATTTTCAAAAATGATTTCCTTTTTGCCTGTAGTAATAATACAGTACCTTGTACTTGATCCAAGCTAAGATATAATGAAATCCTTTTTAGAAACAAATAATTAAATCCTTATTAGAAACAAAACCAGCCTATTGGGTTCATTTAATGTTTACATAATTCTCTAGGTATGAAGATCCAAATTACAGAAAGATCCATTATCAGAAAACCCCAGGTCCTGAGTATGCTGGATAACAGCTCCCATACCTGTACAATTGGAGGTATATGGCAATGTTTATCTAATCTGGTTAACAGCCTGCCAGAGATACCATGGCTGTCTAGAAAATACTGCAAGCTCATAAGTGACATTTTATAGAAGCCTAGGAAAAATAAACATAGGTTTTCCTTTAGCCCCATCCATGTTAAAAAAACAACGGTGATCCTTTAAATTTTTGCTAAGGGAAATTATTTTTTAAGCATTTCCTTCTTTTAGCATTTGGCAAGATCTTTTCTTTTTGTCTATCATGGATGACTGCACGAAGCAATCTATCCATAAGAGCTCCGCTGCTCCTTATTCTCACTCTAAAAGGAGTCGATCAACTGAATCAGCAGAAGATTTTATCAAAGCTGTTAATAGTATTGTAATGAATTTGGAGTTGAAGCAGAAGAAATCAATGCAGGGTAAGTGCATGCAAGGGAGTTTAAAAAGGCGGTTATTGAAGTATGTCGGCGAATATGCATTCCTGTAACACACACAATCAGGACAAGCACAGCATATATCTAACAAATGATTGGTGGATGGGACCTTGGGTACTTATTAAAGTACAAATAATGTTAATTGTACTGCAGGAATAACAGGTCACTGAAAGCTGAACGTGGTCTTTATTTTTCCAGGACCACTTTGCTGCTCTTCGAATTTGTCTTGTTGTGAACATAAAAGACCAGATTGTTCATTTTTCCAACAAACAGGATTTTTTTTTTTTTGGTTAGTGAAAAAATTGCTACTCTTTTTACATGCACTAATTAATTGATTACTATTAATTAAATACTGCATCTCCCCAAAACCATAAACTAGGCTGGAAAACAGTTGATACACCAATATGGAGTTTTAAACAGTGCACCATATAAAGTATCTGTAATCTCAAACTCTTGCCACAATAAATCACTGAATGATCCATATAAAAATGATAAATCCCATCTAAATCTGTCTCTAATTTGCCCCAGAAGGGAAAAGAGTGCCTTACTGAATCCTGGCAGTATAACCAGCATCTAGAAAAACATGAGTAACGTTCTGTTTTATTACTTATTTTAAAAAAAAAAGGCATCCAATCCTTAATTGCAACTATATAGCACATCTGCCAGTACAGGTATGGGTATGGTATTAAGTCTACTAGAAAATCATTTAAACCATCATTTAAATAATTTAAACATTAAATAAGCCCAATAGGCTGGTTTTGCCTTTGGAAAATATTAATTATATCTTAGTTTGGATCAAGTACAAGTTACCGTTTCATTATTACAGAGAAAAAGGATATTGTTTTTAAAATTTGATAATTTAATTATAATGAAATCTATGGGAGACAAACACCCTGTAATTTGGAGCTTTCTGTATAACAGTTTCTGGATAACAGATCCCATACCTGTACAACTGTTTCAGAGAGAGAATTCTACAACTTTACTGCTCTCACAGATTAATACTCTCCTTGCATCTTTGAAACCTTCTTTCTTCTAGCTTAAAGTCTGAATGGATGTTCTTGTGTCCACTGAAACATTAAACTATATGTTTTTCCAAGACATCAATGTTTTTTTTTTTGTTTTCGATTATTCCGTCAGGGAATTAGGGTCTTTGGAAATGTGCCGCAAGTGCTTAACCATTCCAATGAGCAGAAAGCAATTGTCAGTATTTGCTCCTAACCTGGAATGCTATACAAATCACTCTAAAATTATCAAATCCATTTTTATTATAATTTGTAGTTGAAATAGTGCTCTTAGAACGACTTTTGGGGAAATTTAATGTATGCACTAGGTGTTTTCAGAAGGAATTTACATAATTTAGCAATTTTCAAAGGGAGAACTTGAAAACATCACTTTGATGTTGTCTGAAGAGCACCAAATCCCAACACCTTGTATCTTTCACTTTTATTCCTTTTGTGAGCTCTGGGCAAGGCTCTTTTTACCTCTTGTATCTGTTATCAAAAGTTTTTTTGTATGTGCAGAAATAGGAACCGTTATCCTGAAACCTTTTATCCAGGAAGCTCCAAATTACAGGAAGGCCATCTCGCATAGACTCCAAAATAATACCATTTTTTAAAAAAAATATTTTCTTTTTCTCTGTAATAAGACAGTATAGATGTTTAAATTATTTTCTAGTAGACTTAAGTTATAAAGGTCCAAATCATGGAAAGAAAACCCAAGGTCACAAGTATTCTAGATAACAGGTCCAATACCTGTCTATACCTATTAAATGTATATATGTTATTAATAACTATAACAAACCCTTTGACTAATGGCTAATGAAGTTGGTTTCAACGTTAACTGCTGTGTCTTTTTCACTCACTGCCTTTTGCTGAAGTCATTAGGTTTTTCATGTATTTCCCATTGATTTTCATAGGTTTAGTCATTTTGTTGTTTGTTTTGATTGTGGGGAAAAAACTCAGCAGTCAAAATAACACAACCTGCATAGCCCTTAGAAACCATAAACAGCTGGTGCTTTTTGTTGTTTCAGAATGTCTCAGTTGAGACTTCTACTTATGTGTATTAAAATATGTATTTCAAAAAGCAAGTTGTATCCTTACACGTAAATGTCTTTCTACAGGAAAATAGAAGAGGCATTAACCTTTCTCATGAATACAGATTTTTATAATAACATTATATTTATTTAGAGCTCGCATATGCAATGCAGTTTTATATAAAGGTAATGAAAAATAAGGGCTATAGAGACATTGTGAAATAAGAGATAGTGAAGGTTGTTGCTACAAGACTGCCAATGCAAAAGAAACAAGAGAAAAGGAACTAGAAGGTAAAGAAGGCAATAGAATGGGCAGAGGGTTATATTATAATATTCCATCCAATGGTTCTTTTGGACTCGGCTGGTCATTAATGGGCTAATTCCCTTGTGTCAGAAAATGCATCAGATAGTAGGCACTTAGGGGAGGCTTAGCCTCTACCATTTTCCTGTTGCATTCTGACCTCGTAAACACATGTGTGTGTGTGTGGGGGGGGGATTATCTGCTACATGATATCCAGATCTGAGTGGATATCAGTTGTTTAATGGTTAGCTTGTTGAAAATCTGTTACCAGTTTAAGAATGTATTACGTGTTTGGTTTACAGGAGGAGTTACTAAAATCCTCGAAAAACAAATACCTGTATTAGAAATAAAGGATCACAACAATAATAATAATGTAGGGAAGGTATGGATTTTCAGACTGTTCTGGCAGTTAAATATATGCTATCCAAAAACACGATGTGCACCTAACAAGTGAGAATCACACCTCCGATGCTAATTACACCATTGTATTCTTGTGCCACCTTTGTAACAAATGCAAAGTACTGTTTAGCAAGTACAAGATCTACTTTAACACCTATCTGCAAAAAGGCATCAAGACAGTTTGGGATAACTTAACTCTATCTTATCTGGTTGAGCTTGTGTCAGAAGCCAGACACACACACACTTAAGAGCAGACATCCTGTTAGCTTTAATTGAGTTGAGGTCATCCATAACTCACAATTGAGAATGAAGTGGGTCTGGGGAATCTCTTCATTTAACATTTCAGGCAATAAATTCTTAACATTCTAATACTCAATTCTGTATACACTAAATAAACATAGTTGTTTATGTTTGGTCGCCTTTTTTCTTAGAGACGTGTCCTCTAATGGAGGCCATATCAAGGTAAGTATTGGATTTAACAGTCATATTATGTTTGAATACATCTCAAACAAGGAATTACCTTTAAAGTCAAATATTTATCATTGTCAGAATCCATAATTCGTATGTAGAACTAAAACTTATGTAAAGAATTACTAAAATGGAAAATTGTCAGTATTAAAAGCCATGTCTAAGTGCTCTTAGTTCAGATCACAGTAGGGGGGTACTGACTACTACATGTATGAATTGTGCAGTAAAGCTACCCAGCAGTCTCAGAAAAATTTAATTTTATGCTTATTTTAGAAAGTGTATCTAATCTGAATGGTTCATGTTGTTTGCAAAATAATTTAGCAAGATTTTTTAAATATGTTTTAGTAGATTTTAGATACAGTGTTCCTATATCTAAGCTCCACTGAAATCTCTACATATTTGGACAATAACAAACTTTTGCTTCTGGCTGGTGATTTTTTTTTTTTATCTCAACTGAGACAAAAACTGTGGCTTGTATCAAACATGTCTATTCTCCTGTTGATTGGCTTTGTGGAAATGCAACTTAGGGAGTCTAATTAGTAATCATCTAGAGATCTGAACTACTAACCTAAATAAAGTAAGAGAGGGGGTGAGGCTGTATATATAGTTGAAACAATTCATCTCTTTCCCCCAGGATTTGAAAATCTGTGGGATTGGTGACAAAAATATTTACGCCTTATGTCACCCATCGTGTTATTTGTCTCCTGATATTGGCAAACTATCACCCAATATCCTTTATGCAAGAATAGTTCAGTCTGTTAACCTAAAGCATGCTTGTATTGATTAAGAGGACACAAAATATTATGTATTAGACTTCCCATGAAATCCACAGAAAAAACTGCACTTTGATTTAGCCATGCCAGGCTCACTATCTGTCAGTATCAGGTAATTAATATACTGTATCAGTTGGAGGTGGGTGGGCTACAGTTTGATTTTAAACATGGGCCCCTACCCCAATATGCATAGATTTAATGTCCTTCTTTTGCTCTAATTAAGTATCCAGTTATTTTAACAGGATGCACAGATAATGCAGGAACAATGGGATCTCCACCAGGCACCACACACAAGATCAGATCAGAAGATTTAGGCTGGAGGCACACGGTAAACCCAGCAACAAATCTCCTCTTCTTCAGGCGACTAATCTCCCCGCAATTCCTGCCCGCCAACAAGAATGTGAATCACTTGCAGGATGGCATACATATCGCTTCGGTTTTCTCATGAGGCAACTTTGGAAAACGAAGCGTTACTTATGCCATCCCACCAGCAATTCACATTCTTGCCGATGGAAAGGCATTGCGGGGGATTAGTCACTAGTGATTAGTCAGTGATTAGTTAGCAGGGAGATTAGTCACTTGAATTTCACGCAAAATTCTCGAATCTGGTGAAAAATTTGCAAAACGCAGCCTTTGCCGCCGGCGTCAAAGTTGACGCTGGCACCCATTAAAGTCAATGGGCATCTGTTTATTGTCGTTTTAGTATCTAAATGGGCATTGGAACCGATGCCGGCATCTAAAACTTTGCCACAAATTCGCGCCTGCCAAATAAATTCGCCCATCACTATTAGTCCCTGAAGATATTTCTTGACACGGGGATCTGTGCTGGATAATCCGATAAAGTCTAGGTTTTCATTCGATAATCCGACAAAGTCGAGTTTTCGCTGCGATAATCGTACGTTTCAAAATGACGCACAAATGTGTTTTTTCACTCCAACTTTTTCAAGAAGAATTATTGATAAATTAGTTCAATTCATGGATGGGAGTTTGTTTTAAAAAAAATTCGATTAACTTGAGTTTTAATAAATAACCTTTAAAACTAAAAAATAATTGAAACATTAATTAAACCCAATAGGATTGTTTTTTTACAGTCCTGTAATGGTTAATGCATTGTATTTCTCTGTTGGCAAGATACACAGCTGCTTGCTTGCAGGAGGATATTGAAATTTGTTGTCAGCATCAGCCCGGACTTCATCCAATGAAAAGGTGCCATTCCTAGGGGCAAATTTACTTAGGGCCAAATATCGAGGGTTAATTAACCCTCAATATTCGGCTGTCGAGGTTAAATCCTTCGACTTCGAATATAGAAGTCGAAGGATTTAGCGCTATTCGTTCGATCGAGTGAAAAATCGTTTGATCAAATGATAAATCCTTCGATTCAAAGGATTTTAATACATCGATCGAACGATTTTTCTTCGACCTAAAAAAGCTACCAAAGCTTATGGGGACCTTCCCCATAGGCTAACATTGACTTTGGTTGCTTTTAGGTGGCGAACTAGGGGATCAAAGTTTTTTCTTAAAGAGACAGTACTTCGACTATCGAATGGTCGAATAGTCAAACGATTTTTAGTTCGAATCGTTCGAAGTAGCCCATTCGATGGTCGAAGTAGCCAAAAATACCATTCAAAATATTTTTCCTCTATTCCTTCACTCGAGCTAAGTAAATGGGCCCTCTAGTGTCTGCTCACTAGTTAAGAATCTCTTATCAGAATAAAACATAATCAGAATATTTAGGATATTTAGGATAGTTGTTGCACTGAAGCTTTGTTCCTCACAATTTGAAAATGATCCATTTTTTCTTTGACACAGTCTATGGATGTTATAATTTCATGGTTACATATACAAAAAAGTTGAAATATCTAAAGCTGTCTTGGTTCCTATTTAGTCAGACGTTCCAACGCTTTCTCCATTACAAAGAGAGGTTACAAATGTAATCTGCCAAATAGCATTACCTGGTCTGTGCCCAATTAGTGCCAGTAGTTAAAAATATACCTCCATCATATGATTTCCCAGTATTTATAGCACAGTATAGTTTCATAAATGTGCAAGATTCTAAGCATTGTCTTTGTTTTGCAGAATCGAATTGTATTATATTTCCCACACAGTGAATCGACTCTTTATTTTAATAAATAGCAGGTGGGCAGAGAAGGACCAGACAATCGGATGTCTTTCTTTTTGTATAACAAGACAGCGAAAACATGGCAGATATTTAAATGGTGTTTAGCTTTATTATTGAAGTCCATGTATATGCTTTAAGGTTAATTAAAAAGAAGCTGACAGACACATGGACTCCATTCATTTCATTACATCTGCCTGCTTATTATGCAAAGCCCTTCAATGGCTTCTCATTTTCTCCAGCAGTGAAATGCAGATATAAGTGCAAAAATATTTAACACACCTCCTGTATAACATTAATTGATCTCGGCACAATCCCATAGATGGATCCTGTGCTCTGTCACTAACATCTATAAGATTTTCTATGACTGATCTCTCTACATTGTATGCAACCATAAATAGTCTGTGCAATGTGCATGTTATAAGAAGTCAATCTAATCCCCTATACTTTGTTAGCCATGAAAGTACACAAATACCATTCATTTTGTTTCGGCTAAAGAAAATACTTCTGGATTATAACCTTTTACAGGCAGGCTTGCAATATCTAACCTGTCAGTGGAGTGATATATTCTTGTTCGTACGTTACTTTGTCATGCCATTATTATAGCTTGTAAAATGTGTTGGAATTTTACAAATTATGGTAAAAGATGAAATGTGTGCAGAGAAATGATCGCATCAGTGGAAGGCTGGCCTTGCCGGATGATTTTAATGATTTAGATCACCACGGGAGGCTATATATTCTTCATATTCATCAGGCAAAGCTGCGGGATGAAGCCTGTTGCAGCTGCAGGACATGCCTAAGAAGCACATACCTCAATAATTATTGTTGTGAATATTTCTCGAGAGATTCCATCAAGATTTTGACTTTTCTGTTTCCTTGACATTTACAGTGCCACCTTTCCGTATAGTTTCAGCATGAGGTGATTATTGTAGAGGCTAAAGCAGGATGTAGAGAATAGGTTCCAACTTTCCCTCTACAAACTGTGTTAAAACAAAAATTGGAACAGAATGTCAATAGGAAGAGTTCAGATAGCAAACGGCAAATGCAAAGCTATTACTAGACCCTCAAAACAACCAGGTTCTACTTGACTCATGCTGTGATATAATGCATTCTGTGGCACAATATTCAAGCATTTTGAACTGAAGGATGTGTCCAGGCCAGTTAATATAAGCAGCCCCTTTGTTCTGTATTTTAGGACCCACCAGTGCTATTTAAACTGGTGAACTCCAGATGGTTTCAAGACTAAACACAGTCACACAAGGTCCATAGGTTAAATAAATATAAAACTTTGTATAGGTGGTCTGGTGTGGCAGAGAAATACTTAAATCATCCTTCTTTTTTGTAAATATGGAAAATCTGTTTAGAAAAAGTCTAGCATAACACATATGGCTAAATTTACTATGATATTTTCTTCTGGTGTAGCTGTCTTCTATGATCTCATGCATAGGCGACTTTTTTTTTTTTATAGATTTGAAGTGTTAATATTATCATCTGTTAAACAGGTACCCAATCTGTTTCTTGATAAATACAGCTGTCCAAAAATAGACACATGTGATGCATAGCTGTCAATCAAAGGTAGAGGACCCCAGTAGTGGTTCACTAGTAGCCTCCCACAACACAAGGACAGGGCTGTATATCTGTATATGAAATCTGTGTTTCATTAAAGTGCAGTGTTAAATTAAATGGTGTATCAAGTTTTGCCCCCGAGATTGAAGACAAATTCATATGGTCAGGCACTTACATCGAATGGAATTAAAGAGGTTGTTCACCTAACTTTAAGTATTATGTAGAGAGCGATATTCTCAGGCAATTTGCAATTGATTTTCATTTTTTATTATTTGTGGTTTTTGAGTCTTTTAGCTTTTTATTCAACAGCTCTCCAGTTTACAATTTCAGCAATCTAGTTACTAGGGTCCAAATTATAAAACCGAAAAACACCAAGGGGCACATTTATCAAGGGTCGAATATCGAGGGTTAATAAACCCTCGAATTCAACCCTCGAATTTGAATATCGGATTTGAAGGATTTGGCGCAAATCCTTCAATCAATCAAAGCAAAAATCGTTCGATCGAACTATAAAATCCTTTGAATCGAACGATTTGAACAATTTTAAGAGATTGATCGAATGATTTTTCTTCAATCAAAAAAGTGTTAGAAAGGTCCCCATAGGCTAACATTGTACCTCGGTAGGTTTAAAGTGGCGAAGTATGTAGTCAAAGTATTTTTTAAAGATACAGTAATTCGACTATCAAATGGTCAAATATTCGAACGATTTTTACATTGAATGATTCAAATCATTAGATTCAATCTAATTCGAATTTGAGCCATTCGATGGTCGAAGTACCCAAAAAATACTTCGAAATTCAAATTTTTTATCATTCAAATTCTTCACTCGAGCTTAGTAAATGTGCCCCCAAGTGATGCTGTACTTAATCAATAAAGTCAACCATGCAAACACATGCAATTATAAAGACATAAAAAAACCTAAGACCCTTGTAAAAGGAGGGGTCCCTCCCTCCTGTGGCACAAACAATTGTATTAAAAAATAATAATATTCTCACAATAACTATAAATGGTACGAGCTGTTGCTTTGTTGAACTGAAGAGGGTCCAAATTACCCAACGCAGACCAAGGAGAACGGGACATCTACAATTGACTTCTACAAGACCTCGACAAGTTTGAGATGGAGTATCTTCAGATTCTGACTTTTAGCAGCTTCGGGTTATAATAAATCTCAAAAAAATCTTTCCTATAAAAATTAGAATTTTTTGCCCAAAAAACCTCGTCCAGAAAAAAATTGAGTTTAGTAAATAACCCCATAAATTTTAAATTTAAAGTGAACCACCCATTTAATGCTGGATGAGTTTCTTTGATGATGGATTTTTTTCTGAAAGTATACAGCATATATTTTGTGCATTTGGCAGATTGAATCAGACCTTTTGAGCTGATTAATTGGATCGTGCGTGATAAGGCACTCATCATAGGTGGCCAAATCACTCTATGTGAATAGTTGTCTCACAGGTAAGGATTAGGATCACATAAGGATGAAATGGAGGAGAATATGAATTCTGCCATAGTAAGCTGCCATGAAACCAAGCTGCATATCTGACTATTAGAAGAGAAAGGAGAAAGGAAGACTAGTTGAACAAAAGACTAGTTGACCACAAACTGAACACACAACATTATCAGTATAACCAGTGATATCCTGCGACAATTTGCAATTGTTTTTCATTTTTGATTATTTGCTTTTTTTTAAGTTATTTAGCTTTTTATTCAGCAGCTCTCCAGTTTGCAATTTCAATAGTCTGGTTGCTAGGACACAGATTACCATAACAACCATGCATTGATTTGAATATGAGGGGGGATATGAATAGGAGAGGGTCTGAATAGAAAGAGGAGTAATTTCTAGATGGGTCAGTGACCCCCATTTGAAAGCTGAAAAGAAGAAGGCAAATAATTAAAAATTTCAAAAAAAAATAATGAAGGCCAATTGAAAAGTTGCTTAGAACTGTCCATTCTATAACATACAAAACAGGGGCGTAACTACAGAGGAAGCAGACCCTGAGGCTGGCAGGGGCCTCATGTGGCTCTAATTCATATACAATTTCAATAAATATTGGTAAACAAGATAACCTCTGGATATGTTGGTAGCCCTAAAATTAATTTGCTGTGGGACCCAGTAACATCTAGTTACGCCCCTGATACAAAACTTAATTTATAGGTGAACCACCCTTTTAATCGTGCAAGAACAGAGGCCAGTTTGCCCTTTGTTTTGTGCTGCATAATTGGTTATAAAACAGTATTTTGTTATATGACTATCATAAAAAAAAAAACAACGCATAATAAAATCAGGTCTATATAACTTGCCTTGCCTTAAACATTACACATCTTTCACTGCTATAAAACTTAAAAATTGTACGCTGATCTTCCTCCACTTTCAGTAAACGGACACGCTGCCTATATTTGCCACATCATTTACTGACATAAAATATAAAATTGCACTGCAGTCAATGCCATTCTCAATGGAAAAATCATTTTACACACAATAAACATATGAAGTATCTAAAGGGAAATTGTACACTTGTATTGTGCCGCGTTCAATGCCATTTAAATTTAAAAAAAACGACATTTAACATACAATACGTTATTGTGCATATTAACTCAATTGTACAGTCATATTGCACCACTTTCAATGCCATTCATGCTGTACTCTAGATTGACAAATTACATTTCTTGCCTTTAAGTTTCTGTGCGTGGTTACTCTTCATTTCAACTCACGTGATTCTTGGGTTGTATGAATCGATCCCTTGTTTTTGTTATATTTATTATAGGTTGACTCAAAACAATAAGCAGGTAAACTGGTACAATGCTGCCCTTAGATGTGGATACAAACAAGTACAGGTGAATCTGCTGCAAACAGTGCCTTTATTCACGAACACGACATGTTATATATATATATATATATATATATATATATATATATATATGTATATACACTCGAAACATGTCGTGTTGGTGAATAAAGGCACCGTTTGCAGCAGATTCACCTGCGCTTGTTTCTATCCACACCTACATTTGGACTCAAAACAATACACTCAATAACTGAGCATTCATGAAAATTACATTTTTGGCATTTTTGGATACAAAGTGAAGAGGGTAAATTCAGCTGTTAGTGTTTCGGGAATAAGGAACAAGCCTGAACCATTACCACAGGAGGAGGAATTGATTAAGAATACTGTACCACACACTTCATTAACAATCTAACATTTTTCAATCATCATAATTGTGCCTCGTTTCTGCGAGTGTAACTAGTTTAATTTCACCCAAATCAATCTAATGTGCTAAAATTTACATAATTTCCTCTCATTGCACTTTAGCAGGCAGCATACATTTTAAATTACATTGTCTGCATAATCTGTAATCAAAGTGTTAAGAGCACAAAGTTTATGGGTTTTTGTTTGGCTTGTGGTGATGCATTTGCATAATGTTCCACAATATTTCTTTCCCGGCCCATTACATGACTCTAATATAACCCTTTTCTGAAGTATTTAGGATTATACATTTCAATAAACCTCTCTCGCTTCACAAATTTGCTGCATGAAACCAACCGCTTATTGTACAGCAACCCGAGTGCACCCTTGCATTTACCCTCTCGTTAATGGTGTCCTGGAGGTCTGATTGGGAACTCAATTGGATTGTTGCAACAGGAAATAATTGAATTTACCCTAAGATACACCATATGTTTATATGTAAAATTTTCCTTCCAAAGGATAAAAAAAATGTGTAAGCTATAACCTTGGGCCCATTTTGAAAAATTACAGGTAACCCCCCACTCTAAACCATCAATATTTTCATGGAGCACAATAATGATCTGCCACATAGCAAGCTGTTTCTGATTTGTGCACTTACAGAAGCATGGACAGCTATGACAGCAGAGAAGAGCCTGGCCCGTCTGTCCGTTCCCTAAGGCTCATGACTCACGGAATGAAAAATTGTGTGAAATCAGTAGGATTGCCACATGTCATAGTACATGGGAATGGCTAAGAGTAACGCAAAGTTGCACAACAGTGCACAAAAATTATTTGTGTTTTGTAAATACAAACAGTCTGCTTTTCTTTCAAAATCACAAGTAATACTGGTCAAATAAATATCAATATGTACTAGATAACTCGAATGGAGAATGAACCCAAGCTAACAACAGAATTTAGAATTTAACAGGCATACTCTGTTTTGATGAATGAGCGTGAGGGAAGTCTATTTACCTTTAAATAAAAGTGTAGAGACATACTGTATAACCTTCCTGCGCATTTGTTTTTCATATATCTAAATGGGTTATTCCCATAGATTATCCAAGAAAAAGACTGCAGTGGATTCATGTAATAGTTGTTCATTGTTGTAGGCTAGTATGATGATTTTAAGAATGCTTTGCGCTCATGGCATAACAGGGTTGATCATAAAGATCCTAGTTTGTTGATCTCTATCTTACCAAGTAACTTGAAATACATACAATCCTCCCTCATACCCCCTCCTTTATATTCTGGTGTTTGACAGATGCTTGCGCAGGTCTCTAGCTTCCCAAGTGGCTACATTAGTTTCACAGAGATCACACACTGTTCTGTTGAAAAGCATCACCTGATGCTCAAACAGTGAGAAAGGCTCAGTGATTGATTGGCTCAGCTTTATAAACATAATGTCGTTACTGGTGCATAGACAAACATATGTTAAAGGCAGCGTTTGTATATATATATATATATATATATATATATATATATATATATATACATACACAGTATATGCTAGATATATACTAGATAAATATTAGATTACTTTCCTTTTGCAACAGACAGCATAAGTTAATTTATTTTATGAATATAAGTTAAATATTTAAAATACTAAGGAAAAAAAAGCAGTCAGTATGGTAGATTTCATTTATAGGCAAAAGGAAGTTTTCAGGGCAGGAATAAACATAAAGTAAGGTTCAAAACGACACGTATTTTTGCCTATGTTGGGGTGCCACTGCACAACGTCCAACAACTTTGTACACGGATCTCCCATAAGCATATACATGTTTACCATTTCTTTGCCTCATTTAAAAGATGCAAATTAGGAGAAACTCTAAGGCAAAAGGCATGCTGTAGGTATAGGATTTATTTGTGCTGACTAAGGCCCAACTCGAAAGCAGTGATCCCCAACCAGTGGCACGTGAGCAACATGTTTCTCACCAACCCCTTGACCATTGCTCCCAGTGAAATTACTGGTTTGGAGGCAAGTTTTGGTTGCATAAAAACCAGGTCTACTGCCAAACAGAGGGGTATATTTATCAAAGAGTGAAGTTAATAGTGAAGTTCCGCCACTAGAGTGAAATTACGCCACTCTCCATTCATTTCTATGGGATTTTTATAGGCATATTTATCTAAGGGTGAACTTTCACTTTCACCCATTGATAAATACGCCTTTCAAAATCCCATAGAAATGAATTAAGAGCTGCGGAATTTCACTCTAGTGGCGGAACTTCACTCTTTGATAAATTTAATCCAGAGTCTCCTGAAGGTTGCCACTTGCCAGTCCACATAGGAGATACCAATAGCCAATTACAGCCCTTATTTGGCACCCTCAGGAACTTTGTGCATGCTTATGCTGCTCTCTGCGTTTTTGTGTGGCTCACGGGTAAAAAAGATTAACCCTTGCTCTAGAGCATGCTTCGCACTGCAAAACTAAATTGCTTAGTAGCCCTGATCTTAAGGTTAATAGCAGCCAAGATGATTACCCCCTATTTTTATGAACATTCCAAGGGACACATTCACAGCAGCAAAGAGGGGATTTCAATTCATTATAGTAAAAGGCAATGGCAATGCATTGCATGTTGGTTTCTTGGCAGATAATCATTGCTATGTGCCAAAGGAGCTGTTTATTTTGTTTAATTAATTATTAATTAAACAAAAAAAATTAAATTTATGTAACACCCTACATTTTACCTTTTGCCACTGCATGTTTTTTGCAGTAATGTGGGCCTTATGAGAACCGTATGAGGTTATCTGTGCAAAGTCACTGATATCCCAAAATTAAGGTTGTCCAAAGTAGTGTAAGTGATCCTGCACTTACAGAGGATAGTTTCATGTTACATACAGTATATGTTTATCACCTTCAGTGTGGTGAACAGGCATAGTTATTAATGGAAAACACACCTGTTATGGCAATAATCAGTTCTCCATACATTGTGTTTGTGGCCTCTATTGATTATAGTGGGATGTGATAGCAATTCCATGGGCAAGTACAAGACCATATGTACCATAAGCATCAATGACAAAATGTGGAGTGACTATAATTGCAGCGCTATAAATTATCACAGTTTTGCTAGGTATAGCAACAGGACATGCTTTGCCATTTCTTGGTATCTGTACAGACTAAAGCCCAAGGCCTCATAAAAACACCTGTAAAATGATATCTGTTGCTTACTGAATTGTATAAGTACCTTGCCTGGCTTCAGCCACTTAGTGCATGTTATCTGTTGAGGATGTCATTGTAAAGCTATTTATTCTCTGTTATAAAAAGCAATGATTTATTGTCTTATGCAACACAGAAAGTCATGTAATATGGCTAATACAGAAAAAATGATTAAGCCTTTGGTTTTCTTGGATTCCCCTTTAGGAATTGCTCACTTTTCACTTCAACATATGTCTTGATGCGCTGGGGGTTACAACTCCAACAAATTACCCCATGCAATTATTGTGTAATGGGGTGAACAGCTGGTTAAATAATTACATGTAATTTGTTAAGGAGTCTGTCTTTTGTGTGATCTGCATATTGACATCTGTCTATATAGTACATTCTTGTTTGTCTATCTATATATGTATATGTACAGTATCTCATGTTATAATGTGGATTATGCTTCTTCTGTTTTACTGAAAATAATGCTAGTCTTTTGTGTTCAGCCAAGAAATAATATGCAATTAAATAGTGTAATGAACAAACAAAAATTGCTTGAGTAAGGAAGGGTTTTTTTTTTCCTCTGGGATCAACTAGCAGTTAGGTGGGTTATATATTGACTTAAAAGGTTGAACTTGATGGAGAACTTACTATGATACTATGAGAAACTGGGGTATATTTATCAAAGAGTGCAGTTAGAGATAACCACAGTCTGCTAGAGTGAAATACCGCCACTCTCCATTCATTTCTATAGGATTTTTAAAGGCATGTTTATCAAAGGCCTTTAACAATCCCATAGAAATGAATGGAAGAGAGGCGGTATTTCAGACAGTGGTGATCTCTAACTTCACTTTTTGATACTGTGTTACCTGAAACAGAATAACCTGCCTATTCTTTGGCTTTAACTTTTGAAATCCTTGTTTTAAGAGTGCAAACTCTTTAAAAGTGCCATCATTTAAAATGTGATCATGCCTCCACTTGGTTGTTTATCACACGGCAAAAATATTTCTGATGATGATTTGTGTGCCATACTCCAACTGCTGGTTGCCTGTTCATGGTTGTTATTAGCTGCCGTTTAGTTTTGTATGGGTAGCAATCAATGCTGGGATATTTGGACAGGATTTTCAGTGTTTGCCATACACCCAGTTCAGGCACAATGTTTCATCTTAGATCAAGCAAGGAATCACAATCTTTATGACATGCATTAAATTTAAATATTAGCACATATCCCCTATGCATCACAGACATGCAATATGCAAAGTGACTGAGAAACCCTTCAATATTTAGATTGAGTGTCACAGCAGAAAAATGTCTTTAAATTATCTAACAGCTCTGAGGGAGGATTCAAGAGCAAAACAGGCACTCACTGTGAATCTGTAACGCTATAATCTCCAAATAACTGCACGGCAAATGCTGATGCTGATAGAAGAAGTGACTAACAGTTGTCTGTCTAATCTGTACACAATAAACATCAGATCCCCTATTTCTTATTAGAAACCTTTGCATAAAATGTATGGCATGCCAGATGCTGATAAATATGAATGGCATGCATTGTAGAACTATGGAAGCTTGCTTTATACCTTTGGCCACATATTTAGGAAATTTGTGAAAGCTTGAGTTTTTGAAACGTTTTATGTTTTTGGAATTTAAGATGTGTCACCTACTTCTGAAACTTTAAACAGAAACACAAAGCTAGAGTTCCATAAAGCAAATAAACAAATGGCAGGGGAGCTTCAGTACAAGACATATTGCATTCATTTTGGAGATGTTCACTGCAGTTTACTCCCTCTTCTTGACACATCTGCTTTCTATTTTTTTTTTTTAAATATACTCTAAACTATTGATGCTGCTTCAGAAGAACAGGCTCCCAGGATACATCTTATCTAAAGCAAAACACAATAAATTAACCCCTTTTTAAAGCTATGTGTGATGCTATATTTGGAGTCCATAATTCATAAGCAGAGTTTAATTTTTTTTAATCTTCTATTTAATCTTCTTTTGGTTTAGCATGAAGGAACATTAACAATAGATATATAGATAGATAGATAGATAGATAGATAGATAGATAGATAGATAGACGATAGAAAGATAGATAGAAAGAGAGATAGAAAGATAGAAAGATAGATAGAAAGATAGATAGAAAGATAGATAGATAGCTGATAGATAGATAGCTGATAGATAGATAGATAGATAGATAGATAGATAGATAGATAGATAGATAGATAGATAGATACTATAGGTAATATTAATAATAATAGATGTATGTACAGTTTAATTTGTTTTCTTCGATTGGTTTACCATGAAGGAACATTAACGATAGATAGACAGATAGTCAATCCATTAACTTTCTAATCTTTTTATTGCTTTTTCAGTTGTGCTTTACTCATATCTACACTTTTCTAATTCATACCTCTGTGTAAAGAAAACCAAGACCATTCATTGCGTTTGACTTAACAGTACTTAACCTGCAGGGCTATTTCTTCACCTAAGAAGAGATTGGGATTTGAAAACAGAATGACATTTACTGTATACCGGAACACTTCATTTGGTTTGACGTACATGCTGCCTCACCAAACTGAAAATAAACAATGTATTTTTCTACTGTCTCTAAAACTGACAAGACACAACTTCATTAATGAGTAACTTTTACCTAACATATTATTACGTTGTCCACTCATGGGCCAGTATCAGATTGGACACAATAATTGTGTATGATTTGATTTGACCAATCTTATAATTGACCTCACTGCACTGATGAGTCATTTGGCCTAAGTGCCAAGAGAACAGATTGTGCGAAAAGCAGTAAGTATGTCTGACCTTTCTTACATCTTGTTGATCGATGACCTTGCATAAGCACCAGTTTCTGCCGGCCGTCTCATTTTTACTGTTAACTGTGTAGTTAATGATAAATACATACTACAAATTATATGTATTTATTTAAAAAAAAACTATTAATGTAATTTTAACGGTACTCATATTTACAGAAAACTACACAAGGTTATAAAAATCCAACTCATTAACTTGGGCTCAGTTTGCAGCAAAATGGCACAATGGTTGGCACTTCTGCCTTGCAGCGATGGGGTCACATATTTGATTACAGCCAGGGCACTGTCTGCATGGGGTTTGTACATGCTCCCTGTCTCTGTGTGTGTTATCTCCAGGTTCTATGGTTTCTTTATATTTTCAAAAATGTTAATTGACGTATGCTAAAATGGATCATTGTGTGTTTGTGTGTGTGTAAATGTGATAAGATTGTAAACTCTATTGTAATGATGCATAATCTCTGTAAAATGCTGTGGAAGAACTTTTGCTCAGAATACAGCGCTGCATAATATGTTGGTGCTCTTAAAATACATAATAATATTTATCATCAATCAGATACTAAAAAAATTGTACTTGTCTGTCCCTTCCTTATAAAAATCGAACACACGTGCAAACCCTGGCTCCTGATTCAGAATTGTGTGGGGCTCAACTATTAAAGGGCTTATTTACCTTTAAATGAATTTTTAGTATGATGTAGAGAGGGATATTCTGAGACAATTTGCAATTTTTTTTTATTATTTGCGGTTGTTGAGTTATTGAACTTTTTATTCAGCACCTCTCCAGTTTGTAATTTCAGCAATCCAGTTGCTAGGGTCCAAATTACCCTAGCATCCATGCACTGATTTGAATGAGAGAGAGAGAGAGATGAACAGGAGAGGGCATGAACAGAAAGAGGAGCAATAAAAAGTAGCAATAATAATAAATGCATAACCTTACAGAGCATTTGCTTTCTCGATGGAGTCAGTGACCCCCATTCTATAGCCAGACAGAATTAGAAGAAGGCAAATAATTCAAAAACTATGAAAAAGAAAAAATGAAGGCCAATGAATGGCTAGTTGCTTAGAATTAGCCATTCGAATATATATGAAAAGTTAACTGAAAGGTGAACCACCCCTTTAAGGGAGATGGAACTCCTATCCAGTATCTCATGTATAAAACAACATTGGCATAGAAAATTCCTGCAAAACGGGGACAAGTCCTTGCATTTTAATGAAAACTTTTCAAGTTTTTGTGATTTTTTTCTTGATTTATTAAAATACAGGGGTTTATCTCTGTTTTGCAGCTCTTCTGTATGCTGGCATAATGTTATATCACTGTCCTGCCATCCCACATCTACTCCAACTTCTCAGCTATAATCCCCTTTAGCTTCTCTTATGGGGAAAGCATTTTACTTATATTCATAATCATAAGTAGACTCGGAGCATATGGAGGCAATATGAAGGGGTTAAACTTTTCATGATAGTGTGCATGGACATTTTTGCTGCCAGATAAGCTAGTCACATCTCATAAGGAAATATATATCTGACTGCCATCAGTTATCACTCCAAGTGATGCTACTTGGCCAATGATTTCGCTCTGCAGTGAAAATTTCTCTTACAGAAATCGACTTCCAAATGATTGACGGAAGCAAAGTTTCAAAGGTTCTTTGTGTAATCAAATAGCACAGCTCGGACTAAAAAAAATCTATTAAATTGATTTCGGCCCTAGGTGCATAATCTAATAGAAGTTTACTGGAAGTTTGCAGCCTGGATTCGTATTAATATAGGTATAACTGGTCTCTTACTGTAAATGTCCTGTCTGTTGTCTTGATGGATAGATGCGTTTTAGCTGTTTGTAACTGTTTTCCAGAATAAACTGTTATGTGGGGATTTGTTCTAAACCCTTTATTTCTAAAACAAGTGCAGCTGCGAAGCTATTTCCTATGTAAAATGATCACGACTATCGTATTTTTATTAATATTCACACAATATGCATCTTGGCACTCCTGATGTAAAGCGTGCAGGTGCCCTGTGGGCATACTTAGCTTGTAGCATTATATAAAGGTTAATACGATTATTATGTATCTAGTATAATAAGAGGATATTTGGGCATATTATTCCTGGAAGAAGTAGAATGGCAAGAAAGATTAACTCTGTTGGGGAAATGTAATAAAAGTCGTTCATTTAGTCACTATGGGCAATGCAAATACAAATTTTCCTTCTGCATGAATATATTAGAAGTTTTGGGAACCTGCAAAAGTATTTGATTGAGCCATACTGTTTGCATGTTTATTTTAAGAGGAGATCTGGCTTGCTAAGCACTGTAGGTGGTATGGGGTGTGCCTTGGAAATTTAATAAGGAAGGATAAACCCGCCTAAGCCCACATATTGAGGTAGTTTAATTATTTTTTCAGACAGTGTAAAAGATCTAATCTATTACCAAATCTGTAAATTAAGGGGTTTAGTTGTACTGCTTTTCTATGAATGATCAAGGGTATAAAATAGCCCAAATATACATCATCCTATTGAGAACCTAAGAGACAGCTGCTCTATGTTTTGACACCTGGTGGCTACACCAAAAGCAACTTTCATTTGATCCGTGAAATGTCTGAAATGATGTATTTCAGGTAAATCCATGGCCCCAGAATTATTAGTGAGACGAAACCTCAAATATACAGTCCAGTCCCTTTGTTGTGTTATGTTATAATTTTTTGGTCCTTTGCCATTGCCCATTGTGAAGATAACCTCACACTTTTACTTTTTATAGTAAAAGTCTGTTTTATAGTGAAACTAATGGATTATCAGTTTAACTTAGTTATAAACACTGTAATGATTTAGCTTTTCTAGTTCTTTTGTTATCTTCATGTAATGACTTGTGTCTTTGTTCCTCGCTATCAAGCTTGCATAGATTTAATCTAGCGATGATCTTATTACAGTCATATTATGCTTACACCATTTACTTTTTTAATATTTCTTGTATACATCTTTTAAAACATGATTGTCTCTGATTAAATAGCTCTTTGCAAGATAGTCTTTTTATGGATATTGTTATTTATGATATAGAGGCACTCTTTCTGCCTCTCTTGTTTCTATCCTTACTTTTTACTTACCATTGGATCTGTCCTCTTTTATACCTCTATAGCTTACTTTCATTTACTGTATTATAGCAACAATAATAATCATTTATATGTGGCAAACATTTTATGCATACAGCATTCTGAAAGGCATGTCATGGAGAACATCTAACAATTATATTATTATCTAACAAATATAGATCATATTGTGTTCTCCCGTATTACTAACTTTCTAAACACCCATGATCTGTTGGACCTTCTGCAATCTGGTTTCCGGCCTGGTCACTCTACTGAGACTGCTTTGTGCAGAATTACAAATGATCTTCAGGTTGCCAAAGCCAAAGATCATTCACTGTTTCCTATGATAACAAAACCTCATCTCCAGTTCCACATAATGTGGGGGTGCCGCAAGGCTCTGTACTTGGCCCGCTGTTGTTCTCCCTGTACACTCTGTCTTTGGGAGATCTCATCCATTCATTTGGCTTTAATTATCATCTGTATGCTGATGATACCCAAATATATTTATCCACCCCTTCATTAACAGCTGAAACAGAGGCTTAAATCTTTAAATGCCTCCTGGCTATCTCAAATTGGATGAACCAGTGCCACCTCAAACTCAACCTAACAAAAACTGAACTTATCTTTCCACCTAAGCCTGGTCCTACTCCCCTATTTACAATCTCTATTAATGGCATGCTCATTAATCCTGTCAACACGGCACACTGTCTGGGGGTGATCTTTGACGCCTCTGCTCTCTCCTTCTCTGATCATATTAACACCACTGTCAAAAACTGTCACTTTCTCTTGTGCAATATTGCCAAAATCTGTCCCTTCCTTTCACCTGATACTTCCAAGACGCTCATGCATGCTCTCATCCTATCCCGACTAGATTATTGTAACCTTCTACTAACTGGTCTCCCTAACTCCCATCTCTCCCCTCTACAGTCTGTATTAAACACTCATGCCAGAACTATCCTCCTCTCATCCAAAAGGGTACAGGCCCCTCCCCTGCTGAAGTTCTTATCATGGCTTCCTATAAAACAAAGAATAACTTATAAACTCCTCCTCATAACCTTCAAAGCCCTTCATTCCTCTGCACCTAACTACATCTCATCTCTTGTTTCTCTATATGTACCTGGCCGAAACCTCCGCTCCTCTCAGAGCAACCGCTTGGTTGTACCCCCCACTACTACTGCTGTTTCCCATATCAAACCCTTCTCTTTTGTGACTCCTTACATTTGGAATGCCATTCCTGAATCCTCCTTCAGTGTTTTTAAAACAAAACTTAAAGACTACCTCTGGGAGCACCTGGATAACACCTGAACTGGTACTTATACTGTATAACAGTGTAACAAACTGTAACCCACAGCACCTTAATACCCCACTTAATTGTGTCTGTATGTTACCCTCCCATTTAGACTGTAAGCCGACACTGAGCATTTAATCTGTATTGTAATTATATTTTTTATATTTATGTGAATTGTATTTCTAATAATGCACTTATTGTTACTTTTTATTCCAATGACCCCTTGTTTGTTACTACTAATTTATTGTTTTGCTGTACAGTGCTTTGCCCTCGAGGAGCGCTTTACAAATAAAAATATACATACATATTATAATGAATCCATCATTAAGAGAGGCATAGGGCTCAGGTAAAAATTCAAAATGTAGTAGTCCGTCCTCACTTCTGGCAATATAACAAATATGACAAATATCAACATGGAATGCAGTACAGTAGCAGTTTCCATTTCCCAAACTTAGTGCATCACCCATTACTGTGCTTAGAGTTACTTGATTAGAAGATTACTGCTGTACAAATCTCATGTGTTTCAGGTCCAATAATATTCATAGTAATCATTTTTATTATTGCATTTGCTAACTTGTCTATGATAAAGCTTAGTGCCAAGTATTATAGTATTAATTAAAGATTAACATTCGCTTACATAGGACAAAAGAAGTTTCACATCAAAGAAAAAAAAAAAAAAAACCTTAAAAACCCTAGGACACCACAATGATCTCCGAAAACTACGCTGTTTGCCATTATTAATAAAAAGTGCTAGTTGGCGGCAACTCATTTGATGCCTTTTTACCAGCATTTGCCAACCAGGGGCATGCATAGTTGAAGTCAGGTCTGGATCCACTTTACTTGCGCATTTAGTCACCAATTTGTTTTGAATTTTTGTTTTATTTATTATTTGTGTTAATAAAAAACTGATAGCATCTGGATGCCTTATGAAAGTCTTTATAAAAAGCCTAGTAGATTGATAACAATGAAAGAATTCTAAGAACAATTGAGTGACAAAGAATGCACACACCAATAAAAAGAATAGTGTGCTTGATGTCTAAGTAAAAAGTTAAAGTGACACTAAAGCTCCAGACTTTTACAGGAAGACTTCAACTTTGTAATCATTGTTTTATTTATATAGTGTTAGCAAGTTCTGCAGCTTACATCAATTTATAACAAAGGTCTTACAAGAATTTAACAAACAAGGGTTACAGAGTAAAAAATAGGATCAGAGGACCCTGCTCACAAGAGCTTACAATCTAGTACTGGCAATAACTAACCCCTTGCCAACCCAGCATACCGTGCCTGTATCAGTCAGTGGACACAGCTTCTACCACACTCAGAAGTAATTTGGGGTAAGATAAAGACCTAAAGGAGAAATGTTTCCTGCCCCAAAAAGCTGACACAATTACTTAACATGGGTCAGGGCGGTGGTAGTTGAACAGATTTGGGCGAGCATATACGTTGGCAGCATATGATGCTAAAAGGGCCAATTTATCAACATTTTTGTGGGTTTTTAAAACCACAATTAAACTCCCAAACAAACTACGAATGTCAGGAGATTTATTATAAAATCTGTATAAAAACAGTACGAATTGAAATTTAGCTGAACTCTGTGCTAACAAATCCAAATACAGTACCTCAGAAAAAATTTCGGACCATTCCTGGGAAAGAAAAAAACGAAATCCTCTAAAAGTCTGAATTGGTTTAGAGCAGCCCCAAAAGATCAGCGCAGCTCCCACTGACTTCTATAGGACCTCAACAACTTTTACCTGGTGAAGTTTTGTATTTGATCTTTTTGTGGTTACACTTCGTGGAAAAAAAATCTAAATCCAATTGTTAGTAAATGACCCTCTAAGTCTTTGACTATGACATTTATATGCATCATAGGAAGCCTTCCTGAAACAGGGTACCCAATTGTTCTTCAATTTATCTACATATGTCTCGTCCTTGTCTAAGTTAAGGACTGATGTATTTTGCTAACAAGTCAATGCCACTAGGGAAATGCCAAATGGCATATTCACAAGTGAGAATCTCAAATAGCCATGCATTTTAGTGATTTTTTTCTTAGGGGCAGATTTACCAAAATGTGAATTTAAAGCTTAATAAATGAAAACTCACCATTGGATTTTTAGAACCATATTTATAAAATGGTGAGTTCTAACTTCCACCCATTGATAAATACAATTCTACAAATTCCAAAGGAATGAATAGAAAGTGGGTGAGTTTTTATTTATTATGCTCTAAACTCACATTTTGATACATCTGCCCCTTAGTGTGTAGGTGCCAGAAAAGTAATCTGGTTCCAGTAAAAATGTAATGCAGCACAGATATCGCTGTAAAACAATCATCCCAATTCTTGTCCCTCTAACATGGTTTGAGGTGGATTTAAACATTTAAATCAGTAAAAGTGACTGGTAGAAATCTCATAGATAAACCCTTTTCCCACTGCATCTGGGGTATAGCTATGAGAGCGATTAAGTATAGGCATCTGTAAAGCAGCTCTACAGAACAATCAGACACAGATTAATATAATCCCATACCAGTATATCTTTTGTCTCCGGTAAAGCCTGTCTGAACGTCACCAGCTGTTACTGAACTACAGCTCCCAGTATTTCCCGTCAGCCAGAGGAAAGAAGATACTGACATTAGAAGCTGAAAGCAACAAGTGGGCTTCAGATCTAAAATGAGATGTAAAGTGCGTGGTAGAAATGCATTCAACGCCTTTCATTAAAAGAATAATGCTCACACTTAAAGTATTAAATTAGAATATAAAGGGTGCTAATATAAATGAAGGTGCTAAGATTAATTTAACCTTTCATTAATGTAACTGCCTTGTAGTGTACTAATGGTAATGGAGTTGTGCTGTGCAGGGAGACCTTTAAGTGGACCTGTCACCTGCACATAAAAAGCTGCTTTGCAAATCAAACATGAAACACCAATTATTTTTTTCATTAAAACATCCATACCTGTTATAAAGGGGGTTATATATCTGAGCTGTCAATCAAATATTATCTTCCCCGTCTCTATGCCTGAGGCATAGAGGTGGGGCAGTCAATTACTTTCACTTTCCAATAAGCACTTCCAATATGTCACTGCACTTCTTACATTGCCTCTTCACTGCCCAGGCACTATAAATGTGTATGGGCATTAGGTTCCCGATTCTAGTGCTTACACAAGATTTTGGGGTGATCAGGGTCACACTGGCCCTGTGGGACATTGTGAAAAAACCCGACCCTCGTGGGCTCCCACCGGGCCAGACCCCTCTCCTGATATTGGGATTTGACCAAAAATATGTTTTTTTTATCATCGCCTGCACATGTGCACCACCATCATGAATGCGCAATGAGCGGCGCGTTACAGTAGGGGGGCTGGAAGGCGGCCCTGGACAGTTGTACAGGTTGGCCCGGGCCCCCCAGTCCAACCCTGGTGGTGATACCCAATTTATCTAAATAACAGTGTCCACAAAATGCTGCCTGCTCGGTGTGATAGAGTAATTCCAAGAGTGAAGAAAACAACATTTAAATAATAAATATAGTATAAGTAAAGTTTTGTTCAACTAACATGATAGAAAATGATTTAGAATTGTTTCTTAGGGTGACAGGTCCCCTTTAAAAGCTGTAAAATAAACTAAAAACAGTGTATAAACTGTGGGCAATAATCTCTGGGGATGAGCACAGCATTTTTTTCTGCTTTATGACCAATCGTTGCTATGAAGCTGTGTGTCTTCAATCCGTGTCACATATGAGATTTTTGCAGCACCTACGTTATAAAGCATTCTCATGTGGGTGATAAGCACTGAAAAGCTTCTGGATTAATGCATGGACCTTGCATTATACAATAGAGAAATGAGCAGAAATGTAATATCTGTTTTTAATTTGTAGAGCTTTTCTCCAATTACTCTGCAGCACTTTATCACTGCGGTCAGGGAGAAGTGGGTCGGCAGCTGCAAACGGATATGAGTCAGGAGCTAGTCTGGCATTTCTCATTCTCACCTAGGATTTATGAGATGAGATTGAAGCATAATTATGGAGGCCCTGCTCACATACAGCACTAGTATTGAAAGGCTTAGCGTAGCCAAGATTTTTTTAAAACTAGAAACCTCACCAGTATCAGTGCATTTTCCAAACAAAAAAAAAAAAATATCTTTCTTCGTTTAATCTGTCTCTGACTTTCAAAGCTAAATGACATTCATATCAGTATTAGGATCAGCGCGACTATGATGGAATGACCCCTTTTCTCACCCCCACGCTGCTCTGAAGAAATGAGGGTTGCCAGTGATCATTGCTGCTGTTTAAGAAGCTGAGGAATGGTCAGAAGGACAAAGGGAGACTCATCAAAACCATTGTGATGGAAACTCTGTAAAAAAAAAAAAAAAAAGAGAAAAAAAAAACACCTTGCAAAACACTGTAACAGATGATTTTCTTGACTGACTCGTCTGAATCAGCGTTTCAAGCCAAAAAACAAAATGCCTTTTTCTGTTCCTCAAGGGCAACCTAGACAGAAAAAAAAAGCCTTCAAAGGGCCCTCATGAAAACAATCCTATGAATGAATTAGTACAAGGTCATTTTTTTTTTTAAAGATCTCTGTCTGTTACTTTCCCTTTTTATGTGACCCTTTTTAAAGAATAGCGCTGCTGTTATTCCTTAAGTGTTAAGATCAGTAAAAGAGCAAATCGGTGATGCATTTCATAGATCTCTGGGTTGCTGTAGTTAACTGTAACATGAGGGTGAAAAACAGCTCATGGATATAAAAGATTATTATTATTACTGTAAAACAGACATTTGTCTTCCCTGGTGATAAGTAAGGAAATGACAGGTAATGAATCCCTGGCTTCTTAAATTTGAGTCATCGAGCTGACGGCACAGACCGTCTGTTTCTCTGTCTAAGATCCTCTGTCAGGTCTAGGCCCACTTGTACTCCTTGAGTAGAAGATTGCAAACAATAGCTCTATTACACAGTGTGTCTTGCTTTTATCAGGAGCTTGCTGAAGACAGGCACTTGTCTGATAGGAGAATTCAATGAAATTGCTCTTCATTTCGTAATGGTGCCAATCCTTTGAATGCCATACAATGGCTTTTAAATTACCCATTCCCAAATGTAAGAAGAAAAACAAGATCTAATTTTTTCTCTAAGTGTGGTTTTTCTGCACACTAATAGCCTCTCAAAAAGTTCAGGTTGGTTTCTAATCACCATGTTTACAGAATGTAATGCACGGACGAATAAAACGCATAACGCAGGTATGGTATCCGTTATTTGGAAATCTGATATCCTGAAAGATCCGAATTACAGGAAGGCCATCTCCCCTAGACCCATTACAATTAAATAATCCAAATTCTTAAAAAATGATTTCCTTTTTCTCTGTAATAATAAAACAGTAGTTCGTACTTGATCCAAGCTAAGATATAATTGATCCAAACTGGAAGCAAAGCCAACCTATTGGGTTAATGTTATGTTTACATGATTTCCTAGTCGACTAAAGTATGAAGATCCAAATTACGAAAAGATCCATTATCCGGAAAACCCCAGGTCCCAAGCATCCTGGATAACAGGTTCCATACCAGTACCTTGTACTTGATCCTAAGATATAATGAATCCTTATAGAAGGCAAAACAATCTTGTTGGGTTTAATTCATGATTTAAGGTTTTTTGGGGGTTTTTTTAGCAGACGTAAGGAATGGAGATCCAAATTACAGAAAGATCCTTTTTTAAGAAAACACCAGGTCCTGAGCATTCTATTAAAGGAAAACTATACCCCCCAAACAATGTAGGTCTCTAGTAAAATATATTGAGTAAAGCAGCTCATGTGTAAAACCCTGCTTCATGTAAATGAACCATTAACATAATAATATACTTTTTTAGTAGTATGTGCCATTGGGTAATCATAAATAGAAAATTGCCATTTTAAAAAATAAGGGCCGCCTCCTGAGATCGTAAGATTCACTGTGCACACATACAAATCACATGTAAGGTCACATGAGCCAATTAACAGACAGAGTTCTGCCTTTTGCTTCCTCACTTCTTCCTGTTACAGTTAGTGTTGTAGTATTTCTGGTCAGGTGATCTCTGAGGCAGCACAGATAGAGTCACGAAATGGTGGCTCAAGGCAAGAGATGTAAAAGGGCAATATTTATGTAAATATATATTCCAGTTTGGTAAGATTCTTTAATATGTCATTCAATTTGATATAAACTATCTGTTGCTTAAGTATTCATTTTGGGGGTATAGTTTTCCTTTAACAGGTTCCATACCCATAACAATATTAATATAGCTTATTTGAGAAATATTTAAAATAACTCTGAAAAAAAGCTTGTTGTCATTTTATGCTTAACAAGATGAACCTACAAATATCATCTTAACACTAATTGGTAAGTTCTTCTAATCGGGGTCAGATTGGACTAGGAAAAAACCCAGTGGGCCCCAAACCCATGGGCCCTGTCGGCCCAGGTCCACACCCCCGACCGGCCACCTGAGTATAACAATATGTGGTATGGGACATGACCCAATGTAGTTACGTGGTGCGTACGAGCGGGGGGGTGGAGATCGGGAAATGGGTGTTGGAGCCCCAATGGGCCCACAAAATCGGAGTCTGATGCTACTCCTTTTTCTGAAGCAATTTGGGGACCTCTGCTGTGTGTGTCTTAATGCTTTCATCACTTCTACAATTAGCAGTGATTAATGCAGGGTAATTGCAGTGTACTTGTTGACAATTGGTACCTTAGCCGGTATATAGAAACTCAAAGTTGTCCCCGTTTAACATGAACTAGGTTCCACGCTACTTTTCATCACTTTTCATTGTTCTCAAGCCCTGTTTGTAGGGCTTCAGCCAATTCTCATAGTGGGACTATGGAGAGCTACTTGGAATGTGTTTAACCTAGGAACACAATGGACAGAATACTCCAATCAAGCTGGCGCATTAGTCTCTGGAAGACCATGGTTCTTGCATATTATGAGTTGTAAACTATTAGAGGCCCATTTACTAAAGTTATTAAAAAAATCTGATTAGAAAATGTAAGAACAAAAGAAATGCTGTACTAAAACATACAAAAACCTCTAAAAATTCAAGGTTTATATACAATTATTAGCAAAAAAAAATTTCTGAAAACCTCTAAACGTCTAAATAGCTAAAAAAAGTTTTAATTAGAGCTTTTCATGGTTTTTACACTTCATAAAGCCGGAATTTTTAGAGTTTTAGAGAAATAAAAAAGAAAAAAAATGAAATCCAAATGTTAGTAAATAGGACCCTTAAACTCTCACTAAAAACATCTGCTGACACCTCGGGGTCAAGGGTATGTTTACTTTTATGTGACATATTGTTGTACAGTCGCAGTAATACAGTGATCCAGCCTAAATATGTCACGATACACAGTTTTTAAAAAAAGACACATTCAACCACTGCCTGTGCCTTTACACTGATAAATAGAAAAGGTCAAGAACCTGTCTTTTTAAGCTGTTGCTTGATGTTAAATTGTGTCTTATATTAAAAGGCAGGTGCATACTGGCATGTCACCAGATAACAAACATAGTCAAAGGGGCAGATTTATCAAATGTGAGTTTAGAGCTTAATACATAAAAAATCACCCAAGTTCTATTAATTCCTAAGGAATATTTAGAAGTGAATTTATCACTGGGTGATAGTTATAACTAACCATTTCATAAAAACCCAAGTTCTACAATTCCCAGAGGAATGAATAGAACTTGGGTGAGTTTTTATGCATTAAGCTCTAAACCTACATTTTGATAAATTTGTCGCCATATATTTGATACATATTGTTCTCAAACAAATGAAGAAACATTGTGAAAGTATCTGACGTTTTATCCTATATAGAGGTTTAGCATATGCATGTCTTATCCCAGGTCCGACATGCCTCTTGTATTTCCAAGTCAGGGTCTTGTCCGCCTTTTTAATTGGGGATTATTTTTGGACAATAAAAGACATTTGTAAATGAAGCTGATAAGCAGTTTGATAGACAAGGAACTTTTTGTTCAACACAAAAATTCTATTGTCCGCCGCTTTAGTTGTCAAGTGTCTGGGGAGCGCAGGATTTGTGGTGACGTTACAATGGCTCTTTCAGTCAGATGCCTAAGAAGCTGTGAGATTTCGTTTCTTTGCTTTTCAAACCCAATAATCTTTTTATCGTGCAAGCACAATGCAGGATTCAGCGGCTCCTTGGTGCATTAGACTGTCCATTTAACATTGGTTATTCTGAAATAATACCCGTTGTTACGATGTGCTTTTAAACCCGACTAACAACAGAGAAAAGAGAGGGTGAGGCTGTCACTTAGTATTAGGCTGGGCAGAAAACACGACTTATTTAAAGTGAGAATGGCTGCTTAGAGATTTGTTTATGACATGTTACTAACATATGTGTCTTTAGATGCAGGTTTCCCATAATGCATAAGGATAAAAAAGGTTTAAATATTGACAGCTACAATGAAAATAAAAGAAAATGAATTGTCAACCAGGCAAGGTTTTACCCCCAAAAACTGTTACAGTACTGCAATATTATCCTTACTAATTGGTCACAAATTATTATAGACAATCGCCCTTCCGCGTATGTGTATATATATATATATATATATATATATATATATATATATATATATATATACACATATATATATATATACATATATATATATATATATATATATATATATATATATATATATATATTTTTTTTTTTAGCATATACTAAAAGCTTCAGTATCAATTTTTTTGGACATACTTTGCCAACTTGAGAGAAACAGAATTCTCCTATACATAGAGGTTGCAGAACCATTTCTTTTCAGTTCTTCTCTCAGCACATCTTATTACTTTATTTATTGCTTCAATCAAATCTGACAGGGAAGTTTTATCATGTTTACTACAAATGCCTTAAACAGAAACAGGTTAAATAAAATTTATGACCCCTTGGAGATCCAGGGAAATGAAAGGCATAGGGGAAAAAAAGAAATTGACCAAAATAAGAACATGGTATAAGCTCTCTTGGGCTGTAGGCTCACAGCTTGAATACCTCAAGAGTTGTGTAAGAATAAAAAGCATTTAAAGTAATGCATGAATGAGTAGTCATAACTCCCATATATTTTATGCTTACATTGTTTTCTGTAAACACAAACACGGATTTCAAGTTCTCATTATTTCACAGTTCCTTAATCATTAGCAGTAGAAATGAGTAAATAATGTTAAGTCTCACACTTGAAAGATACAGTGAAACCTCTATTTTACATACCCTGATTTTAAGTTTTTCCTACAAGTGTTCTGTGGTACCACCTGTATATAATTGATTTTTAAACTTTCCCTGGATTTTACACCATTTTTAGGTCCCCTGAAAAAGATAAAATAGTGCTTCTATTGTATTGCTATTGCCCTGGGTAAAAGTACAAGCACAGTAAGATGTACAAGAGCCCCGGTGAATAGCTGCAATCTATTATTATTTCATTAAATTATTATCTGTATAACACAGCATCACATGCAATCCATAGAATAGGCTGTATGGACAGGGACATGCAACCTGCAGCAGCACTGATTTATAAACTGTGTATGGCATAGACTTTACTGAGACACAACCAAATCTTGCCTCATACTCTACCAACCCCATTCTTATGAATTAATTCTCTTCTTCATCATCATCATTTATACCATGTGTTTATAAAGTGCCAATATATTCAGGAGCGATGTACAATAAAAGGGTGTATACAACACATATACCTATGACACACAATTATTAATCAATACAGGAAGTAAGAAGGGCCATGCTCATTAGAACTTACAATCTAAAAGTAAAAGGGGACTTGGAATACAAAGTGTGGGAAGGGCCAAGGTGTTCTGTTTTTTGCAGGACAGTCCAAATTTTGGCAGCTCAACCCTCAGTCCTGGATTGCCACAAGCCTTTTATTTAATTACATTTCAGAAACATTGTATATTTTTCTGGCTGTTCAGTGCAGGAGATCAAAGACAAACTCGAGGCATTTCAGTAACCATCTGGGAGTGCGGGCGGAGAATGTCAAAATCTGAACTGTCCCACAAAGCACATCTGTTAACAATAACAGAGGATCATAAAGGTTCACCACAAACCTTTCAACCCAGAGAGAATAGATGCTAAATTAGTAGCAAATATGAATGAACAAATGTTCACCTACAAATTTGTGGCAAAATGTGAATTTTGGTGAAAGTTTTGGACAATCTGTGTGGACAATGTTGGTATGCCTAGTGCAGTGTTTAAATGTGCACACTGTTCTAGCACATGTTCTCTAGGACACCCCCCCTGGGTCTGCAATGGTAGACAAGAACAAGGGAGACAACAGGGTATAAGAAGTGCCATTGAGGACCTCTTTAGGGTGTCCCCACTCAGCCTTTGCACTAATGTTATATATATTACCCTATCAATACACCAGAATAATCTCACCAATACTTTCCTTGGAGTCAGATCTCATCTGTATCCACTGCAGTATAAGCAGTTCTTATTTTAATTAGGTTTCACTCTCCAATTTTCAGCTTGTCTGTGACTGTCTCTTCTCACAGTCTTTGTCAAGATATAGTAAAACTCTTCGATAAGCTTTGTAAAGGCCTTTATTTTCATATTACTACAATTAATACAATACACTAGCCACGCACAGATGGATGGAATTGAATGCATTTCGCATGAGTTTATTCTTCCTTATTAGACACTAAAACCTGTTTGTGTTGTGCATTATTGTTCAGTAATTTATTCATAATAAAGCCTATATCATCGGCATGTCATTTGTTCAATTCATAGACGCACTGCACTAAATAAAAGGCAGATATATCTATGCATATAGCTGACCCTATTAGTGTTCTGTGAGTCATTACTCTTAAGGCAGCTTATTAAACTTCAAGTATTCATTTATTAAACTGCTGTTATTGCTGCTCAGACCTGCTAATTTATGTGATGTAGAAAAACCATATTAGTATGTTCAGATATGTACAAGAGGTGAATGCCAGATCATAGTCTCTCATTATTAATATACAGCTGCCTTAACAACTTGTAAGCACTTGCTAATGTGTATATGTATTTGCAGGAGTAATGTTGGATTCGATGGTTTATTACCAGGGAAATCATAATCATAAAAAGCAATCAGTCTTGGTGCACCTTCGATGTTGAGGGGCAACAAGAGTTTAGTGACTTGCTACTACACATAAAGAGCTCACAGTGAAATTCAAAGTAGAGATCACAATGGCACCAGCGGAGTTCTTACAAATATAAGAATTTAAATGATATCTTTGCCCTTTCTGTTTTCCCTGGCCTTCCGCTCTCTGCCGAGCATCTTCTATCCCAGGCTTTCTTCAAGCTGTGATCAGAATTAAACTTTTTATATGTATACTGTAATATAATATAGGATGTCTCTGTGTTTCAATATCATTTGAATGTTAAATGTGTTCTTTTTTCAAAGTGTTGTTTTTGTCCATATGTTGAAACAGGTCATACTGTTGACATATTCACATTCCTACATGTCAGTAGAAAAGCAGAAGAGAAATAAATATCTAATTTTGAAAGACAGGTTCAAATGATATTTCTGTTTAAATCAAATAATTCCACTGTTCATCGTTGCATTGTTTTCATGGCAATTTAGACAGAAGTATCTACTGTGTCACTAAAAAAGTTGATTTCCAAGGCCATAATACGCTCACATTTTCAAGATACAAATATGGGATTCCTTATTCAGAAACCAATTATTTAGAAAGCTCTGAATTACGGGAAGGCCATCTCCCATAGACTTCAGTTTTCATTTATTTTTCTCTGTAATACTAAACAGTACTACTACCCTCACTATAATGAATCCTTTTTTGAGGCAAAACATTCCTATTGGGTTTAAGTTATGCTTAAATTATTTTTTAGTAGACAAAATATGGTGATCCAAATTACGGAAAGATCCTTTATCCAGAAAACCCCAGGTCCTTCTGTATAACAGGTCCTATAACTGGTTCTGATATAGTATTGGTATTAGTTTTGGTAATTAGCATTCTCACTGGTTAATTCTTTTATAACTGTCATTAAGTTTTTCGACATCTATCAGTTGCACACAGGGACAGTTTTATGGTATTTTTTATGGCCTTTAATATTTCCTTTAGACAAAAGTAAAGAGAAAAATAAAAGGATAGTGACCTTTTAAGTAATTACAATAAACAAAATAAAATCTCTACTTGCAATTGTGCTTAAATATTGTATTTTTCTTCTTTTCAGAGTTTCCTTTGGATATTACGCAGAAGTGCAAGCAATGGAGATTCTCTATAAGAAGGCAATAAGCTGTGGGATGTACTAGTAGTAGTAATTTTTAACATTTCACTTACATTCGCTGGGATTTATCAAGCACTTTTGCATTCACACCACTACCAAAAATGAAGAAAGACTTTTGCTTACATGGTTTACTTTTATGTCTGGGAATTGCATATTGTAGTCATGCAACATCTTTAAGAAGAAACAATAAACTAAGGCAATCATTCCATGGGCACCATGAAAAAGGCAAAGAAGGGCAAGTTTTACATAGGTCAAAGAGAGGATGGGTCTGGAATCAATTTTTTGTAATAGAAGAATACACCGGACCAGATCCTGTACTTGTTGGACGGGTAAGAAAAATAACTTTTAAATCGTTTTTTGAAATTATTATATTTTTCCAAGAAGAAATTGTTAGCAGTTAGATGGATCTCGTCTGTACTATTCCCTTTAACTCTTTGCTATCTATTCATGATAAATATACTAGGCAGTAGTGATGAGCGAAATACACTCAGAGTCCAATGGGTAAAAAAAATTGTTGCACGTCAAAAAATGGTCACCAATAGACCAATGCATTTTTCCGAATTTTCACAGTTTTGCGAATTTTCAGTAAAGTGAAACAGTTCAGATTCACCCATCACTACTAGGCAGTTGTTGTAAAACTTAACTTGATTGGCCTTAGGAACCAACTTCTAGTTTAACCAGTTGTGTAGAGACAAGATCACACCCACTCAATATCACATCTGCACAACTTTGAAGAGTGCATGGTGTCTAGTCGCTCTGTTTTGTTATACTACAGAGACATCTTACCTATGAACATACCTGTACAGACCTATCAATATAATCACATATATAAAAATATATAATATACACACCTATACTTAAATACTCTTCTAAAAGTATTTATTAAAAAAATCATTAAAATAATGACTTTGCAGTATAATCGATATATTACCATAAAGTTTATATGTGTTGTTATTATTGTGCCTTTTACATTTGCATGGACTACTGTTCTTAGTGCTACACAAGCATATTTTTACACATACATGTACACAGCGGGCTTGCAGGGTGAGTTCCATCACTGAACTTCTTAGTACAAAGTAAGATTTATTATGAAAACCATTACAGTAGAACATGAAAACATATTAAACGGATAATATTTGTGATTCTGTGATTTGAGATATACATTTTCTTAGATAAAATAAAATGGCTGAGTTAAAAAAAGAAAAACACTTTCATCCACTTTTAGCCAAAAATGAAAGGTCATCCAGTGTAAGGACTGTACAATACATATATATTTATATGTATATACAGTATTTCTTTATAATGCAAAGGAATATCCTGTATAATTATATTGTTGTAAACAATGCCCAATGATGTCATTAGCTATTATGTTATATATTGGAGTTCCATGACCTTTTGTACAATTATGGAACTCCTCCTTATATTTTACAATAGAGTGGTACATTAATCCCAATATATACTCCTTGAGGAATTCCATATGGAGACAATATAGGCAATCTTGCTGAGGCTCCATTAAAGTTTGGAAAAAAAATCCAGGCTTTTCCTATTTATCTCTCTATAAGGGCCATTTATTCGGAAGTCAAGCCGGTCATATATATTGAAAAGTAGGATGGGGGTTGCAAAATAATCCTGGAAAAGCTCATGCAGGAAGTGTTTCTGTTCCTTTTTTTCCTTTATACCCCTGTCATTGAGGAAGGTGGGGTTGAATACATTTCTATTTATACTTAAGCACTCACCCATGTCCTAATGTTGCAAAAGTACGCAAGCAGAACTAAACATGAACATTTCTGTAAAATATAAAACAATAGCCCTGAGAATAACAGTAAAAACACTGAAGATATAAATATATATATATATATATATATATATATATATATATATATATATATATACTGTATCTGTGACCTAACCGTGCTTTCCAATAGTTTTTCCTAGAGTATGGTATTTTATATTAATTCTGCTTCAGTTGCTTCAGTTCTGTCATCGCTGCTTTGTATAAATTAATATCTAACTTATTAACTGCTTAAAATATGACATTGGGATTGAAATGCCATACTCAGAAACAGTTATTATTGTAAACACAAAACCCCACTGCCAAATCCCAAACAGACCAAATGCTGTGAGATAGTTTAGCACATTTTAATTTGAGTGCTCTGAAAATTGTACTTATTAGAATAATATATATTTTCTTATATATTGCAGTTTGTGGACTCCCACCAACACTGAACAAATAGGCTGAATAGTTTATAGAGGGCTCAGCTGTCTCATACTGTTCTATATCTGAATTTGCTATTGCTTTGCTTATTATTCACAGCAGGTTGTCCATGGCATATTCTTAGCCAAAATGATCTTTCACTTTTTTGCTATATATTTCTTTAAACTAAGCATATTTTTAACATCAGGGAAACAAAGTTTGACAAGCAAACATTCTACCATTTTAACATCAGTGACCTAAGGTAGCTCTTTAAGAAATTATGCTATAAAATTCCTTTGTAGTGTTGAAACAGATTTATTTATTGTATTCAGCAGCGTTTCTTGGTAATACGGGGCGCCGATGGCGGAGCTCACCACGGCACCTCGTTGTTGGTCGCTAGTTCTCGCAAGACTTCGACAAATAACTCACGTGTTGAGCACTGGCCCAAACATACCCTCCGTACCCTGAGGAAGTGCTTGGTATAGGGGCACGAAACGCGTAGGACTTGTCTACACACCCACTGTATGTATCGCATTGTATGCAGAAATAAAGCCACACGGACATTGTAAAAGGCATCCCTCTGTATGTTTTGAGCGCATTTTCGCCAAAAACGGATGCTGGCGTTAAAAAACGGACGTCGGCGTCAGTTTTGCAGTTTCGCCCATCACTATACAATATACAAGTTATAAATAAATAAGCCTTGGAACTTGAAAACCTCACCAAATCTTCTGAATCAATTGTCAGGGAATTGCTGCATATTTTGTCCCTCTAACTATTTTGCTTTGCACAACCTAAATATTGCATGCAAATTGGCAGTGATGGAGTAGGTCTAAATGGTGCATTTTGCTTGGACTAAGGTAACACAGAATAGTCTTTTTTGCACTAAAGAGAAGAACATTCAAGACCTTTACTTTGCACACTATTAACAGATGCATCATTAAATATTCTTTCATCTGTTTCTGCTCTAGGTGGAAGTAGGGTTCAAATAAAAACACTTAATTAGATTATACTTTCTGTTTGAATATCCCTTAACTCTGCATGGTATTATAAATAAGTGTTGGCGATAATTATTATTCTTAAAACGACCCACAACAACAAGATTCTGTCTAATATTTTGTCTAAACTGGCCTGCAAAGAATAATTGAAAAGTATTAGCGATGTAACACTGCATGTGATTTCCTTCAATTATAACAGTTTAACAATGGCTTTTGATTATCAACAGAAAAGGATATTGTATGTTTATATGTATGTGTTTGCTTAAAGTATCTGTTTTCATACATTGGTTTTATAGTTTTCATAGCTTCTACATTTAAATCAGAAAATGCAATGTAAATGTTAAAATAGCCACCACGAAATAGCTATGAAATGAACTGCACTCGCTAACCTTTGCTTTGTGTCTATGTAGCTTCACTCAGATGTTGACTCTGGAGATGGGAAGATAAAATACATACTCTCAGGAGAGGGTGCTGGGACCATTTTTGTTATTGATGACAAATCAGGGAATATCCATGCAACCAAGACCCTGGACCGAGAAGAAAGGGCTCAATATACCTTAATGGCACAGGCAGTTGACAGAGAAACAAATAAACCACTGGAACCGCCATCAGAGTTTATCGTTAAAGTTCAAGACATAAATGATAATCCCCCAGAATTCTTGCATGAAAACTACCATGCAAATGTGCCTGAGATGTCCAATGTGGGTAGGTGTATTTCCAAAGAACTTACCTCAATGGCTACAGGATCTATCTCAATTACCATAGGATCTGCTTTATTATAGAGGCTAATGAAAATAATGTAAAAAAAGTAAAATAATCCAGTGCTTACATTGATGTACAGGAATTGATCACCACTGTCATATTTAGCAGTAACCATAAAGATGCTGGGATTCCCATTGGTCAGTTCTTACAGCCATTGATTTATTTATATTGTTTGTTGAGTTTTGAATTGTCTGCCTTTCTATTCTTCTTCCCTACTCCAACCTAAAATTGAAAACTTTAACTTTTTGCCCGTATTCCACCATTACACATTCCTATCTGTGATTAGTTACTTGATTACTAACCCAAACATTAAAGTTGAAATTTAAGTGCCGTACTGAATATCTAGAGAACAATAAAAAAAATCATAAGGAATGAAAAATGAAAACCCATCTCAGTTTATCAGAGTAATGTCCAGTACTAGATACTAAGGATGAACATGTTCAAATTATTTAATTGATAATTGAAGATATTTCATTAAAACAATAAGTGTATAACAAGATAAGGCAAATTCGGACTTTTTGTGCCAGTGCTTTAGGGAACCTGCTCATTAGTACCATTTAAAATGATAATTCCTTATGGGATAATTAACAAAATTTTAATTTACTATATTTAGAAGTGGCCAATAGGGTCACTTTCAAATAAAATGCATTCTTAAAGCCAAGGGGAAATTTAGCAGAAACATACTTAATGGCTAATTTAAAGTATGTGACCATATCCCCTGAATCCCCTATAACATTAGATTGAAATTATTGCCCTGTTAGACTTTCTCTAGGTTTGAAACTAATTCAAATATTTAATCACAAGCATTTAGTTTTCAACTGGTAATATGAGGGTTTAGTGGAAAAGTTCTCTCTTTCTGGATTTAATATCTTAAAAAAATAATCTTCTCTATCCCTCTAGATACAATCAAAGGCCTTAACATGGAGTAATATCCATTTATGCACCGTATTAACAGCAGATGACTGTACAGGACACAAAGCAAAGAAGAATATATATTTCTTTTCATATTAATATCACACTCTAAGTGCTGTGTTTTTAGAATATTGCATTTCTCTGTAATGTAAAACTGCTATTAATAAGGAACAATACCTGTAATCATCATCAAGTACTGACACATTATCTCTGAAGGATTGAATTCTCATGTAGATTTTATATCTGAAAATCCTTAAGAATCATTTAGGTATCATAATGAATAGCAGCTAATCAACATAAATGAGAACATTTTCTTGAATTAATGAAAACGCTGTGCCTTTTTTTTCCCTTATTCTATAGGTACATCTGTAATTCAAGTAACAGCCTCTGATGCAGATGATCCAACATATGGAAACAGCGCTAAGCTTGTGTATAGTATTCTCGAAGGGCAGCCGTATTTTTCAGTCGAAGCACAATCAGGTAAACAGTTTCATTATTACTTTGGAATGAACCTGAACTTTTTTTGCCTTTTATCTGTTTAATATTAAAGGGATACTGTCATGGGAAAATTTTTTTTTCAAAATGAATCAGTTAATAGTGCTGATCCAGCAGAATTCTGCACTGAAATCCATTTCTCAAAAGAGCAAACAGACTTTTTTATATACAATTTTGAAATCTGACAGGGGGCTAGACATATTGTCAATTTCCCAGCTGCCCCAAGTCATGTGAATTGTGCTCTGATAAACTTCAATTACTCTTTACTGCTGTACTGCAAGTTGGAGTGATATCACCCCCTCCCCCCCCAGTAGCCAAACAAAAGAACAATGGGAAGGTAACCAGATAACTGCTGCCTGGTAGATCTAAGAACAACACTCAATAGTAAAAACCCATGTCTCACTGAGACACATTCAGTTACATTGAGAAGGAAAAGCAGCAGCCTGCCAGAAAGCATTTCTCTCCTAAAGTGCAGGCACAAGTCACATGGCCAGGGGCAGCTGGGAAATTGTCTAGCCCCATGTCAGATTTCAAAATTGAATATAAAAAAAAATCTGTTTGCTCTTTTGAGAAATGGATTTCAGAGCAGAATTCTGCTGGAGTAGCACTATTAACTGATGCGTTTTGAGAAAAATATGTTTTCCGATGACAGGATCCCTTTAAAGTAAATATTCCAACGGTGATGCAGGCCAACCATCTGTTCTAAATCTAATGTACTAAATTATTGATTTAGAGAACTGTTCTTACTTTGTATCTTATCATTTCCTCTTAAAAAAAAAATACATTTTGCACTGATGTTGCGGAGTGAACTATATAAGAACAGATAACGGCAATAATTTGCAAAATTAAGAAAAAAAATATTTTTTATATTGCATAGTTAGCCATTTAATACATTGCAACTATTAATTACATACACCAAATTTCTAAAGATCTGATTAAGGTGGCATTTTTTCAAGTATATACTGATTTAGTAGATATTAATGATTATCATCAGCATCAGCCTGGAGCAGTTGTCTGGGCCCACTGAGGCTGCCGCATTAGGGGCCCATACCCCAGGCATTCCTGCCACCCCCATGGGCCCCCACCCCAGATGTAACCACCCTTCCCCCCCACCAGCGTACCTTCTTATCACTTCATATGGTCGCGATTCCGTGAACAGCATCTGAGGAGCCCATGGGGATTAGGTCTGGGCCAGCTGTTTTTTTCCTGGTATCCCAGAAGCCCAGTCCGATCCTGGTTATATTTTTGTTTTGAGATCATTCTTATAAAATGTAGCGAGTGGACATTCCCATAATTTCTGGATAACAGGTTTCTAGATAACGGATCCCATACCTGTATACCTGAATAATGGATCCCATACCTGTATAACAAACTCATTGCTTTGAGCTGGCAAATCATTGTTCAGGATACATATGTCTTACAGAAGCCATGACTTATTATTAAATAACCCTTTTAAGCATTCTTCAAAATGATCATTAAATAAAATGTCCAAATATTATATTTCGTATGATGAATAATATTATTAATATAGACAGTTTACCTTGTTTATTTCTGCTGTCCATAACTTTTGTCCACATGGCTTTTCTTAATTAACTGCAATATTCATATCCAGCTCCTGTCAGGGTGGCTAGACAAAGGCAATTCATATATCTATGATACATCTGTAAAGATTGGTAGGAGAAACCAACGCCACATAAAAAGGCAAATTACTTTCCTACAGGTCTAGAGAGATATAATTCATCTTTCCAGATTCCGTAAACACAGTCCAGTTTTATTGAATTGCCATAATCTATTCATAGGAATCATTAGGACGGCTCTTCCAAACATGGACAGAGAAGCCAAGGAAGAATATCATGTTGTTATTCAAGCAAAGGATATGGGAGGACATATGGGAGGACTCTCAGGGACAACTAAAGTGACAATAAAGCTGACAGATGTCAATGACAATCCACCAAAATTTCCACAAAGTAAGTGGTATCTGAATGTAACATAAATGTACCTATATGTATAGTGCTTGATGTTTTCTACACTAAATAATAATAATTTATTCTGTTTACTGCTATGTTATGGTATATTGAAACAATTTAATATCTATCTATCCTGAGCTATTTTTACCTAACAATGCAAAAGCTTATAGCACACATTAGAGTATGCATTCTGGAAGCAATGCCAGGTTCAGAATGATGATAGGCCTCAAAGTTGTTTAGAAGAGATATGCAAATCCTTTTAGACAGATCAGGAGGTTGCCCAAAGTGTGATAGTTTGCGGCATGTGTATCAGGCCAGAAATCATTTACCTGCTGATGCTGACCTATTCCCAGCTTGCGTTAACCCAAATCAACACATATTGCATTATTTTGATTGATGCTAATTAATGTGGGACTTAAACCACCATTCATTTGCTTCTAATAATAATCAGTTGTGACATCCAGCTGACATCACACAAAACAATACTTTTCTGTAAACTGCTTGTCCTTTGCTGAGTTCTGAATCCTGTACTGCATACGCACTGTGCACTTTTGCAAATGAGATTTTCATGCCCTATTTTGTTATTTTATTAACTGATTTAAGATTACAGGTAATGGTTCAAGCAGTCATATTATTGCATACAATTCTAATTTTCCCATCTCCTGTACTATTGGCAATTTGCTATAGGGTCACACATGGACACACAGAAAATATTCATTTTTCTCAAAATGGTGTTGCATATCCAGCTTGTTGCACAGTTTTGAATAATAATGCAACAATAAAACTTGCTCATCTGGATAGGCTATGTGTCTAATATACTGCAACAGTTTTATTGATAGTAACCTAATGTTCCCTATCCTGCACTACAGATCTTGCTTATTGTCCCATATTTTGTATATTTTGCTATGATACAGTGGACACAGATAATGCTCAATGTCCTATATTATTCACTTATGTTTAACAACTCTAGGGTTAGATACTGATCACTGCCTAAAACCAGTGAGACACTGTGCATCACAATCATGCTAATGGAAAGCTATTTGATTACTGCTACAAGTGCTATAGTGCCCTATTTGTCACTGCTCTAGGAATACTGGCATAATATTAATTTATAATAATCTGGAATGAAAATAATATAAAACCAAAATAAAATTTAAAAAAATGGTTAATATTAAAGTGATTTTTAATAATGGATTTGAATTATCCCCAAAAATGTGTTGTTTCCAGAACTGCACTCATGGGAATACTTAGAAACAATGGGGTTTTATGGTTCTCTTTGAGGGTGTTTTTTTTAAGACTGATACAACATCTGGATATTCACAACCTAAATCTATGTGTCCAGGTGCATACCCCATGTCTGTGTCAGAAGCTGCTGTTCCAGGGGAAGAAGTGGGAAGAATAAAAGCTAAAGATCCAGACTTTGGAGAAAATGGCTTAATCAAGTACCGTATTCTTGAAGGAGATGGCGCAGAGATGTTTGAAATCACAGCTGATTATCAAACTCAGGAAGGCGTTGTAAAACTAAAAAAGGTGAGGGAACAATTCATGAAATTGATAATTTGTAGGTGACATTAGTATTAAGCCCAGAATATAATATACACAACAATGTTTTATTCCAGTTCTAGTAGTGACCTATTTTTGTTAATATTAATGTGCTTTACAAAACAGCTTGTTTATGCCTAGTTTATAGCCAATTTGTAGATAAGTAGAAAACCAGATATGTCTTCTAGCATATGCACATTTGATTCTTGAAATTAACTGATCCATTGATAACCGCGTGTTCCTTTTGCTGCTTCCAAGCTAAACCCACTTCACAGCTGTTAAACACAAGTAATAAGCTTTCATAAACCTTTCATTGAGTAAGTTTCTATATACAGATTAAGGCTTCATTATATAACTATATACATAACATACATAAAATGGACATCAGCACGTAATTGAATGAACTAGAGGCACAGAAAAAAAAAATTAAAGAAGGCATACATAAAGGGGCATATTTATTAAGCTGTGTAAAATTAAATTCACCGAAAAAATGGTGTAAAAAGATGTATAAAATAAATGGAGAATTTATCAAGGTGTGTGTAATTTTACACCATGTGAACACTAGCCATTATTTTACATTGCTTCCAGCGGAAGTCACTCTAAGAAAAACAGTATAAAAAATATGCCCCAAAGTGTTATAATTACTTCTGTTTGCTATATATAAAAACCTTTATTTACTGTTCTTCTAGGTGGTGGATTATGAAACCAAGAAGTTCTACAGTATGAAGGTTGAAGCTGTCAATGTTCATATTGATCCTCGGTTTCTTAGCCGGGGGCCATTCAAAGACACCGCTACTGTGAAGGTCTCAGTTGAAGATTTTGATGAACCGCCTATATTTTTAGCACATAGTTACATTTTTGAAGTATATGAAAATGCTCCATCTGAAACAGTGGTTGGGAGAGTGCACGCTAAGGACCCAGACGCTGCTAACAGCCCGATTAGGTAAATTCATCTTCATTATTTGAATCATGCTTTTCATTAAGCACTAAGAAATATTAAGTTAACCAAAAACTACAATGAAAAGAATTGGAGCGGATTATTCAAGTAATCTGTTGAGCAATCAATCATGTCTAGAGCTGGCAGAGTCGTTGAAACTTTCTGGAAGCATTGCCATTTGCCATCATTCATTTAGAAAGCCCACACTTGTAGTATCATGCACTGCTCTGAGATAGAGAGAAATATTAGCAGATACTAGTTACAACCAGAATAAAGCACTAACTTAAAAGGGTCTAGTCCCCGAGTACAAAGCACTCCAAGTGCATGATGTACCACTTGAGACCCTACTCTGCCAGGTGGCACCCATGAATTACTAACCTTTTATTCTCCTTGTTGGAGCTTTCAGCTGTTCACTAACTACCCTGAGGTGATCTCACTCCTAGAGTGAGCTATAACAGCATCTATTCTCACATTTGCCACTAATACTGAGGCCTAACCCTACTTCAGGCACAAAGGGACTCAGTGCCACCTCACTAGACACACTGTGGATGCATCCTGCACCCTTTGCTAATATGTGTTATAAAGGCAAATGTACAAGTGTACTTTTGCTACTCAACTGTGCAAACAATCAAGATGTTTTGATATTTCTCTGCAACCAAAATGTTATTGTTGTGTACAAAACACTGTTCTGTAGTAGGGCACTACATGACTTTTCCATGTCTGCACCCAAAGGAGTGATATGGTTCTATAAACTTGCAGAGGCAAATATTTCAGAGGGTGCAGAGCTTCTCCTGTCCTCTTCAATTAGGGTGGATACGTAAAGCAGTTATAAAAGGGCACAATGATACCAAACTTACTAAAAGAATGAATTTTGACTTTAAAAATTGCAGTTTAGTGACCAATTTCTAAATCCTAAACTTTACATTAAAGTAGGCAAAATCAAGCGAGAAATAAAATCGGTTGTTTCTATAAATAAATAGATAAAAGCGCTAGCAAGGTAATATTTAAAAAGATATTCATCCCTAAATTCACTACATTTTGCAGCATTTGCACTTTAAACCGCTTAGTAATTGTAAATACTCAGTCACACGATTGTTAAGCTGGTATCATTTAGTTAAGGCTCGCAATGAAAATGCAAGGTACTTAATGTCCCATTGAGATTATGCAAGGCTGCCAACACAAACTACATTACATTAACCTCAAGTCTGACATGCACAACAGAGAATAAGGGTTATGGATTTCAGAAGAACCCAAGTCTTGTTTCACTAATGGATTGTATAGCAGATATGGACCGTGTTTGACTTTTTACATTCTGACAATCAAGAGCAGAGGTTGATCATCCAATTACATTTACTATCGCTTAAACCAATAAGCTGTATGTGTTGTATTTGTCGAATTCATTAAAAACCCATCAAATCCATTACATTACCATCTATTTTGTATAATGCTTCAAAGCAAGTATTTGCTAAATAGAACAAGCTCCATGGCAAAAATGATTATGAGAAACGTAAATGCATCTAGTAAATAGGCCGCCAAATTTATTGACTTTTGTAGACAATCTTAAAATGTACAAGTTCTGACATCTTAACTATTGATTTTATGGTGGCTTAGTTGTTAGCAGTGCTAACCTTTTGGCACTTTGGTCTTTAGTGCAATTCCGACCAGGGCACAGTTTGCACGGAGTAAGTAGGGGCCATTCACAAGTGAAAGGATAATGCTTATTTAAAAAGAACTTGCATTCAGGGTCTTGCTACACTCTGCACATTATGTAAAATGTAAAAGTTAGCGAAATGATAGGGGGTCGGAAGGTGCTCATGCCTCTCATAAATACAATGCAGGGTGCATATGGAGATTTCAGTCTTTTTTTCCCTTTAATTACCCTTTTTACATTAGCTCACTGTCTGTGTGGATTTGCTCTGAATTTTCTGGGCTCTACTGCCCTTGTGGTCTAATCTTGATCATGCATGCATTTTGAATCCGGAAAGCTGGTTGGATTTCCAACCATTCCCAGTAAGTCTGCCTTGACTTCTATGTATAGTTTCAAATACAATTATTGATCATCAATAAAAGAACATAGAACAAATCAGAAAAACAAATATAATTATGTTAATTCTTGTATCCAGAAAAACCTGATAAAACCTGAATTCAAGCCAAATTCAGTCTGAAATTACTGTATTATGATGACTTTTTTGCTTTATTGGCAACAGAAAAATCAGTTTATGTTTTTTCTTTTCAGTTTATGTGAAATAAATCTTAATTATTATAAACTCCTTTGAAGCAAAGTAGAAATATTATTTTTAACCGGATGTACGTTCGCAAGCTTGGCAAGCTAAAATTACCTTTTTGTCTGGCCTCAACATTGCCAAATTAGTTTACACAGATTTTTTGTTTTTAATACAGTTTTCTTGTCTCTTTTTCTGTTTCTATTAAAATGAGAGTTTGTCAGTACAAAAGCTTTATAGCCTCTTGGCTATATCTACTGAAGGTGTAAACATTCTTTTATTAATGTTTTCATTTGTTCCTGGTTTAATAAATAACCCAGTTCTGTACCTGGGTTAGGAAATGGATTTCTTGAAGAAGGAATTATATATAATTTTCTGACATCCCAATGCCTGAGAGAAATTTTTCCTCAAGTTCTTCTTTTTCTTTGGCAAAGCACAGAATATAAACTGCAGGCTTTCTTGCTATAAAGAGGTCTGCGTCTATCTCAGGTTGATATACTGACAAGTTAAAATGGGATAGCTATGCCATTTTTAAGGATGCTTTTACACAAACCCAGAAATAAAGAACACATAGCAACTGGATGTTTTCTGCTCAAATCTATATTGTTGAGTTTTTGTGTGGATCATTTACTATTCTTTATATCACATAGACGAGCCTCCAGATCTTACAATTTATCTCAGGCATGCAGAATTTATCTCAGGCATGCAGACATAGTTTGCTGCAGGTACACTTGGTCAGAAAGTTTTCTTTCTTCCTGCAATCCTTAAGAATAGATAGTCTCAATAGCCGTTTCACCCCAACAGAGGCTTTGACATTCAGGGGAGAAAGGGATCAACTGTCTTCTATTTTGGTGGTGCTTTTAATCACCTTGTTTTTTTGTATACATTTCCTTAGTGATGGGCGAATTTATTCGCCAGGAGCAAATTTGCAGCAAATTTGCGCGATTCGCCGCCAGCGAATTAATTCACGAAACACCCACGAAAATTTGCTGCAAAAATTCGCCAACGTCAACATTTTTTTTTTTTAGAAAAAATGGACGCCGTCGTCAAAAACGGTGCCGGCGTCAAAAACGAGCGCAAATTCGCCCATCACTACAGTTCCTTTAATTTTCCCATTTATTGCCCTCATTAAACTCTTTAGTGAGATCTAAAAAAGTACAGCATCTTACAATGTTGAATAAAGTTTTTTACTCATAAAGCAACCATGATTTTTGGTGCATAGCCATAACTCATTGTAACGTCATTATAAAATAAATTTCCCTAAAACAATGATTAGCATTTTTTCCAACACAGACACACGAAATACAGTAGATATAGTGCCCAAAACATTTTAGGAGTACAGGTAAGAGACCTGTTATCCAGAATGCTTGGGACCTGGACTTTTCCAGATAAGGGGTCTCTCCATAATTTTGATCTCTGCTAAAAAAAATTTGAATGGTAGCCAATAAGGATTAATTGTATATTGGTTACAATCACAAAGTACTGTGTAAAGATCATAGAGAAAAAGAAAATACATTTTAAAAAATTGAATTGTTTGATCATTGGAGATGGCCTTTCTGTAATTCGGAGCTTTACGGATAAAAAAAAAAAAAAACGTATACCATACCTGTACAGTTTATAACAAACAAATATCTAAACCTGTCATACAAACTGGGTTTATTGTTTACGTTTCTGGATAAGGGGGTCTTCAGTATCTTTCTATCTCCATACCTTAAGTACTAAAACAGTTAAACAATAATTTAACCCATAGGCTTTTTCTGTCTCCACTAAGGAATAATTGCAGTTAGGAATTTTCTGAATTCAGGATTCAGTTCGGGGTTCAGCCTTTTTCAGCAGGATTCGGCCAAACCGAATCCTAAATAGAATAATTAGGGGCAGGGAGGGAAATTGTGTGACTTTTTGTCACAAAACAAGTAAAAAATTTTTTCCCTTCTCACCCCTGATTTGCATATGCAGATTAGGATTTGGTTCGGTATTCGACCAAATCTTTCGCAAAGGATTCGGGGGTTTGACCAAGTCCAAAATAGTGGATTCGGTGCATCCCTAATTGCAGTATATCCAAGGTACTGATTTATTATTACAGAGAAAAAGGAAACAAAACATTTAATTGTTTAATTTAATATGGTGTCTATAGAAGATTGTTTTTCCAATGTTCTGAGCTTTATGGATAAAGGGTTTCACACACACAACATATACCTGAAAACCGTCAGTAAACTTATTTATTGTTCGATGTTGTGTTGCTTTCAGAAAGTCAATACTGAAGATTATCTTTATAAATATTATATATCTTCTGAGATTAATCTTATGCAACAGCTTTCCATTGACTGATGCCTGAGCCTTCTTATGTTTGGCATCATGGATATATTTATATATTTTTTTTACATTAATAGCTACGAAAGAGTATCCTGATGTAGCAAAATGCTCACTACATGCATACATGAATAAATGATGAGGCCAAATTTCCTTTTAAAAGTTGTTTGATAGATTCCATTAATATTCTTATTTTGCAAAGCATGCTGCTGGGAAACTACTTTCCAATGAATCTTTAATATCTAACACTTGAGCATGAGGCTGCTTAGTAATTCTCTTGTCTAATTACTCCACGATCATCCACTTTAGGTATTCAATCGATCGCCACACTGACCTTGACAGATTCTTCAGCATCAACCCAGAGGATGGTGTCATCAAAACCACAAAGGGTTTGGATAGAGAGGAAAGCTCTTGGCACAACATCTCAATCATTGCAAATGAAATCCGTAAGTATTCCCTGGATGATTTAAATTCATTATCTATATCCTTTTTTTTTTCCTTTGGAAGTAGCAGAGGCAACGGTGCTGTTTACTTCTTACTGTGTTGAGATGGGAAGAGTTTTTCTTTCATGCTTTGGTTTCACAATAACTGTTTGTAAAGCCATGCGAACGGTTATCAGGAATTTCTGATATCAGAAAAAAAATTTCTGATAAGGGTTGCCCCCTGGTTGTGAGCACCATGCCTTAAATTTACTAAAACATTTATAAATTCACTAATATTTAATTAATCTCTCATTTTCAAACCCTTCCAGTTCATCGCAAACATACAGATGCAGCCACTTTGGTTTGTCTGTTTGACACAGAATAACTAAACACATATATCCCATTTATCTCATTTAACACAGAAAACTGCGTCACAACATCCCATCTAATTAAAGCATTCACCATTGTGAACAATGGAGCTTTGGTATGCTAATGAAAAGGTTAAATGCATTAAATGAGTTAAGATGACTTAAGATAACACAGTTTCTTCAATTACCCCTGAGTCATGACGCATTTAACTCACAAATCCAAGTGGCTTCATCTGTATATCAGTTTAGCAAACTCTCATCCTGCTCCATAAAATCTTCTTATCCCAGCTCACACTTTCCCATCTATTGTCACATCATGCTTTTTATTCATTTCTTACTTCATTACTTATTTCCCAAGTTTTATCAGTCTCTTAACTCTCTCCTTGTCCCCTATTTCATTTGTCTTCCTCTTGTGCCATTGAGTTCTCCTCCCATCTTGTGTCATTTTCCCTATATGGTCTATCCATTTGCCATTCTTCTTCTTTTTACTCTGAGGGGCTGATTTATGAAAGTTAGTAGATTCTCTGAATTGCACTTTTTTGTGCATGATCCTTTTTTAGTTACTTAATCCGTTTTTTCATAATTTATCAAGTGTAAAAAACATAAAATCTATGAATACAAAAGTACTGCAAGTAAAATCTGTCAAGGTTTTCGGAGATGAAAACTTTCATTGTCGTTCAAATTTTTTGTTCATTCACAAAAAATGTAGGGTTTTCAAACAGCTGTTCATACTTTTTGTATTCTGATCACTTAATCAATGTCAAAACTTCCATTATTTTAGAGAAGCAGAGTTTAATTTATTCCTGCAAATACAGTACAGCTCAGTGTCTTGGCAAATGGTAGAATGGACTGAGAGATTTTAATTTCCAACTCTAACCCTAATTGGTGATCCAATTAACTGGATCTGTCCCTTTGGCAGGTGGCTGTAATAGTCACAATTAGAATCAGGTATATGAGCACTGATGCTAGGGGTCGGACTGGGGGGCCTAGAGGGGTAACTGTACAGCTTATTTACTTGGCTGCTGTGCCTTAATCAGACCATAGATTCCGTCTGTAGATTATTTTGCTTTAAAATCAATTTTATTCCATCTTAAATAAACTGCAAATTCTGCATACTTATATATACATTATTGATATAATCTAATGCTGGGCAATGATTACAAGTTAAAAAATACAAATAACAAGTAAATTAAAGGGGGTCTCTACTTAAAAAAACAGTATTTTTGCATATTGAAAGAAAAAGTAATGCGTAGCAACTTTGAGATAATCAATTAAGAATATGTAATCGTTTTAAAGTTAATTTATTTTATATTCTCCTCACTGCACTGGTTCTCACTCTTGAAACAATGCTATAGAAGCCACCAGATTAACAAATCTGTAGGAGAATTTACCTCTGCTACCTTGCTTCAAAAATCAGAAAACAGAAATGAAGAAGCAAAATTTAATTATGCTTTGTCTACATAACATTTTCTTAGTATGCAAAAAGAGTTTCGGGGTAAAGATTTCCTTTAATGCTTAAGAAGAGTTTAACACATGAAAGACATGATAGATTCCTTATTTTCTCTTTATTGTTTTCTTAGACAATCGTATTCATGAAACTAAAGTTCCAGTGGCTATTAAAGTCTTGGATAAGAATGACAATGCTCCAGAATTTGCAAAGCCCTATGAAGCCTTTGTCTGTGAAAATGCTCCAATCAATCAGGTATTTCCTCATAAATACAAGTTCACAGTAATAATTAATGCTGTCTTTTGATAAAGCGACTAATGCAACATATTTTCCCATCTCTGCTCTTTTACTCTTTTACTTTTTGTTATCTTCCTTGGTCAGAAATCATGTTTTTCAAATGTTGTTCTGTATTGAGTTTAAATACTCAATAACATGTTTGAATGATAGAAAAAAAAACGGACTTTTTAGTTCCAAAATTGACATTATTTACATTAATTCGCTATTTTTAGCTTGATAAATCACTTCATAATAATGTTTTAGGCGAAAATGCAAAAAAGAAGAAGATGGAAATAACTCATAGGGTACTGTATTAATTAATGAGATGAGGTGGGATGAGATATGACTTCACAGTTTAGGTAAAATGATATGCTTTATTTTATATTGACCTTTACTAATTTATTTATTAATCTTTGCTGAAAGAAAACGGTGCAGCTGAATACAATTTAAAAAATAGTATTTACAGTATATTTCCATGTGAAAGAGCAGATGCAAAAAGGTTAAGAAATGGCTGTAAACGGACAAGTGATAATTTTATAAAAAGCTGTGCAGGAAAGTGTCATAGGACTGCTAAGTTCATATACACTGTATGTTCTGACATACACTCTTTTTTAAATGCAGCAAAGAATTAATTTCATAGAGAACACATTATTTGAACTGCTGCTGCTTTATAGTTACTTAACTCATTTATTAAATTCATAAATTGCTATTAATCCAAAAGGATTAAAAGTATAGTCCAAACCCCTTGGGCTGTTACCTATAGCAAGCAATCAGCTTTTTAAAGCCTGTTGCAAGTAGAACAATGAATGGAGCAATCTGATTGGTTGCAATGGGTTACAGCCCAAGTAGAGCCCCTTGTAGGCTTCCAGTCCACATAGGGGCTACCAAAAAGCCAACCACAAACCATACTTGCCACCCCAAGGGACCTTTCCATGCTTGTGTTGCTCCCCAGTCCCTAACTCATTTTACAGATGTAGAGAGTGAAATTCTGAGTAAAATGTATTATTTTTATTATTTGTGGTTTTTGAGTTATTATAGCTTTTTATTCAGCATCTCTCCAGTTTGCAATTTCAGCAATCTGGTTGTCAGGGCCAGAATACAAAGCTGAGTAATAAAAATAGCAATAACAATAAATGTGTAGCCTTACAAAGCATTTGTTTTTTAGATGGGGTCAATGACCCCCATATGAAAGCTGGAAAGGGTCAGAAGAAGAAGGCAAATAATTAAAAAAAACATAACTAATAACTATAAAACATAAATAATGAAAAGCAATTGAAAAGTTGTAGGAATTGGACATTCTATAACATACTAAAAGTTAACTTGAAGTTGAACAACCTCTTTAACCACTGAAAAATTATTTTTCCTTCTCTTTAATTCCCTGTTTGCAGACATTTTATCTTTGCCTGAATCAATTTAATATTGTGGTTTGTAAAAATGTATTACATGGTTTTTCTGTTGCACTAGCAGCATATTCATTAACAGCTCATCTGCTTTACAACAAGGACATAGTCAATTATTTTTTGCTAAATCTGTAGTTTATGTGTAATGGCTTGCATCATCTCATTTTACAGTGTTTTTTTCCCCCTGTATAATGCTAATGTGTTTGACGTTAAATCATTTTATTATAATAGGAAAACAGAACCTTTTTAACCATGTTAGAATAAGTAGTTACAATTTATTACATTTTCTGTTGATTCTACCAAATATTTAATCTTTTTCAGGAATTCTTGACCATCACTGCAGTAGATAAAGATGATACAGCTAATGGACTTCGGTTTTTCTATAGTTTCCCCCCAGAAATTGTACGCCCAAATCCAAATTTCACCATAATAGACAAACGAGGTTGGTACTGCCTATAAATAATGGCAATATATAAATGACTACCTAATTAATTTACCTTAATTATACAATTATATTCTAGACTCATAACTATTTGCAATTTGCATTTGATGAACTGATCTGGTTTTTACATTGATTTACTCCTTTGTTGTACAGGATAGGATCCTTTAACTGGAAACCTGTTATCCAGAAAGCTCTTAATTATGGAAAGGCCGTCTCCCATAGACTCCATTAAAATCAAATAATCCAAATATACTAAAACAATTTCCTTTTTCTCTGTAATAATAAAACAGTACCTTGTACTTGATCGCAACTAAGATATATCCTATTGGAAGCAAAACCAGCTTGTTGGGTTTATTTAATGTTTACATAATTTTCTAGTAGACTTAATGAAGATCCAAATTACTGGTTTTGGATCAGAACTCGAGCATTCTGGATAACAAGTCTCCTACCTGTACTTCATAAGTATAAATATACCTCTTGTAAGTGTATTTGGGCCCCCACTTTAGCAAGAACGTTTGAATACAACCGTTTATTTATGATGCATAAATATGCATTTGCACAAAACTGAAAAAACCTATGCCAGAATGCATTTTTACTTATTTTACTGGTTGACTAATACACAAACAAAGGTCAAAGATAATAGCAGAGAATATTAATAAACTCAATTAGAAATGCTTTAGAAAATTATTTAGAGCAAAAATTTGCGAACCATTCAAATCTTTCTGATGTATACTGTATATGTATCTGTAAAATGTGCTGCCACATGGAAGATGCGATTTGAATAATGTGTCAGCATTAAATGAAAGGTAATAATAAATATATATATATATATATATATATATATATATATATATATATATATATACTGTGCATCCCCTCACTATTCCAAAATAGGAAAGACTATTTTAATTTATAAAAATTAAGGGGGTTATTTATTAAGTTTCCAGTTGTGATTTCCACAAAAATTCACGTTTTCAAGGTTATTTTTATGGTCAAAACTGACATTTTCGGGTTAAAAAAAAACACCATTTAAAACCTGTTGAAGTCATGTAGGAGTCACTGGTAGGGATGTAGCGAACTGTTCGCCGGCGAACTAGTTCGCGCGAACTTCGACTGTTTGCGTCCGCCGAATGTTCGCGAACGTCGCGCGACGTTCGCCAATTGGTGTTCGCGTTCGATTCGAAGTAAAATTTCGTTCGACCATTCGACCATTCGATCGCTAAAATCGAACGATTTCCATTCGTTCGAACGATTATAAGCATTCGATTGAATTAAAATCATTCGATCGAATAGCTTCGATCGTTCGATTTGAACGAAAATCCTTCGATCGTACGAATAAAATCCTTCGATCGTTCGATCGAACGATTTTATCGAGCGTTCGAAGTTCACGAACTGTTCGCGAACTGTTCGCTTTTTTGCCGGTGTTCGCGAACGGCGTTCGCGAACACATCGGCGGCGGTTCGCTACATCCCTAGTCACTGGCAGAAGTCCCTTGAACCATTTGAAGATATTAATAGCCTGCGTGATTTTCGAGTTTTTTTCCAGAGAGTTTTACTCAAAAAAAAAAAACAAAACATTTTCCCACTTGATTAATTCAAGTTTCTGGGTGTCGCAACTCAAACTCACAGTTGTTTTTTTTTTTTCATTCAAATTTTTTCTTAAATAAGAAACCATTCGAGTTGTGAGTTCATGCGAGTTAATTTGAGATATGGGATGTGTTATCCAGAGAAAGCTCCGAATTATGTAAAAGCCTTTCCCTATAGACTCCCATTTTATCCAAATAATCCAAATTTTTAAAATTGATTGCCTTTTTCTCTGTAATAATGAAACAGTACCTTGTACTTGATCCAAACTAAGATATAATTAATCCTTATTGGAAGCAAAAGCAGATTATTAGCTTTTTTTAATGTTAAAATTATTTTCTAATAGACTTAAAGTATGAAGATCCAAATTAGAGAAAAATCTGTTATCCTGAAAACTCCAAGTCCCGAGCATTCTGGATAACAGTTCACATACCTGTCACATACCTGTTCGACCTTTGATAAATAACCCCCTAAGTGTGTGCATAAATATGGAATGTGCAAAGTTTATACATGATGATGGAGTTAAGATATATCATTATACCTAATAATAATAATATTTTTAATTTTAAATTATTGGGCTGATTTATGGCATGTGTATTTTCTTACTTAGTGGCAATGATGAACACTAAAAAAATATTGATATCCATGGATATTGATGTGTTGCTAGCCGGGATTATTGGTGCATGTATTTTGAATCTGCAAATACTAATAAGAAAATCATTTGGTTTCTACATTCACATAACCTGCCGCCTACCAAACTATTTTCCCCATGACCTTCATGTTTGGCTAGCTTAAGAACTATGGGTAGTGACATACAAACAGCAGCTTCATATTCTTTCAGTTGTGAGCAACACTGCATACATATTGTTGTCACAGTTCATAGATGCTCTGTTTTTTCATTAATATTATTTTATTTTTATATATTTTTTATGTTTAAAACACTAAAAATGTAGAGTCACACAGATTGGAGTATCCTGAATACAGATAAAATACTTCATTTGATTAACTACCAGTAGAGTTTCATTACTTTAGATACAGAGGGAAATCTGTGTGTTTCTGTGTATGTGTATAGATAGATGGATGGATAGATAGATATACAGGTATGGGACCTGTTATTTAGAATGCTTGAGGGTTTTCCAGATAATGGATCTTTTCATAATCTGGATCTTCATACATTCAGGGGCACATTTACAAAGAGTGAAGGATTCGAAGTAAAAAAAACTTTGAATTTCAAATTTTTTTTTGGGTACTTCGACCTTCAAATAAGACCTTCGACTACAACTTCGATTCGAAGTTAAAATCGTTCGACTATTCGACCATTCGATAGTTGAAGTACTGTCTCTTTAAAAAAAACTGACTACATACTTCGGCAGTTTAAACCTACTGAGGTACAATGTTAGCCTATGGGGACCTTCCCCATCACTTTTCTAAGGAAAATCCTTCGATCAATCGATTAAAATCCTTTGAATCGTTCGATTCGAAGGATTTCATTGTTCCTTCGATCGTTGGATTTGCGGTAAATCCTTCGAATTCAATATTCTAATTCATAGGATTTTACTTAGAGGGTCGAATTTGAGGGTTTATTAACCCTCAATATTCGACCCTTAGTAAATGTGCCTGTAAGTCTAGTAGAAAATCAGCTGGAAAGACCTACTGGTAAATAAAGCATAATCTCTCTAATGCTTTATTTACCAGTAGGTCTTTCCAGCTGACACGAGGTCACCCATTCCGATTAGAAGAAAAGAGGTTCCGCCTAAATATTCGGAAGAGGTTTTTTACAGTGAGAGCTGTGAAGATGTGGAATTCTCTCCCTGAATCAGTTGTACAGGCTGATACATTAGATAGCTTTAAGAAGGGGTTGGATGGCTTTTTAGCAAGTAAGGGAATACAGGGTTATGGGAGATAGCTCATAGTCCAAGTTGATCCAGGGACTAGTCCGATTGCCATTTTGGAGTCAGGAAGGAATTTTTTCCCCCTCTAAGGCAAATTGGAGAGGCTTCAGATGGGTTTTTTTGCCTTCCTCTGGATCAACTGGCAGATAGGTACTTAATAAAAAAAAAAAAAAAGGTTGAACTCGATGGACATGTGTCTTTTTTCAACCTTACTTACTATGTTACTATGTTACTATGTTACTATGTAAACATTAAATAAACCCAATAGACTGGTTTTACTTCCAATAAGCATTACTTATATCTTAGTTTGGATCAAGTACAAGGTACTGTTTTATTATTACAGAGAAAAAAGGAAATCATTTTGAAAGATTTGGATTATTTGATTATTATGGATCTATTGGAAACAGGCTTTCTGTAATTTGGAACTTTCTGGATAATAGCTTTCCGGATAAAGAATCCCAAACCTGTACCATATACACACACACTTTAGACTACAGATGTGATGAAGTGAATGGGCCCAGGTGGCTTTTTGTACATTTATCTGGCAAGTTTCTATTACAGCAATATTATTTACTTTTTTCCTTTTATTGGTGCTGAAAATAAAATTCTTCACCAACACTCAAGAAAAGCATAAAACCCCCAATTTGTGAGGCTATTATTGCCCTTTAATATGAATATAATAATAAAAAAGATCCTTTTACCGATTTCTGCAAGTAATTACATGGTGCGGTAACCAAAAAAGAAGCAATCATAGACTCAATCCCCATTACAGGCCTCTTGTGTTACAAAGTTTCACATTCACAAGCTTATTTTTGCATAAAAATCCATGAGGTAATTGGAAACTTCAAGCTGTGTTAAAGGACCAAGCCACACTCACATGCTGAGGCCCATCTACTCTTATACTCTACAAATAAACACAGTCAGATTTTCAAAGTGATTTTGCCTCCTCCTCAGCTGAATTTCTAATCAGAGCCTTTTGTGTGGGAATTACTTATATGAGCTGTTTGGCTTTTACATCAATAACCCTTAATATAGCAGCACTTTCATCGACGAGCAGCATAAGCTATCCAAACCACTGTGAGCAGAATATAAGTGGCTTTCTTGGTTTTCTGTGTTACTGAAATTTAGCTAGTATGAATAGGTAAATTCCGGAGCTGGTTAGGAATCAGCAAAGAACATTAAACTTATGACTTTTTTTTTTTACCCCTAGCCTAACTTTGGAAACATAGGTGCACCATGGCTCTTATATAAAATATAGGTGAGCCTAGAACAACTATTTTTCTCAACATATATGTCTTTTATTAGCAGATTTTAATTGGATTGTATGCAAGACCTAATTTTAGATAAGTTAACAGTGAAGCATTCTAAGTAGATCAATCATTTGCCTTTATTTATGTAGCACCAACATGCATTTATTGGACTTATTTTACTTAATTGGTAGGTTGTTCTCAATCTCGGATCCCATTGCTTCAAGGCAGTCATGCTAACCATTGATAGCATTATAGCATGCCTCATTTTACAGCACTGATGTAACAACTTTCTTGATTTTCCTTGATCCCCAAGAGAATCATGTAAAAACCACCAACGCCACCATTTTCACTCAGTCCCATTGACATCAATAAGGGAATAACCAAGGAAAATGTCATACTTTTAGCATACCACATTTTGTTAGAACTGAAAATGTCAAAAATGATGTCCAAAAGAATCCTGTAAAAACCCCTAATACAGCCATTTCCACGCACCTTCATTGACATCGACAGGGGAATAACCAGGGATTTGGGGAGTTCCGACATGAAGGAAAGGGCAGAAGGCAAAATGTCCAGTGTTTCATAATCATTACAAATAAGGGCAAAGCATTTAAGAGACCCATAAGAGTGGTAATCATGATAAGGGCAATGGATAATTTGTTGTTCTAAAGACATATGGATCATATGTGTTGAAAAAATACAATTCAAAAAAAGTATATCACTAGTGATGGGCCAGGCGCGAATTCACAGCGTTTTAAAAAAACGGGCAGCGGCGTCAAAAACGAGACGGAGGTGCTGTTTCGCGAATTTCGCGTGGATTTTTTTGGCGAAACGGCGCAAATTCGCCCATCACTATATATCACCATTTGTAGATGCAGGTTTCTGTTCTACAGAAATAACACTGTAAGGTATTTCTGAGGGGTAATGGCTTACTTCAATGTGTATCGGAGATGCAGACAAATATCAAAACACTTCAAAATGAGTTTGTGTTTGATCTTAATTATAACTATTTTATATTGTAGATAACACAGCAAGCATTCGTGTTGGCCGGGGAGTTTTCAGCCGCCAGAAACAAGACTTGTATTTGGTTCCCATTGTTATAAGTGATGGGGGAAGCCCTCCAATGAGCAGCACCAATACCCTTTCTGTCCGAATATGCAGTTGCAGTAGTGATGGGTCTCAACTTTCTTGTAATGCTGAACCCCAATCCCTTAATGCTGGACTAAGTACCGGAGCACTGATTGCAATCCTTGCCTGCATTGTTATTTTATTAGGTATGAAATATGTCATTTTCTGATGCATGTTCTTCCTCTGCCAGTTATCCATTTCAAATAGAAAATGCAACATTTGAACATAAAATGCCAATTACTTTTCATATGAATCTATAATTTTTCTTAAATGTATTGCATACAAATTTATAATTTATAATAATACCATTGGGGCAAATTCAGTAACCGGTGAAAATTCACCAGCGCTGGCTGCGTGTACATCCCAACACTTCGCCAGGCGTAAATTGGCCTGGACAATGCTAATTCACAAAGATCTGAAGTTGCGCACAGGGTACTGAACTCTGGCGAGATTATGCCAGCAAAATTACGCTCAGCAGTTCGAATTTACACTAGCGTTGTCTAATTAGCATACAGCGTGCAGTTAAAGTACAATGGCCGTATATGCTGCAGCAAATAAATTACACTACACAAGGCCAGGGAACCTTAATAAAATTATATAAAGTTGTTATAATGCCCTACACATGTGCCTACAGTATAGTTTAGGTGTCATATGTTAGCAAGAAGGAGGAGTAAAATCAAAAACTTAGTGAATTTGCGTAGTAACACTCTTTCGCCAGACCGAAAATTCATCTGGCGTTAAGAGTGCGAAGTTGTGCTAGAGTCTATCTCCTTGGCAAAATTACGCCAGCTACCGTTAGTAAATCGGTGAAGTGCCAAAATGACTTCACGATGGCGAATTTTCGCCAGCGTTAGCCCCTTCGCCCTTTAGTAAATTTTCCCCATTGAGTTGCCAAATGAACTGACAAATATTCTTCATGAAAAGAATATTCTGTGCTGTATTTCAGTTCTGGATAAATTGTAAAGTAAGTTGTTATTGTTGTTGACTGTCTTTGGTTGATGATAAAAGTTAAATGTTAAAGGTTTTCAGAGATGATTTATATAATTACGTATAAATATGTATCTGTTTTTGCTTTTTCCCTTTTGTAGTGATTGTGGTTTTGTTTGTGACTCTGAGGAGAGAGAAGAAGGAACCTCTTATAGTCTTTGAAGAGGAAGATATCCGGGAAAATATAATTACATATGACGATGAAGGTGGTGGAGAGGAAGACACTGAAGCATTTGACATTGCAACATTGCAAAATCCTGATGGGATTAATGGATTCATGCCACGAAAAGATATCAAACCCGAATTTCAGTATAACACCAGAGATTTTGGAATAAGACCAGCTCCAAACAGTGTTGACGTTGATGACTTCATTAACACAAGGATACATGAGGCCGATAATGATCCAACAGCCCCGCCTTATGACTCCATTCAGATCTATGGATATGAAGGGAGAGGTTCTGTGGCTGGCTCTCTTAGTTCATTAGAGTCAGCCTCTACAGATTCAGATTTGGACTATGATTATCTACAAAACTGGGGACCTCGATTTAAGAAACTAGCAGATTTATATGGGTCCAAAGACACTTGTGAAGATGATTCTTAACAATTAAGTTCTGAATTTGGCCTTATGAACTGCATAATGTACTCAAATATCCAGAGTAAACATTAACAGGTATTTTTTTTAAAGAAAACAAGAAAAAGGCTTCTTTAACCTTCCAAGGTTTACAGACAGGATTCCTTCCAAAACACAAACTGTTAAATGGTGGTGGATACTGTGAAAACCCTATGGCCTGTGTAGAAGTTGTGTATTAGTTTTTTTTTTTTTTTTTCTCAAGAAACCACTTGTGAAATGCAGCCTATTTAAAGGAATGGAAATGCAGGAAAACCGCAACAAAAAAGGGGAATCTTTACAGTATAAAACATAACCATCAAATCTTCTCAAACAAAGCTTCCACAAAATAAAATAAAAAAAAAAAAGGATAACAGTTTTGAGCTGTAATTTCGCCTTAAACTATGGACACTTTATATGTAGTGCATTTTTAAACTTGAAAAAAATATATATAATATTCAGCCAGCTTCAATCCATATAATGTATGTACAGTAAAATGTACAATTATTCTGTCTCTTGAGCATCAGACTTGTTACTGCTGATTCTTGTAAATCTTTTTGCTTATAATCCCGTCTTAAACTAATACGTGCCAGATACGCACCCTATTTCTATGTCATTTTTAATGTATCTATTTGTACAATTTTCAAATTCTTATTTTAGTATACATACAAAATATCAGTATTCTGACATGTTACGGCATCACACTTATATTTTATGAACATCGTACTGTTGCTTTAATATGTGCTTCAATATAAGAAGCAACCTTTGAAATAAAATTGACCTTTTTTATTTGTTTTTGTGACTGATAGATTTTTCAGAACTGCTAGACAATGTTATTTTTCCTGTTTGAATTAGTTTATCTACATACCAATGTAGCTATAAAATGGGCCACAAATGATATTCCCCCACAGGCTTATAAAGCAATTTAACATCAACCATGCAAATGACTATGTAATATAGGTATTTTTGGCTTTTACAATACACAAACAATATGAATAACCTGAAAAATTATATTCATAAAAATGGTGCTTAATGATGTGATCATTTACAATCTCTACTCATGTTTATCACTTGTGCTACATGGCTCATGAAACATTTTAAAAAGAAATAATCACATTTTAAAAAATAAGTACAGATATACGACCTGTTATCCAGAATCTGTTAAACATTACGGATGCACTGAATCCACTTTTTTGGGATTCGGCCGAATCCCAGAATCCTTGGTGAAAGATTCGGCCGAATACCAAACCAAATCCAAATCCAAATTTGCATATGCAAATTAGGGGCAGGAAAGGAAAATGTGGAAAAAATTCTTCTTTTGTGATGAAAAGTTACACAAACCGTATCTTGGATTCGGTACATCCCTACTAAAAATAATTGAAGTATTAAATAAAACCAATAGGATTGATCATCTCCAATGAGGATGGATCGTATCTTAGTACAAAGGTACTATTTAATTATTACAGAAAAAAGGACATAATAATCTGAGTTTTTTCTTTATAATGGAGTCTGTGAGAGATGGCCTTCCTGTAATTCAGAGCTTTCTAAAGAAAAGGTTTCTGTAGATCGCATACCTATATTACCCAAAAGTTTCCTAGCCTGTATAATGCATTGGTAACTAGAGATGAGCAAATCTGTCTGGTGAAAATTCACAAAATGCATTCAATGGGCTTTTTTGCACAAACTATATTAAAAGTGTTGTTCACCTTTGAGTTAACTGTTAGTATGATGTAGAGAGGGATATTATGAGAATTTGCATTTGGTTTTCTTTTTTTATCTGTGGTTTTTGAGTTATTTAGCTTTATATTCAGCAGCTCTCCAGTTTGCAGTTTCAGCTATCTGGTTTCTAGGGTCCAAATTACTTTAGCAACCATGCACTGATTTGCATTGCATGGAATATGAATAGGAGAGGACCTGAATAGAAAGATGAGTAATAAAAAGTATAGAGAACATTTGTTTTTAGATTTGAAAAGCTGGAAAGAGTCAGAAGAAAAAGGCAAATAATTAATAAAACTATAAAAAAAATAAAAAAATAATGAAGACCAATTGAAAAGTTGCTTAGAATGGGCCATTCTATAACACACTAAAAGTTAACTTAAAGGTGAACCACCCCTTTAAAGACAATGGTATTTGTTTTCGCTGCAACTTTTCCTGATTACTTTTTTCATTCATACTACATAGAAATCAATGGCTATTTTTTGCTGTGGTTTCACAAAACTATTTGCCATTGGCAAAAAAATTGCAGCCATACCATGCCTGGCAAAAAAAGTGTTGCTCATCACGATTAACTTATAAAATCCTTACAAAAAAAAAGTTTCTAGCTCACTAGCCATTACTAACCCATTTACTATATACTTATACACACTGCTTAGTTATATTATCACTTATTATCAATGCTTAGTTGTATTGCATGATTCATTGAAATGTTTTTATGGGTTTTATTTTAAGAAGTAATGGAGTCCCTACCATCTCAGTAGGAGAGGCATTGCTATCTGTATTCTATAGCTGTAAAAATGGCTGAAGCTAGACATAAAGTACACCTTTCTATGGAATGCATTTTTTTTGTTATGATTTAGTTGTTTATTTTCATGAATCAATGCCTACTACTCAATAAAGACAATAAATCAGGCTTACTAAAGGAATACACTGTAAATGTAAAAAAGTTGGCTAGTCCGCTTTATATGTATCTTTAGGAAAAACAGTTTTTTAATTACAAGTGCCTGTTTTCTCAACTGTTTTTCATAATTTACGATTTAGTATGTTTTACTCTGCATACTAATAAAAAAGTTTGTTTTGGTACCTTAACCTTTGTTATGAGGGCTCCTGTACACAAATGTGTTTGCTGTAACAAAGCCACAGCTAGAATACCAGTGTAGAATAACTAGGATGATATTCAAAATCCCAACATATGATGGATCGGGAAGTCCAGATATTCACATCTGTCACAGTTCAGGATACAGACCTAGTAGGTAAGACATTTAAGACTGTAATCAGTATAAGAAGAAAAAAATTGGGCACTAATAGTGGGTCAAAATCTATATATGTATAGTATGTGTGTGGCTTCCATGGTCAATATCGGCAGAGCAGAGATTACTCAGGGCTCTTTTGCTAGATAGGTCCTAACTGTACACTGGATGAAGGTACCATCCAAAACAATCTGGGTATCATAAAACAGTTTATTGTTGGTTTTTTTTTTTATAGTACAGTCACAGAGTATAGTGAGAATAATTTCAGAGTCGTAATTTCCACAAAGACTTATTAGTTATAAACCAATACAACATTATGCTATACAATATTATTTATGCTATTTATTAGCCTTTGTTTATGCAGTTTCAGTTCATTTATGCAACTCTAAAGAGATTGTTGATGATACCAGTTTCTTCAGGATCCAATAACCTGCCTATATGGAGTGTGAGAGGAAGAGGAAACACATGCAAATATGGGGTGTAGGTCTGAATAAAACTCAGGATCTAGTTCTACAAGGCAGCAATGCTTACCACTGAGCCTTCCATATCCATAGAATAATGAAATGCAGCGTGAAGCCAAAAACCAGGAAATTCATGGGTCCACTGAGGTCTTTTCTGAGCTCTATATTCACTTCTTTTGTCTTCCCTACCCTAGGCTCCCTGCATCTCCTCCTCTTTTATAAAGGCAGTGTAGAGAGCTCACATAGTTACCCCTAAACTTTTTACCACTGGTGAGATTTGGGGAGAGTTCACCCTCTGCTCTCTTACATTTAGAGAAGCATATTACATTATTTAAAAACATTCAATGTTTCTGAATTATTATGTACTGTATATTATAGGTGTACTGCATTTGATCTAAAAATAAACAAATACAGTTCCTTGGAAAAGTATTCAGACTCGACAAATGCTCTCATTCTAGTGGATAACAAATATTTCACTGAAATCTTGTTCTTTGTGACAATTTTATTTCAAAGCACTGAAACTCAAAATTATTTTTTATGTGATATTGTTTTACATTAGAAAAAAAATCTTAATAAATATAAAATACTGAAATAAGCTGTTTCCATATGTATTCAGTCCCCATATTTGTATATTTATGGAGCCATATTTTGCAGCAATAATAGCTTTAACTGTGTTTGGGGTAGTTATGTATCAGCCTTCCACACTGTTCAGGAATGATTATTTGGGCCAGTCATTTGATTTGATTATTTTTTATTATGCAACATTTACTATTTTATACTTGAGCCACTTCTAAATGACTATGGCGTTTTTGTGAATGGGAGTGGGATAATTGTCTTGCTTAAATAAATCTCCAAAATTCGAGATTATAGTACACTAAAACACATTCTCTTTTCTTATTTCTCTGTGCCATTCATGCTTGCTTTTTTTGCAATAAGATTACCAGTTCCTGCTAATGAAAAGCAACTCCCAAGCATGATGGTACCACCAACATAGTACAATATAGGTACGGGTCAACCATATTAACAGTTCTGTATGGAAGGATATAAAAAACAAACAAACAAAAAGTGGGAAATAAAGTTAAAACCATCTGGAGGTTGCCAAATTGCAGGTGAATTATCCAAATACGAGCAACTTGTATTCAAATAAGACAGAAACAGAACTTTTTGGCTAAAGGCAAACAAATTCTGTATGTCTGACACAAATCAAACAATGCCTACATCTTAAAATATGGTGGGCAAAGAACTGTACTACTGGACAGCTCTGTAAGGACATGATAAACTGCTAAAAGATCGAAAAGATCGAAAGATCGAAGAATGAATGCTTACTGGAAGAATACTGCAAGAGAACCTTTTTGTTTGATTTTTGCGATTCACTAAAATGAAATAATTGGTAAAGGCTCTGAATGTTTTTGTAAGGTACTTTAAATTGTGTCCTGCTATTTTGTCTTTAAGTAGTGATGAGTGCATTTTTTCAGCGACCAGTGAAATTCCACATTTTGCCATCTGCAAATTTTTTCACTAAACTGCAGAAAAAAAATTCCGCGGGAAAAATTTGCAGAGACAGAAAAATCAAACTTAAGGAAACATGCCCATTGACTTAAATGCATTTGGATAAAAAAAGTCGCCATAAGAAAAACGCTCATTGTCTAATGCATTTGGACAAAAAAGAAGCAGAGACAAAAAAAGTTGCCACAAGAAAAAACTCCCATTGACATCAATGCATTTGGAGAGAGAAAACTGTTTCGCACGTAAAAAAAAAATGTTGCACATAAAAAAAATTGTCATGCATAAAAAAAAATTATGCTCATCGGCTTCAAAGTGTTTCGTGAATTTCTTGGTGCATTATTTACTGCTTACAGTATATCAGATTTCCTGACCTTGGCCTGTTTTACTGACTAAAGGTGGCCATACACGGGCCGATAAAAGCTGCCGACAGAAAGAGTGTTTGGGGCCCTCATACACTGCATCTGTTCGTTGATGCAGTCCCGCAATCCGACTTCCCATTTAGCCTTCACTATGATCCGATTGTTGGGCCCTAGGGCCGATGATCGGATCAGCTCGATATCGCCCACCTCGATTAAGAATTATTGCTGCCTGAACCGACCTTTGCCTGGACTTGACTTCGCTAACTTCTTAACCCCTTGGATACTGCAAACTGTGTTTGGTGCCTGCTACTTCCTCCTTGGTCCATATATCCCAACCAGAGACTTCGGGTCCTGACAGGGGAGAGCCATAATGCAGAAAATAGTATAAATCTGAACAGCAAATGTGACATCCAACGTGCATTTGGTTAACTTGCATCTTTGTATCTGCTGTATCCTTTTATCTGTTGCTATGTTCTTATTGTATCTTAACCATTGATTTTTAAAGTCAATTCTTCTTTGCAGGGACAGGTATTGTTACTTTACTCTGTTGAGAATTGGTTAAGATGATATGTGTCAGTGCTGATGATACTCTTTACTTTAGTGCCACATGGAGAGAATTCTTTGTATTCTTGCAGAATTCAACCTAAGAGCCCAACAGTGCACGCTATATTACATACTTTCTTTCTTTTGCTTTTTTCCTGATGGGCAGGCTCTCATCATATTGAATGCTTTACATAGCCTCATATCATAGAATCCTATCTATGTTTGCAGCTTATTTTTTTTTTTTACTTTTGAATTACAAAATGATCTTTTACTTGCTCGATATTGTTTGCAGCCCGTTATCTGACTCCAGGGCAAGAGCAGGAGCAAATGACTCTCCCTGGAATTTTACAATGCTTTTAACCTTTGTCTTGATATCTATCAGAAGCACTCTCTCACATTGTCTCTTATCTTTCTGATTCATAGAAATGTGCCACAATGGCTTTGGAAACTATTAACTAGTATCTCTTCTGGCAACAGCTTTAAAGGTTCGCAGTGAACGCCAGGAGCTTTTCATTTCAGTCAAGGTATCTTGTATCTAATAATATTAAGGAATTAGCAAATATATGTAGGAATTTCTTTTTGATTTTAGTTAGTAAAAAAAAATTATTAATAATAATAATAGTAGTAATAATTAATCAGCACTACATTTTAGTAGGAGGGTCACTAAATATAACAAACACAATCTAAGGGGCAGATTTCTCAAAATGTGAGTTTAGATCTTAATAAATAAAAACTTACCCACATTCTATTCATTCCTTTGGGATTTTTAGAATTGTATTTATCAATGGATGAAAGTTAGAACTCACTATTTGATAAATACGGTTCTAAAAATCCCATAGGGATGACTAGAACATGAGACACTTTTTTTAGATTTGCCTCTAAATGTATTAGCTTTAAGGTGGCCATATATTTAAAGATTTGCCAAGGTTGCCAAGTGAGCAGATGTGCCCACCATAAGGTGGGTCATATTGTATCACTACGACAGGGATATAGGCCATTGGGGACAAGGACTGCATCAATAAGACCGCCAGTCATCATCCAAACTGGCCTGATTAATATCTGCCTAATTTTTGGCCAATAAATGAGCCAATAAGCTTCCATTGGACTATTTATGGCCACCTTAAGTTGTAGTGAATAAGACCCATGTCACAGAGCATTTCACCATTGGCTTGAATGAAACCTACCAGTCACTGTACACATAGGGGCAGATTCCAGGCAGCAAATACACATGTAAGGGTGTTTTGGCCTGAATCCACCCATTTCCAGCCCTTTTTCTTCTTGAAAAAGGGCTGGAAACAGGCCTAAAACTTTGTATTGTTGCAGATCTTAAAAGCCATGTGCCAAATAAAGGCTTTTTAAATTACTTCTGAATGGAGCTGTGTCATATATTGGAATTTGGTCGGGAAGTGGACCACTGGACACGTGCACCACGTTAAAATAAGAGGTGGAAATTGGACGAGTGCTGACTAAAAAACTGCCAATAAATAGTTAAAAACACACTCACAAAAGATTCTCCATACAATTGCTGTTTCTAAAAACAATGTGGGTCTCTGCAGCAGCAATGTAAGTTTCTGGGCGTCTCCCAGATCTCACTGCACAAGTCCCCACTGCACGTTAGTGTTTTTGCTGCATTGCACACTGACACACCTACAACCCACTGTGTGCTGGAAGTGACATTTTCCACAGTAATAAAACAGAATGTGCCCTTCTGTAAATCTGAGCAGGGGGAAATTTAGTATGCAACATGTGCATTCTTACTGTGAGTACTGTTTACTTCTGACTGTGATTAATAGTGCATGCCCCCCTTGCTGTACTATAGTCTATTTAATATGATCTCAAAATAACTGGATCTAATTCTAGATATATAAGTGGATCATTTACATACCATCATGATATCCATGCAGAACTGCTATTACCATAAGAAATGAAAATCACTTTTCTGTTCCTCTCACTGTGGCTCTTAAGCCTGTGATCAATCAGAAAACCCTTGAAAACCATAGTACCTACTGCCATTTCTTGAACACTTTGAATTCATCTACAATCACAAAAAATACCTTATTAAGAGTAGCAGAACACATAAGAGGGAACATCACTACATGTGTATTCTCATATTCTATATCAGGAGGTACCTGGGTTATGTACTGAAGAATAGCTTTATCCACAATACCACAACTTGGTTTAATAATTTTCCAATGTTTCATTATAAATAAAAAATAATGAAAGATGTTCCAGTTCCAGGTGGTCTGATAACTTAGAAGGAGGTTGGGCTAATAATACAAGAGAGTCCATTACTCGGCACAGAGGGATTAAAGTGAGAACTATTAAATTTTTAAGAAACCTGCTTTAATAGTTTCTCTTTCACTTCCCTAATCACTGGGAATATGATGACACTTTAACATCTAAACAGAGTGGACTGCCCATGTAACACAATGCTACAGCAATAACAGGTCAGGATACAAGATCCCCATTTTTAGGAGTTGGGTGCATTAGAAAGCCTACTGTATTTCATGACATTGTGTCTATTGATTCTGCACATAATTTAGCAATTTTTCATGAAGGCTGCTGTTTCGTTTACCCTATCATACCTATCTGCCTGTTTATCTGCAAGTTACTGAAATGTGATACTGTATGTTTCACCGATCTTTGATATCTCTCATCTGGAATGAAGAAGTTCCTGCTGTTCTTTACAAGCTTTTTTTTAAACCCTTAAAGTGGACCTGTCACCCAGACATAAAAAGCTGTATAATAAAAGTCCTTTTCAAATTAAACATGAAATCCAAATAATTTTTTTATTAAATCATTCATAACGCATTTAAAAATCTCAGCTGTCAATCATATATTGCCTGCCCCTCCTCTATGCCTTAGGCATAGAGGCCGGGCAAGCAATTACTTTCACTTCAATTCAGCACTTCCTAGATGTCACTGCTCTCCCCATATTCTCCAAGTTCTCTTAACCATTTAATTGTGTAGTCAGTGCGTGAGGATGGACATCAGGTGCCCCATTCTGGTGCACAAACAAGATTTTGAGATGATGGAAGGCTTGCCTTAATAACAGTGTCCACAAAATGGCTCCTGTCTGCTTGCTATAAATCTTGTTCCCAGACTGATGGAAACAAGATTCAAATAATTGAAACAGTGTAATTAAAGTTCATTTTGCTTGACTAAAATTATTAAATAATATTTGGAATAATGTTTGTTGGGTGACGGGTCCCCTTTAATATAAGCTCAAAGAAATCATGTACACCAAATTGCCTTTTTTTCCAGTCCAGAACTGGGGAGTCATTTCACAGCAAATTTTTCTCACACACATCATTGTAAACGTAAAAGGTTTATGCTTTTGTTTCTTTATCATTGCAATTTGCCATAAAGAAAAACAATGCAATGTGCTGAAAACGACTACAGGGAATAAAAGAAATCAGAACATTCCTAGCAAGTAGCAAAGACTTGCATTATTGTTAAATAAGGAACTGATCAGAAGGACTCTCTTTTCTGTTTCTTCCTGTTGGCAGACCTTGCACTTAATCAGTGCCTGCTATAAGTAGCAAATACAAAAGATAATTAAGATATTAACTGCTAGAACTTCATTTATATGTTTTCTTTACCAAAATGCCTTTGGTTGGTAACCTCTCCAAACAAAAACATCAGCTTCTTCATCTGATAAGTAATAAATAAAAATATACAATCTTTTTTTGACATGAGCAGGATTGGACTGGCAATCTATTCAGTCTGGCAAATGCCAGAGGGGCTTCCATAAGATGCCATAAGACCACTATGGACCTAAACATAAGTACAATCAATAGGGCTTGTGCAGAACTTACTTTTTGCCTATAATCTTAATTAGGAATTATATATAGGTTTTGTTGTTTCTTGCACCAAACAAGGCAAAATTTGATAATGAAACAAAAGCCACATTATGCTTCCTGATCTCAAAGACCAAATTCCAATAAATCAGAAGCCCATTTAGAAGCTTCTGTATAAATAAACCCCTTCCTTTCCCACATGAAGGCTGCTACAAACTGCTATCTTTTTTAGATTAAGAGCAGGTCATTATTCAGAGGTTTGGTTTGATTGACTTTGCTCTTAAGGATCAGGAAGTAGAATATTGCTTTATTTTTATTTTCAAATTAGGGATGTGCAGGTCGATCAAAAACCCACAGTGACCAGTGAGTTGACCACAGGTTGGGGAAGTTTGGGTTGAAATGTGGCGGTTTAGGGTTGGGTGTAGGTGAAACTGGGGAAATGCACTCCTTCTCTGCTCCTTTAGATTTCCTATCTTGGAACTAGAGACACTCATAAAAGTAGTCTGCAGAATGAGAAGGTGTAAGTAGGGGTCAAGTCCTACAATGTCAAAATTTGGTGTGTTAGGGTCGGGTGAGGGTTGAGTGTGGGTTGAGTTTTTCCTGACCTGATCACTACAGGAAATAAAAAAATATATAGAAATTTACTAATTAAAATAATAGGTAAAAACTATGTTTTGGACAAGCCTTTTTCATTAAGCCAACATTGAAAAAGCTGGGTATACTATCTTTTTAGTAGAGAGTATAAAACAACCATCTGCAATTCAATATTGAGAGAATCATGTGAGTGTGACGTGATTGGATTAGAAGTCGACTCTCTAGAGTTGGGTCTGACACTACCATTGGGGTCTCTATGAACTAGGAAAACCTGTGCCTTTGTCTTAGCTCAGTCAGATTATTATTTTTTTTTTTGCTTCTGGGGGATAATAAATCTTCTTTAAACCTGTCTGCTTGATCATGTTTACTTTCTGACTTTTTTTTTTTTTTTTTTTACAATTATTAATGCATCTACACCACACTGTCGCCCCTCCATTTTCACACTTATTAAGCATGTATATAAATACAATTGTTTGGTTAAGTAACCATATTCAAGTCATATTATGATTTAAATTGCTTTTAAAAAGGCTGATTGGCAGTGCAATATAAAATAATATGTTCCATTTATTTTTAGATTGTTTTTATTCCTAGGAGATAAGGTTTGATGAAAATTAAATAAGCAGTTAGTCATTAAGTTCCTCAGCTAAATTGCAATTTGTAATACTGTTTTCCTTCTTTTTCAGCCAGCCTACTTAAAATGCCAGTAGCAGATGTAGCAGTGCGCCTTTGTGTTTATGTGAAGACACAGGACGCAAGAGGTTATCCAGGGGCTAAATTACATAAAATACACACTGAATATCATTAAAAAAGTTTAAAATACAAATTTACTAAGAGCAAAGAAACAAAATTCCTTGATGTTCATTTTATTGATTGTGATGCAGTAATTTGAGATTTTTCTTACTAAAATAATTTATTCATGCAATGATTTTACTTGTGGCAATGATTTTTTATGTGTAACAATAGGCTCATTTATTAACCCAGAACAATTTGTACTTTTTACTTGTCAGTAAATAGCTCCACCAAATTTGAGTTTTTATTCACGGACATGAACAGCACAATAAACATTACATAGAAATATACAGAAATGAATGGGCTTATTTACCAAAATTCGAATTTGTGTAATATTAGAAATATTTTCTACTGTACTTCAAATAATCTCTATTTTTCTAAAAAAAATTAGAATGTTTGCTTATTTATTAAAACAAATCCAAATACAAAAAATAATCTGAAAAAAATAATGAAAATAAATTGAATACCTTGAATTCTTACCCATTAACATTTGCAATGGTTCAAAAAACTTGCATTTAAAAATGTCTTAAATTTGCCATAAATAGCTCCCAATGAGTTGAAGATGAACTCAACTACTTTTAGATGCCAAAGTTTTACATTCGAGTTTAACACACATTGGCCAAAATCTTACAGGGTCCATGCCTTTGTATTAAGAGACCTACCATATTCCCACTTACCAATTGTCCAGGCTGTATCTGCATTTGCAGGTACTTATGTATACAAAAGGCACAATGTTGGCACTTGTTTTGAAAATAACGTGTTATAATATTTCATGTCAAAATATACAGTGTTTATAAAATACAGTACAGGTATAGGATCCGTTATTCAGAAAGCTCCGAATTACAGAATGGCCGTCTCCCATAGACTCCATTTTATCCAAATAATCCAAATGTATTAAAATGATTTCCTTTTTCTCTCTGATATTAAAGGAATTATTCAGTGTAAAAATAAAAACTGGGTAAATAGATAGGCTGTGCAAAATAAAAAATGTTTCTAATATAGTTAGTTAGCCAAAAATGTAATGTATAAAGGCTGGAGTGATTTGATGTATAACATATCAGTCAGAGCACTACTTATCAGCTCTCTTGGTTTACACTGACTGGTTGCCCTGGCTACCAGGCAGTAACCAATCAGAGACTTGAGGGGGGGCCACATGGGTCATATCTGTTGCTTTTGAATCTGAGCTGAATGCTGAGGATCAATTATAAACTCACTGAACAGAAATGTACCATGTGGCCCCCCTTCAAGTCGCTGACTAACTCAGAGTTATAGAGCTGAAAAGCAGGACGTTGGATTCTGGCTGTTTTATTAGACATCCAGTCACTCCAGCCTTTATACATTACATTTGTGGCTAACTAACTATATTAGAAACATTTTTTATTTTGCATAGCCTATCTATTTACACAGTTTTTATTTTCACACTGAACTATTGCTTTAAAACAGTAGTTTGTACTTGATCCAAACTAAGATATAAATAATCCTTATTGGAAGCAAAACCAGCCTATTGGGTTTATTTAATGTTTACATGATTTTCTAGTAGGCTTAAGGTATGAAGATCTGAATTACAGAAAGATCCATTATCCGGAAAGCCCCAGGTCCCAAGTATTCTGGATAACAGGTCCCATACCTGTATATATAAAATACCAGTCATAAGCATAAAAAAGTTGAATAATTACAAATTAGCAAAGTAATATTCTTTATTCGTTCATTAAAGGAGAACTAAAGCTCAACCAAAGAATTAGGGTAGAAATGTTATACATGATTATACGCTTTCTATAAAACCACAAATGCCATAAAAGTCATAGGAACGTGTCAATATCAAGTAGGTGCTGCACCAGGAATTCCTTTGATTTTTATAGGAACGTGTCAGTATTGCTTTAAAAGATATGACTATAAAAGGTGCAAACGGAAAAAACAACACAGTGCATTGCACTAAAGCATACAAATCTATCTAAAACCTCTAAAATATTGAGTTTTTCAGACATCTAAGGCAGAGACACATGCTCAGATTTGGGGAAATTTAGTCACCCGGCGATAAATTGCCTCTTCTTCAGGGGAAGACTAATCTCCCCAAACTGCCTCCCATGGGCTAGAATCTAAATCACCGGTGGGATGGCACTCGGATCACTTTGTTTTCCGAAGTCACCTGAAGTTTCCTCGTGAGGCGACTTCGGAAAAACAAAGTGCACCAATTGCCATCCTGCTGCCAATTTACATTCTAGGAGGCAGGAGGCAGTTCGGGTAGATTAGTTGGCCCGAAGAAGAGGAGATTTGTCGCTGGGCAACTAATCTCCCCAAATCTGAGTGTGTGTCTCTACCCTAACAACTAGAAAAAAACAGAAACCCCCTAAAAGTCTGAATGGTTTAAAAAAGTCCAATAGGATCAGCAAAGCTGTCATTGACTTCTAGAGGACCTTTTAGAGTTTTACAGAAATTTAAAAAAAAAAAAACTATTTTTAGAGAAAAAAATATGATTTGTAAAAAAAAAAAGGAAATCCAAATGTTAGTAAATAAGCTCCTTATGGTTAATTCCTCTTTAAATTTGCCGTGCAAACAGTGAAACTCGGTAATGTTGCCGTATCCTTCATCCTCATTAATTACATTCTATTAAAAATATCCACCCACAAAATTCAAGAAACCGCACATTTACTACAGCAACACAAATTCTAGTTTTGTTGTGTTTTAAAGGTGCTTTTTTTTTCCTTTTTCTTTTTCTTTCGTCTTGAAAGATAAAGGAATGAAAACAATTAGGATCTTTTTGTCAAGTTAATTAAATTTTACTATGTGTAGTAATCTCAGTGGGTTTAGTATACCAGATTTAATGCTAATTAAAACACAAATTCCTCTTTGTATAATAAGTTGAAGTAGCAGTTGAAGTCTCTGCATGCTGATGGATATTTCACGCTAATTTATAGTTAGATGAGGTGAACCCTTAAAATTCTTTCTATTGAAAGCTAAGAGCAAGTAACCATTTAAGGACAAGCAAAAAGAGCAATAGAAATGAATAATAACGTTTTTTTTTTAAAGATAAATGAATGTTAATATGCCATAAGCCAATATGCTTTTAAAAACACGCCTAGTCTCAAAATACTGGGGCTATAACTGTGCAACAATGGACTCACTTATTCTATACAATTAAGATAAATATTACATAATAAAAAGGAAAGTGTCTTGGTTTTGGTGCAAATGCACACTTTCCTGAGCTAGTTAGATGTAGGGGTAGGTTATAATTACCATGCTTTATATAGGAGGAGATTATCATATCAATTTACTTTACAGATTTTGGGTTGCAATAATTATTATAGTGCATAGTGTTACTGCATACCTCCCTAATGTCCCATGTTTTGTGGGACAGTCACGATTTTCTCAGCTCAACCTGCATTCCCGGATTGTTGCCTGGGGCAATTTTCTGCTACCAGGGGCACAGGTCCAGGGTATCAGTTAAGTCATTACAAGCTTTGGGGTTGCTCTAACTTTTAGCAGCCCTCCCTTGGATCGGATTTTTCATTCCTTTAAAGAGTTAGCTGACATGCATAACCTTTGCAAAAGTTTCCATTATCTCTACTATACTCATGTATGGCTCTTTGGGATGGCACCCTAGCATTACATATCATGCCTGCCCAAAAAACATTGCCCACAAAATATTAAAAAATAATTAAAAACGAGTATTGCAGACTGCCATTGGAACTGATACTAACACGGTTCCAATTATTGATATATACAGGTATGGGACCTGTTACCCAGAATGCGCGGGACCTGGGTTTTTCCTGATAATGGATCTTTCCGTAATTTGGATCTTCATACCTTAATTCTACTAAAAAAAAATCATGTAAACATTAAATAAACCCAATAGGCTGGTTTTGCTTCCAATAAGGATTAATTATATCTTAGTTTGGATCAAGTACAAGCTACTGTTTTATTATTACAGAGAAAAAGGGAATCCTTTTTTAACATTTGGATTATTTGATTATAACGGAGTCTATGGGAGATGTTCATTCCGTAATTCGGAACTTTCTGAATAATGGGTATAATGGATCATATACCTGTACAATATTTATTGTGTATTCTTTTTATTTTGTATTTTATTTTATTAATTTTGTTTTTACTTTGTTTATTCATTTGCCCTTAGGGTAACTGCAATTGCTCTCCTCGGTTTGTAAAGGATCTAGCATGTGTAACAGAGAAAATAAACTCTTCCCTAGCTCAGTGAAAAAGAGGACACATCACCAGTCCTACAGCAGTTCAGAGCCTTATAAAACAATAAGATGACTAATGCAACATTGTTCTCTTTTCTAACCAGAGCTGCAACCTGGATTCATATAAAAGCACCTGTATATCTATGCTTATGAAAAGTAGCAAACGTTGCTGAAACTTGTGCTTATATTTATACACAGCCCATCAGGCACAGACTAACTTCAGTAGCTAATGAAACTTGAAGTAGAAACCTGACTACTTTATCTTGATAAAAAAACCTGTTGTTCTAATAAATGGCTTGTTCCCGTAACATGCTCTAGCATTGCATATTTTGCTTTATACCTACAGCGACACAGCATCGTTTGTGTATTCTGCAGATGAATTCAGGATAATTCTGGGAGAGGGATGTATAAAGTACTAAGGGCACATTTACTATTGGACGAATATCCTTCGACTTCGAATATCGAAGTCAAAGGATTTACCGCAATTCGTTTATTCGAACGATCGTAGAAGAAATCGAATCGAGCGTTTCGAAGGATTTTAATCCATCGATCGAACGATTTTCCTTTGATCCCAAATTGCCTAGAAAGCATATGGGGACCTTCCCCATAGTCTAACATTGGTGCTCGGTAGGTTTTAGGTGAAGTAGGTGGTCGAAATTTTTTTAAAGAGACAGTACTTCGACTATGGAATAGGCAAACGATTTTTAGTTCGAATCGTTCGATTTGAAGTTGAAGTCGTAGCTGAAGGTCGAAGTAGCCAATTCGATGGTCAAACTAGCCAAAAAAAAACTTTGAAATTCTAAGTATTTTTTATTCTAATCCTTCACTCAAACGTAGTAAATGTGTCCCTTAATGTGACTTGACATTGTTTAACAAAAAAAAAGGAATACTCTTCTGGTGCCCTAGCATCCTCTGCACAGTACTTATATCTGCAAACAATTTCTGTACAGCACTCACAACCAAAAGTATGACAGCATAGCACAAACATGAAGGGGGTTTTTTATGAAAACTATTTTTTTTCTAGCCTGGCTTTTTGGGGCAAAACCTCATATTTTTAGTGGAAAAAAACTCATGTTTTTTATTTATTATACCCCAATGCTGCAAAAAGCACAGATCCGAATACCTGGCATCTCAAACCTGGTCATCTACAAGTCAATGGCAGAGGCGCTGGGTTATACAAAATACATTTTCTTGCGTTTTAACAGGAAAAAAAAGAGCGATTCAAAAATAAAGTAAAAGAAAATCATACGATTCAAGTTGTCACTCAATTTGATCAAGTCTTTCCACAAAACAATTTTTATGAGTCATTTTAAAGGGGAAATATTGCCAAATGAAAATGTAATATAAACTGAAATAAGAAGCTTTTAAAATACAATCAATTAAACAATCTGTACCATTTCAAAATAATGAAGGTTTTCTTAACGTTTCCTCTTTCAGCTTCTGTTTCTCTTTATTCTCTATTTATGCAGAAGTTGGGTGTCATATTCATTGACAGTTAAGTTATATATCTTTTAAGGGGGCTCCTTTTGCCTAAAAGACATATTAGAGCTCACTATTAAAATCACCAGAAATTCTCTCTCTCTCTCTCTCTCTCTCTCTCTCTCTCTCTCTCCATGCAGGCTATTTTGATTTTGTTTGTACTGGAATCAGTTATTTGAGTGAGCTGAGCTCTTATACATCGGCTAGGAAAGGAAGACCCCCCCCATAAGATATATTGGATCTAACTGTCAATGAATATCTGACACCCAACTTCTGCAAGAAGACAGAATGAAGAGGAACAGATGCTGAATGAAGGGTAGTAAACATAAACATGATTATTTCAGAAACAATGCAGACTTTTTAATTGATTGTATTTAGAAATCGGAGTTTAGTTGTACTTTGTTTAATATAAAATGAGATAAATTCAGATTTTAGTAAATAATCCCAGAGTATCAGAGTACCTTCCATTTTTCAAAGAGGAAGAGCACTAGTCCGGGGTCAGACGTAAGAAGTGTGAGAAAGTATAGGCATAAGGAACTTTGACAAAACAAAAAAACTATACATTTCTGCTGTTTATCCATTGCCTTATGATTCATATTCCTGTTCCTGTTTCCTACTTCCTGTCTAAGCTAAGAACAAGTAAGAGCAGTACAGTCCTACCAGCCATGTTCTAATAAATATACTAGAAGTCCCTGTGGTTGTCTGACTTCTTCACCTGAAATAACACAGCAGAATCATGTAATCTACTGCTAGTCAAGCAGTTGATCACAACATGAATATATAGCAGCAGATTCCTTTTTAGGGAAGCTAGGCCTCCCCAAACCTGCATTATTCTGCACCTAATTTGAAATTTGAATAAGATGAAAAATAAATAAAATGGAAAGGGAAATCACAATTATATTTGCATAACTTACCAGTGATCGATGGTAAATGCAAATCAGAAAATAGGGCTTTGTCTTAGTAGAAGTGGGACTTTGGCACATCATTAAATGAGGAGGAAATACGTTTTGCTATAAATGGATATAGTTTCATTATATAGATGCAATTTATAATGTCAGCGACTTTGATTATGATTGCTGACATTAATTTATGTCATCTTGCAGAAGAAGGCCTACATGACATGAACGGTAAAGGCTCACTTCGATACAGCCGGCTAGAAGTGGAAAGTAACAGCAATTCTATATTAAATCCCTACGATTAAGCTCTACTGTGCTGGACTGTACTCTTCTGGTGCCCTAGCATACTCTGCACAGTACTTATATCAGCAAATAATTTCTGTATAGCACTCAGAACCAGAAAAGTATGGCAGCATAGCAGAAACATGAAGGGGGTTATTTACTAAAACTCAATTTTTTCTGGTCTGGCTTTTTGGGGCAAAATTCTAATTTTTAGAGTAAAAAAAAACCTGACATTTTTTATTTATTATACCTCGATTCTGCAAAAAAGCCAGAATCCGAAAACCCAGCATTTCAAACCTGTTGAGGTCATGTACAAGTCAATAGCGGATGTCCCTATCCCAATTTGAAGATATTGTGGTCTGCGCTGGGTTTAGCCCGATAATCAGAAACATTCGGGGTTTTGGGGTGATAACCTGAAAAAATACAGTGATTTAGAAATAGTAGAAAAAAAAAAAAAATCATACGATTCCGAAAAAATACAGTGATTTCGAAATAAAGTTAAAAAAAAAAATCTTAGGATTCCAGTGTTTGCTCCGTTTTATTTAGTATTTTATGCTACTTTCATAATAAGCTCAACTGTGTTATACTGTATTGCAATTGCGTGTATTTATATATATTGCAATGTACAGCACTATGTAGTGCTTTATAAACAAAGATATCTGTACCAACTTACCAACTTATCTATTACTTGAAATGTATTAATGCAGGCTCTGATATAGTGATAGCTATAGAGTTTTAACTTGGTTATAAACACTAAGAAAAACATTTCTTTTTCTTTTTATGCGTTCCATAACTTTTATACAGCAGGCAGCATCCAATGCAAGGCTATTACCTAAATGTGTGAGAACAGCTTTACATTAGCTGGGTTCTCTGCTAACTGATTTGTAGCATGGATTGCTGCCCTAATATAATCTTGGACTTTCAACACTTAAAATAGTACATATTCATTTACTGTATATTTCATATTGCATCTGCATTTTTTTAAATAAACATAAGGCAGAATGTATCAGACACAGAAAACCAAGGTGAAATGCATTAAAATTAGTAATTATTCCTTTTAAATTAAGACTCAGTGGGATAGTATGGTCGCTAGGTCACTTTGTTCTGCATATGCAAGAAAAAAAAGGTCTTCATTACATCTGTGAAGCTTTGCTGTGGTCTAGCTCAGCAGCAAAATGCAAAGTAATATACTGCTTGGTTTGCACCTTCTTCCTTTCCTTATATATTTATAAAAATCAGCTTAATTATGATCACCTTTTAAGGGAAATGCTAGAACGTAGAGTAATATTCCCTAAATGAGCAAGGTTTCAGCATTACAGTTGTTCTTGATAATGCTATATGAACGATGAGATCAAATTACCATAATGAAATCTGAAATAAATGTTAAAGAAATAAGATCTAGTCTGTGACCTTAGAGCCTGCAAGTTCTTGTCAATGGCCCTACCTATATTATAAAATAATGTGTCTGTGCCAAAATGGACTTAGTATTTATACGTTTTCAGTGGTTTTAAAGTTATTTGTACACTGAGTTGCTATTTAAATCGATACCGACAAGTTCCTAATTACAAATGTAAACAGGACTTCAGCCAATGGAAGGATCACTCCGCCCTCAGCCCAGCATTACTGATGCAACGCAGAAGATCAGAGGGTCGGCTGCACAAAGTTTTGTGGGGGTGGCTTTGAGGGGAACTATTCCTGGTACAGTACCTACTTCATATTGACACATTCCTATGATTTTTATAAGAATGTGTTGGTTTTGCTTTAAAGCAGCATTTGTCTTCAGAGGCGGGCCAGGCACACTAGGCAACCCAGCCAGCTCGCCCCCTTCCTTCTCCTGTGGCTCCGGTGTCATTGCAGGGGCATGCACGGTGGTGTTGCTCTCATGCATGTGCATAGTGACGTTGCATGGATATGTGCTTGGTAGGGGAGTACGCAAGCTGGGTGGAAGGTGCATCTGGTCTAGTGGTAGGCAGAAGAGGTAGCTGCTAGGGATGTAGCGAACAGTTCGCCGGCGAACTAGTTCGCGCGAACTTCGACTGTTCGCGTCCGCCGAATGTTCGCGAACGTCGCGCGACGTTCGCCAATACGAGTTCGCGTTCGATTCGAACAAAAATCGTTCGACCATTCGACCATTCGATTCCTTCGACCGCTAAAATCTAAGGATTTTCGTTCGAATCGAACGATCGAAGCCATTGGATCGAATGAAATCATTCGATCCAATGGCTTCGATCGTTCGAGTCGAACGAAAATCCTTCGATCGAACGATTAAAATCCTTCGATCGTTCGAATCGAACGATTTTCGGATGTTCGAAGTTCGCGAACTGTTCGCGAACTGTCCGCATTTTTTGCCGGTGTTCGCGAACGGCGTTCGCGAACACATCGGCGGCGGTTCGCTACATCCCTAGTAGCTGCCCAGTAATCATTGCACCCTAGGCAAGCAGCTGCCTCCTCTGCCTACCCCTAGTTTCGACCCTGTTTGTCTTGCTGTTTATACTGTAATCTCTGCACCCCCTTGTTCCTACTCCTGAAATAATGTTGTAAACCAACTGATTTAAGATGATTAAAAGAAGTAGAGGAGACCTGACTCCTCTTATAGTTTGTCAGTCCCAACGAACAGAAAGGGATAAACAAAAACAGCTTCACCTGCATTTAAATTAGACATAGATATTATAATTTCTTTAATTATGTAAAAACAGTTTTTGGATGGAAGACACTAGTGACAAGCAATTTTTTTTCCGGTAGGGATGGATTCGTAGTGAAATTCTGCCTTTCACCATCATTACTATATTTTTTTTATTTTTTTTTGCAAAACTGCTGCAAAAATTTGCCAAGAAAAACTCAATCAAGAGTGAGAGAAAACTTGAGGAAAAAATGCCCACTGACTTCAAAAAAATGTCCATGGATGCATTTTTTTAGCTTTTTAAAATTTTCCTGCAAAGTTAAACAGGACAGATCAGCTCATCACTAGAAGACACTTTCAATGAAAATACTTTCAGCAAATACTTAACAGGATAAGTTTATGATTATAAAATGCAGATAGTTGCATGTTCATGTGATTGTTGTGGCAGATACTTGTAGTAGTTCCTTTAAATATAATTGGACAACGTTTTAACTGAATCCATCTCCTATTATGAAATCCTTCATGGTTTGTTCTCCTACCTATCCTCGAGGGTCCCAACCTAGCCTTCAGATGTAAAGTTCACCTGAGTTTGATAGTGTCAATCTCAACTTCTCAATAACTGTATTGTGTTATGCTTGGTGATAGCCTGTGCCATATTTTCTTCCTGCCTAACTTCTACAGTTTAGTCTGCGAGTGTACTTATTTGTTGTATGTATGATTGATGTGTGTGTTTAAAATAAGAAATAAAACTTACCTTTAAAAAAAATATATAATTGGACAAGATCTGAAAAAATTATTTGTTAGATAGTGATGAGCAAATTATTTCACCAAGTTTTGCTGCAAAAATGCCACATATAGACTTCAATGGGTGAAAACATTTGTTGTGCGTCAAAAAAATAGACCAATGCATTTTGACACATTTTCACAGTTTCTCTCATTTTTCGGGAAAGCGAAATGGGTGAGATTGGCCCATCACTACAGTTGACATGACACATTGTTATAGGTTGAAATGAAAAAAAAAAAAAGACTGCATTTTATTTTTATCAACATCATTTATATAGCACCAGCAAATTAAACAGCCCTATCTTGCCCTGTAGACTTGGATTTTCAGGTTGATATAACTAAAACTAGCTAAGATGTTTTTAATGAACAAAAGTCTTCATCTTTTTGTAAATGTAAGTAGGTTGTTTTTTTTCATTGTAAACACAATTGACTCATTAATCACTTCTAAAACTTTTTGAACCGGGGCCAATAGCAACCATAAAATAAAAGCAAAGATTTGGTTGCCATGAGTTACTGAGCAGGTGTAAAACAGCCCATGACATTTATCATCACAGTCTTGATTAATCATACTTTTTTAAAAAATAAAATTCAGTTTAACTGTCTGGAAACCCATGGCTGGAAGAAGGGGTTGCTATTGTCTGAAGGCTGCCCATGTGTCCCCCCCCCACACATTTTTCAAGGGTCAAATTTCAAATTGAAAAACGTTGAAATTCGAATTCAAAAAGACCAACCGGAATTAAGTTGAAGTATTTTTGGGTCAAATAGGTCTGTTTTCAATCCAATTGGTCCATATTCGGTCTGAATTTGAATCGTTCGAATCTAAGGAATAGTGCATTCGATCTAATTTGATTCAAAGTTTTTCCCAAAAATAACTTAGATTTTTCAAAGTCCACCAATTGACTCCATAGGTTCTAGGAGGTATCCCATAGGCTAAAACAGTAATTCGGCAGGTTGTGGATGGCGAATGGTTAAAGTCTAATTTTTAAAGAGACAGTACATGAATATAGCTCGAAATTTGAATTTTTTTCATTCAAAAATTCACCTTGACCTTTGATAAATCTGCCCATAAATATAAAAGCATTTCGATTTTAGCTTATGGCTTTTTTGGAATACAGGATATGATGTCATTGACATACAGTAATAAAGTTGAGACTGTAGCTTCATTGTATTAATTTGCCAGTCAGAACCTGGTGAAATAGAGTTGGTGAAAAGTGCAACAAAATTACATTTTCACACTTTGATAAATTAGCGGATTTACGATAGTTCGTCTGAGCAATAATACACCTAGTGAAACTTAGTTCGCTAGCGACAAAGTAATTCGGTAGCAAAGTGTGTTGCCCATCTTTTGGTAAATAGGCAATGTTGTTGCTAATTGTCTTTTTAGCAAAAATTCATCAGAAAATCTAAACGACATAAATCCATACTGGTGGGAAAACTAAGTTACTACTTTTTTTTCAGTAGATTTAAGGTATGGTTATCCTAATTACTAAAAGGCCCACTAACTAGAAATCCCAGGTCCTAAGAATTTCATATATTACGTCCAAAGCCCGTTTTTTATAGTAATCATCTTTTGTGATTCACGATCCATTATCCATATGAGTACTTTATGGCTCCACTGATGACCAATTTTTAAAGCACTGAAAAATTAATTATCTGAAGTGTTTTCCCTTTCGTTCCCTGCTGGTTGCAAAAAAAAAAAAAAAAGACAAGCCTCAATGGAGCATAAATAATTCAAGAAAACCAAGAAAACAAACAGACAAAAGAATGACACTGTTAAAATATCATCTGTTAGCTGCAAGCAGGGGCACTCCTAACAGCAGAATGTTTCAAAAGCCAGCAGTAACCATCAATGGCAATGCTGTTTGCTGTGAATGGTTTAAGTCCATGGATATTTTATGACCCATATATTATTTAGCATTTGCTTAGTTTTGCCTGCTGAGTTCTCCCCATGACATAATTTGCAAAAAGAAGAGGAATACCACCCGCATGCTGCACTTGACACAAACAGAAACTGAGCCTAAAGACCTTTGCTCCAAGTGCCCTTTTATGTGTCACTGGTTGACACGAGGTATCCAAACATTGTTTTTTAAGAAAATTCTAGTGGGTGGTTTATTCATTAGCTAAAGGGAAATGGCTTGTCTGATTCAGAAGAGGCCACAGCTAGATGTCTAATTATGCTCAATAGAATCTGCTAGTGATAAACTGCTTTTAAACCAAACCATGCTTTTAAGTGGGTATCTTCCTTGTGGCAAAAAGGATACTGATAACATTTAAAAGAAAAACATTCTCACATATATACAAATGTCCACGTTCACACAATTATACAGTTTCAATAGTAATCATTTTAGAAACGACACTAAAATGCTATTTCTGTACTTCATTTGACATAGATTGGAAATACTTTATGAATGACTTTATGACAAAGTGTTGGTAAGTCCACAACAATCAGCATGGATGCTAACAGTTACATTGATAAACTCACATAAAAAAGGAGAAATGGTACACAAAAGCCAGATGGTAGAAAGAACACTGTAACAGCATTCCACACAACAGTGCCTGCTAGCCCAGTGGAATTGCGATGTGTAGGAGATTTATTAGTTTGTACTGTTAATGTCTAACAGAAACACTTTAAACTCCTATTATAGAAACACCCACCTATCTGGCTAAAGAACAGCAAATTGAATGAATAGAGATGGAGCAGACTTTTTTGGACAACTGTAACACAATTATTGTTCCTTTTGTAAGGAAAGGTGGTTTTGATCATATATGTATGGAACTTCATGATCTTATCTACATGTATAAAATATAATTTACAGGAAGTATGAAAAGGTAATTCCTTAAAGGGGTTGTTCAGCTTTGAGTTAACTTTTAGTATGATGTAGAGAGTGATATTCTTACACAATTTGCATTTTGTTTTCATGTTTTATTATTGGTACTGTAGTTTTGAGTTATTAAGACTAGAACAAAAGAACTTTTATATGAAACAACGAAGGGGGTTCTTCACAGTGAGGACAGTGAGGTTGTGGAATGCACTGCCGGGTGATGTTGTGATGGCTGATTTTGATAAAGGGGACCTGTCACCTTAAGAAATAAAAAATTCCAAATCCTATTTTATCATGTTAGTCAAGCAAAATAATCTTTATTTATACTATATAATTTATTTAAATCTTGTTTCCTTCAGCCTGGGAATTCATAAGTATAGCAAGCAGGCAGCTGCCATTTTGTGAACGCTGTTATTAAGGCAAACCTTGCATTATATCAAAACCTTATTTCTGTGCCAGAATGGGGAACCTGATTGCAATCCCCATGCACAGGCTACATAATTAGATGGTAAGGAGGAAAGGGGAATGTGGGGAGGGCAGTGACATCTAGGAAGCGCTGAATGGAAAGTGAAAGTAATTTCGTACTCCGCCTCTATACCTAAGGCAAATAGGAGGGGCAGGTAATACATGATTGACTGATGAGATATTTAAACAAGTTTACAACAGGTATGGATGTTTTAATAAAAAAAAAATTATTTGGATTTCATTGGATTTTTAATTTGAAAAGGACTTTAAGTATACAGTTTTTTATGTTTTTTTGATTAAGTATATCTTAGTTGGGTTCAAGTACAAGGTACTGTTTTATCATTACAGAGAAAAGGGAAATCATTTTTTTTTTAAATATGGATTATTTCGATAAAAGTCTATGGGGCAAATTTACTTACCTCCAAATTTACGCCAGTGTTGACTTCGCCAGGCGTAGATTCGCCAGGGCTGCGCAAATTCATGAAGATCCGAAGTTGCGCACAAGTTACCGATCATTTGCAAAGTTGTGCTATTGATGTTATGATCAGCGGTTCGAAGTTACCACTTCCAGCATTTTTTTGGGACCATCCCTTTCTACTCGATTGCACTTCGCCTGGTCTAAGGTGGCGAAGTAAAGTCTGGCGCAAGAGGTAATGTTCACGAAAATCAGCGAAGTGGCAAAATGACGTCACGCTGGTGAATTTTCGCTAGTGTTAACCGCTTCGCCCTTTAGTAAATTTTCCCCTATGGGAGATGGCCTTTTTGTAATTTAGAGCTTTCTGGATAACATGTTTCTGTATAGTGGATCCCATACCTGTACTGCCTTTCATTTATTTTGTATTAGCACTAAATTTCAGCACTGCATAAACATTACATATAATGACAGTAATGCAAAGAGCAGTCAATAAATAGTAGTTTATCTTGTGCATCCCAATTAGACATTTCAGAAAAATTTTGAGAAAATCTCACTTTTCATATAGTCATCTGCTATGTATTTTAGCTAGCAATGCTTTTATACAGTAGACTGAGACCCCACCACTACTTAGAGGGTTTATGTTCCAGATGTAATATATGAGTTAGTGCTAATCATTTTACCTAGTATCAATAGAGCAGACATTTGTATAATGAGTGATAGGACATTCCTTGGGAGGTCAATGTTAGTCCTGTCCTATAAGCAAGAAATAAGCTACAGATTAACAACTGTGAGGTTGTATGCTATTGGTAGACTCAAAGCAATGGACCATACAGTCAAGTACAAAGGTTAGTTATGACAAAATGTTATTTATATAGTAAGTATTCTTGAAGTTATAAAAGGATAATTGAAGGTGTGAGGTTGTATGCCATTGGTAAATTCAAAGCAGTGGACAGGATGGCCAACTTTAATAGTGAGTTAGAGCGAAATTTTATTTAGTAAGTATTCTTGAAGTAATGAAAGGATAAACTTAAATTATGTTTTCATATTGGAACAATGTTATTATGTGGCTGGGAATTTCTGACCAAATATTTAACTGCTAAAAGGGACTTGAATCCAAGAGGTCTGTTGCACTAAATACTAGGCACAATGCCAATGGGAGCTGGGTTCCTGTACTTGCCATCAGATTAAAAGCAGATCTTAATTGTCTTGGTGCTCAGCAACTCAACCTGCCATACTTAAAGCATAATTCTTGAAATATTTAGCCTGCTTTTCCTTGCTAAACATAAGCACCCAAAATCACTTCAATTGTAGTCCATAACAATTACATGAAATGACAAGGGCCCCATTTATTAAACCTCAAATTTATCTGGTCAAGGTTTTTATAGGGAAAACGTGTGGATTTTTTGCGTGGAAAAAAAACTTTATTATACCCCAAAACTACTAAAAATTTTCATCCAAAAATACTCCATCTCAGACCTGTTGAGGTCATGTAGAAGTCTATGACAGATGTCCCTGAGGTTTCTTGACATTGTGATCTGATCAACTCAGAAAATCATGTTTTTAGAGCTTCAATTGTACGATATGAATTGACGCTCGATTTTGTTGCAACATTTTTCCGCTCTGAGTTTTTTGAGAAATATTATTGATAAATGAGTTCAATTCATTGAAGGGAGTTTGTTTGACTTTGTTTTAATAAAAAATTAGGTTAATTCGAGTTTTAGTAAATAACCCCTTAAGTGTCAAAAATATATCATGAGATTTTCTCATAAACAGTTGGTTTGTATCTTTGTATTTTCAAAAGAGCTTTCAGAATATAATTTCTAAAAAATATATGTGGCCGCAGTAATCAATATAAATGAAAAACAAGCAGAACAGTATTGTTTCTTTTTATATAATTTTATTTCAAACAATGGAATTATGTTGTATTACCTCTCTCCATATGCCAAACTGTTGGAATGCATTCAAGCGTCTTTGCTATAAAACGCCTGAAAGAAAAAGTATCCCTTGGCACTAAAAAGTCAATCCAGTGGGGAAAGTGTATTCTTGCTTGGCGTTATCTTGAAAGCACAAATTCCCTTTATTTCACTTGAAAGGCGTATGAATAGTTTTTTCTTCCCCCGTGCCAGTTGCTCTATAGATCATATATACAAGGAAGTTTGAAGACAGACATCTATTCATAGGCAGTAAATACTGCACAAGCCTTCAGCTAAAAATAAACTGCTTTGCTTTTGTCATTGCTACCATGCTGTACTTGTGTTTCTTTCTCCAGAATATAAATATCATTGGGGAAATTTAATTACAAACTTGGTGTGTGCATAATATATATATATATATATACACATTTATAAGAAAGGGGCATTATGTTATATAATAGCAAATGTTCTTACAGGTGTTTAAGATAAAAACATATTTGTGTTGAAAACTCTGAAGGTAACTGGAGATAGTAACCCACCGCAACCAGTTTGTTTTCAATCTGAAGATCAGTAACCTTCTGATTGGCCTCTACGGGGGGAAATGTAATATCGGGCGCTAACTCAAAAAACGTTTGCAAAGTGAAAAAATTGCGTTTGAGAACACTTTGCCCCTAATGCAACAGTAAGATATTGATTGCAAATTTTATAGTTTGCGAATGTTCGCAGTGTATGTATTGAAATTTTGCAATCGCGAAACTCCAGAGCAGGTGTTAAAGGTTCACAATGCGTAATTAAGATAAACAATCAAATAAAAGCTCGAGAAGAATATTACATTGCCACATGCACATTTTTATTCACAAAGATTTGCTCTTTGTGAATTTTATTACATTTCCCCCTTTATGTTACAAGACGTTTTGCTCCGATATTTTTAGGACACTCTAAGATGACAGGGTCAAATACAGTCAACTTGCAGTATATGGCACAGAACACATTTTGATATAGAAATGCCTCTTGATTAATAATTTACAAATGACACATGCCCTTTAATTATTTTTTTCCCACCTTTAAGGTAGAAAATAAATATTTGCCACTCCAATGCCACATGCAACACTTTGTTGTGCATTTAGAATACGTGTAGGGTTGAACCAAGGGTGCAGCAGATGAATGCATGAAATGCCAATATTTCTTGCCTTTCAGTTTACTCTGAAAATGTCATTACACCTGTAACTGCAGGGTTCCATCTACAGCCTGCAACAGATGAGTGCTAAAATATTTTTTTCGGAGTAGAACAACATTTTGAAAACATTTTGGCTAAAATAACTTTAAATAAAATGCACATGAAGACACATGTGTAGGATGCTGGTATCTACCATCCTGTGGTCTCCTTTTCCTGTTTTCTAATTTTACTTAAAAAAAAAAGTGTTTAAATAGATGGCATAAGGGTTTATCTAAGTTATCCAAGATTCTATGGCATAAGGCAAATTTTTCCCACTGTGATTTAAATCTGACTATGCCAGCTCCTGGATGTCCTTGAACTCTTTCTTTACATCCATGCAAGAATTTAAGAACTACAGACAATTCAAATTTGGAACTCACCAACTGTTAGGATTAATTATCAGGATATGTAATGAGGTCTCTAGGATATATATATATATATATATATATATATATATATATATAGATATAGATATATCTATATATCTATATCTATATATATATAGATATATCTATATATCTATATCTATATCTATATCTATATATATATATATATATCTATATATCTATATCTATATATATATATATATATATATATATATATATATCTCTGTATATATATATATAAAATGAGTCACACATCTCTAGTACAGGAGTTTACTGAGAATTGTAATATTGCCACTAGGATTCTAGTCCCCACAGCAGCCCAAGGTAGTTGCAGTCAATAACCACGACAAGGAGTCATCCCAATGAACCTCATTGTTACATGTTTGTCAAACAGGCCAGGTCTTACATATACATGGGAAGAAGAAGCAGGAGAACAGTACCAGGGATTCAACTAGAATCAGTAACCAGAACTGGTTAGACAGAACTGGGTCATATAGAAGTATCAATTTTAATATAGTACAAAGGATTTAGGGGACACAAGATTATCCACATCAATTTTCATTAATTTTATAAAAACTCACTATAATGAGTTCGATTTCTCAAAGATCACTGAACATAGCCTGTTCGCTCAATGATAGGGGCATCTGATTGGAATGATATCTTGCTGAAGCTGACACCAACATAAACCAGAAGACTTCTGACTCCCCAGGACAAGTTCACACTGTACTTAATACCCTCATGCCAACCAGCTTGAGATCTGGTTTCTGGCCCTCCAGAAAAAACACTGAAACCAACTTAACTGTTCTAGGTAGATACCACTCACAATGAGTTTTAAGGGCAGCAGTTCCATACTCAATCTTCTGTATCCCTAGAGCCTTAATTCAAAGTAACCCAATCTCAGTCTGTTGCTGACATGTCAATTTGTGTATTCACACTAAAAGAACTGTGGTGTTTAAAATAAGCTTTATCGCTTCTTAAAACACATGTTCAACACTCCAGCCCCATTGTTTGCCATAAATTGGATTTTATTTGTTTGATTTTAATAGAGTGACAAGATGCACTCCTAGAAGTATGCATCTTGAAATTGTGTAACCAACTTTGTTTGCAGTGTACCCTGTTCTATTGCTTATCACCTGTACCCATCTCAAAAGTGAAACAAAATGGGTCAAATTCGCCCATCCCTACTCATAATGGCCATCCTGAGTAAAGAAGGCCATCTTCCATTAGTCCCCTTGACTGAGGTTGAATAAGGTTGTAAGCACCTCGCAGATCTAGTTTGGTAAAGACCTTGGCTCCCACAAGTCTGTCGAACAATTCAGGGATTAAAGGTAGAGGGTAATGGTTCTTTATGGTAATCTTGTTTAACACACGATAATCGATGCATGGTCTCAGGGAGCCATCTTTCTTTTGAACAAAAAAGAAACTAGCTCCGGCTGGAGATGATGATTTTCTTATGAAGCCTTTAGAGAGATTCTCCAGGATATATTCTTTCATAGTCTCAGACATGGATAAAGGATAAGTTCTTCCTCTAGGAGGAACAGAGCCGGGAATAAGATCAACAGGACATACATAGTAACATAGTAATATAGTAAGTAAGGTTGAAAAAAAGAAACACGTCCATTAAGTTCAACCTTTTAACTTTTTTTTAAATTTTTTTAAATCTGCCTGCTAGTTGATCCAGAGGAATGCAAAAAACCCATCTGAAGCCTCTCCAATTTGCCTCAGAGGAGGAAAAAATTCCTTCTTGACTCCAAAATGGCAATCGGACTAGTCCCTGGATCAACTTGTACTATCTCCCATAACCCTGTATTCCCTCACCATCACAGGGACGGTGAGGAGGCAGAATTTCAGAGTTTCTCTTTTCAAAAACTAAAAAAATAAATTCTTTGTAAACACCAGGAAGGAGAGACTTGGAGGTACAGTCTCAAGTAGACAAGAAGCAGACACAGGAATAATAGAAGAATGATTGCAATTAGAACGACAATGTGAACTCCAGGCCGAGAGTGATTAGAGTCGGTGCAGTAGCAGAGGTAAGGACTCCTGGAGAGATCGGTCTGCCATCCACAGCATGGACCAAAAGAGGAGTCTTGAGTGGCACAGGAGATAACCCACAGAACTCGTCAAAGGATTAATCAATTAAATTTCCTGCCTATTAATGCTTGAGAGAAAAACGTGCAGACGAGGTAGTGAGGGAAGCAGGGAGAAACATCGAGAGCGGAAATTGATTGGGAGTGCAGAAATCTTGCCTAGGGGAGACTTCCCCCTCACACCTAGGTTGGAGCATTTCCCTGATTCTGAGGTCTCGTTGGACAAGATTGGATAAGATGTCCAGTGAGACCGCAGTACAGACAAAGGGCAGCCATTCTCCTACTAGTTCTCTCCTCAGGTGTTAGGCGTGTGGCTCCAATCTGCATTGGTTCATCTTGAACTGGTGAAGGAGAAGTAGTTGGAGAGAAGAAACGTTTGAGGTTTGCGAGTACGGAACTTAAGTGAAGATTTCGCCCTCATTCGGGAATCAATCTTGATGATGAAAACAAGTCGTCGAAGGAAGTAGGCAGATCCTGGGTAACCACCTCATCTTTGAGATCCTTGTGAAGTCCCCTTCAGAAAGCTGCAATAAGTGCCTCATTGTTCCAAGACACCTCTGCAGCTAGAGTCCAGAAGTTGATGGCATATTCAGAGGCAGTTCAATTTACAGCCCGGGACATCAAAAAATTGCCGAAAGTTAGAAAGAAAAGCAGTGGAATCATGTACCAGAGGATCATCTCTATCCATTAACGGTGAAGCCCAAGCAAGGGCTTTTCCCTTAGGAAGAGCAATAATATAGGCAACCTTTGATCTCTTGGTCGCAAATTGATCAGGAACCGTTTCAAACTGGATTTTGCATTGTGTGATGAATTCTCGGCAAGCATCCGGATCACCCCCCCCCCCCAAATGAACAGGAGCATGAATCTTGGGAGGCTTAGGAGATGCAGATGGAGAAACCACCAGTACCTGAAATTTGGAGGGTTTCTAGGCGAGAGGTGATGTGCTGTAAGGCCTGTGCAAGATGAGCCTGTCCAGACGCTTCATCATAACATCGAAATATCCCTCCATGGTCAAGGAAGCAGAAGCCTGGGAAGGTTCCATCTTGGCCCAAGCTATCTGTAAAGATCTCGTTATCAGAACTTTGCGCAGTGATGAGTAGACTTGGTTGCACAGGATAACCCTGTGGTGTTGACCGACGACCTTTTGGGGCCCCGGCCTTTCTGCTGTGGAAAACCAACAAGGAGGTGCGGATTTTTAGCAAATAGTCTGTAAAAGAGGTACCAGCAAGGATTTAGAATAGACGTAGTCAAACAGGAGAAGAGTCAAAGGCAGGCGGGAGGAATCGTAAAAGAGAGTCAAGCAAAAGTCAAAATACTAAATCAGATAGTAAATATGCTTGAGCAGGAACAGTCTAGTCTAGTCTAGCCTAGCTTGGGCATTAGCAAAATGGTGGATCAAGCTTTTAAAGAGACTTTGGCACCTAAACATTTAAATTTGGTGCCGGATAGTGACGTCATGATGCTCAGCGTCATGGCGTCAGGACGCCCATCGTCAGAAGAGCAAGCAGGAAGTGCGCACCTGCACACACGAGAACAATGAGAAGCGTGCCGGGTGGTAAGTGAAGGATTAGATCTCCCAGCACATCCACCCTTTGGATGTTGCTCCCAGTGGCCTCAAAATAGATGCTTATTTTTGAATTCCAGGCTTGGAGGCAAGTTTTATTTGCATAAAAACTAACTATAGAGCCTCCTGTAGGCTGCCAGTCCACATAGGAGCTATCAAATAGCCAATCACAGCCATTATTTGGCAACTCAAGGGACTTTTTCATGCTTGTGTTGCTCCCCAACTCTTTTTACATTTGAATGTGGCTCACTGGTAAAAAAAAGGTTGGGGACCCCTGTTCTTAAGGATACGCTACAGAACATGGATTAAAGACTAAACAAGGACTTTTACTAGTGATGTGCTGGCCAACCCAATACCCGTGGGATTACCCGATGGTCAGGCGGGTTTGGGCTGACCTCACATGCTTCTTTGCGGATGAGCTCTTCTCCTGCTTTCCCCGTCCGCCACCGTCAAGTGCCGGCTTCCGACTTCCTGGTTTGTCTTTTATAGAAGCTGCGCCTGCACACTGTTCTGACCAATCAGTTCTGATTGGTCAGAACTGAAGCCTTTGGAAACCCCCCTCCAGGGGTATAAATGGGCCATCAGGGGAAAACTGTTTTTGTGTTTCAACAGTTGCCTAGGTGGCATTCCTTCAATTGCTAATTGAATTGGTTGCATGACAATAGAACTCTACCTGAAATCAGTTGCAGCTAGGGATGTAGCGAACCCCCGACAATGTGTTCGCGAACGCCGTTCGCGAACACCGGCAAAAATTGCGAACAGTTCGCGAACAGTTCGCGAACTTCGAACATCCGAAAATCGTTCGATTCGAACGATCGAAGGATTTTAATCGTTCCATCGAACGATTTCCGTTCGAATCGAACGATCGAAGCCATTGGATCGAATGATTTCATTCAATCCAATGGCTTCGATCGTTCGATTCGAATGAAAATCGTTCGAATTTAGCGATCGAATGTTCGAATGGTCGAACGATTTTGACGCGAACGCCTATTGGCGAACGTCGCGCGACGTTCGCGAACTTGCGGCGGACGCGAACAGTCGAAGTTCGCGCGAACTAGTTCGCCGGCGAACAGTTCGCTACATCCCTAGTTGCAGCATCTAATTCTTAAATTAAATTCTCATCACCAAAAAAACTCTACCTTAATACTCAGTAAGGATCTGAATTCCAGTGCTCATTTAATGCTTTTCTAGTTTCCTTTCTTTTTTTTGAGAACACTGATAAGCAGATGGAAAAACTCTGTTTATAAGTTTAAGAGGGAGACTGGAAACTGCAGGAAAGATTTTCCTGCTAGCTGTTAACAAATCTAAATAGGCAGACAACCCTATTCCATTAGCCATGGGCAGAATTGAAGAGTGAAATGATTTTGATGTGGACATGAAAGCCATTTCCCATCATATCATATTAGCGATCTATTGTATTAGCTTTCATTTGCACTGCTACAGAGAACTGCACTCGGTCTATTCAGAAATAAATAATGGAAATAGCTGATGCCACAGCTGATGCCATTTTCTGGAAATACATTTATTTGGCTGAAACTTTTTCAAACTTTGTTTAAAAATGTTAACTGTTTCTTAAATTTAATATAATCCATATAGATGGCTGTTGCACTTTAATGGTAGATACTGCTGCAAATATAGAAAAATGTTCAAATAAATGTAATCTTAAACATCTTACCTAAAAGTATTTATATCCATTTGGATTGTCAGGTGATATTGCAATGTCCATGTGTATTCATGTAAAATGCTAGATGCAGACACTGGGGACATGATAGGAGACTTAATGAAAGTCAATTAGTTAAACTAGTTATACAGAGATTTTGTGGTTTTTGGTGTATGTAGAGACAAAACACGTAGAAATGGAATAAATTCCTTAAATTCTTTGGTAACATTAAGCTACATAATAGATGGAGATTCTGGTCAAATAAGCTAAGTAACGGAAAATCAACAGAATCAACCCCATTCCACTTGAAATAAACAATACTTTATGTTTCTATATATGTTCCAGGAACTCCATATCTTTGAATATTCATCAACATCAGTCCATTGTTTTGTTATTGGATTGTGACCGTTATATATGTTAGTAAAGCCATGTGTTACCAACTTAAACATATCTGCTATATATACATTGCTGAAAAGCAATCAATTCCTGCTAGCAGTGTATTAAAATTCCATATAACCCTACCAAATTCAGTGCATAGAAAACCTGTAGTGACCAACAGAGGAAAAAGTAACCTAATAATATACTATCACATTACTAAGTGGTAGATTTGTCAATATGTGAGTTTAGATTTTAATAAGTAAAAACTCACTTATGTTCTATTCATTCCTATATGATTTTTAGAAGCATATTAATCAATGGGTGAAAGTTAGAACTCGTACCAAGGAACAGCACACAAGATGATTCAAACAGGGGACTAGCCCCTTTTGCGTTTAATGCAACACAATGTTTCAGGGGTGCTCCCCCCACATCTATTAATTCAGTCTTTTTGTCCAAGACCCTATCTGAAGCATCTCCAATTTGCTTCAGAATGTGAAAAAAAAAATCCTTGCCGACTCCAAGGAAAAATGGACCAATCCCTGGATCAATTCTTTCTTACAACTATCTAATGTACCTGTCAGGTTAAGCCACAGGTAAGTGGCTAGCAGGTAGGAGCCTAGATGCTGTATAACCCGGGGAATACAAATATTTTACGCAATGAAAGGCAGGGAACATGCTGTAATGAAAAAGGTGTTTTAATAATGCAGCGTGAGGAAGAGCACAACAGTTACAGTGCAAGATGAAGTGAATACTTAAGTCCTTGTACCAGGCTAGTGGTCAGAGACAAGCAAAACAAGTCCATATACTCACAGAAAGTCTTGTCAGGCAGCTGACAAGGAGAACCCAATAGGCAGGCAGAGGCCACTTTCTTTTCAATGGAACAAGTTCCTCCTTTATGCAAAAGGCACTGCCACCAATGAATCTGCAAACTGCAGGCCATCAACAAATCTAAAGTAATTTGGCCATCACTGAATTTAGCAATGGCAATAAGGGAGACAGAGGGTGGGCAAGTAATATTTAAGGGGAGGGGGCAGCCTAGCCTGGCCCAGTGCCACGGTTGCATTGTTTCAATAATAATGTGCAGTCCATGGACTTCCAAAAAATATATGTCATAAATAATATGCATTTTAATGCAAAATATGCATTTATTTAGACTCTATACTTGCTAACCAAATTGTTACATGGTGTATGGGGAAACATTTTACTAACTTGCACTTCTTGTATTTAATTGTGGGCATATGAGGCCCTCTTGTTAAAATAATCAATATGTGTACTAGATCACCAGTCACAGCATGTCTGAGACACTCTGAACATCATTATTTCCATCTCAATGCTATAAGGAATAAATAGAACATCATAATTGGAATAACATCTAGGTAAACAAAGATCTGCAACTGATCTAATTAAATTCTCTGAGGCTTTTTATGCCTAGGGCACTTGAAGCATAATTGTCTGTGTCCGTGCTCACCTGTGTAGGCATCTGAAGTCATATTGGGAGGTGATGGTGGAAAGACTAACACAAGAGAAAATACTTATTTTATTTTGCAATTATATTTTTAATGGAATAGGATTGAAATTCGAGTGCAAAGAAGAGTTATGCCAAAACTGGACTTCAGTCATCCGTGAGTACACATCTAACAATATTGCTTTGTAAACTAATTGCAGGCTAATAGAGATAACTACTCAAAATTATCATGTTAACCTGTTTATTAAAGATGTATTCAGATCATTTCATTTTGCATCCCACATGTGCCAGTATATCCTAGCATAGTAGCATCAGAAACTAAATTTTCCCAAGGGCAGGACTACACGACGCACTTGGACCCGACACGTCGCAATGCGACTAAACGCATGCGACATGTTGGATGTTTTACATAAAACGGAAGTGACGGAGTAATCGCATGTTACAACTACATTGATCCGACTGTTGGATGAAAACGCAGCGGGAACCATAGAGTAATGTAGAGATTTGATATGATATACATTAGGATAAAATTGGGAAAATGCTGGTCAGTTACAACCTCATGCAAAGTACAATTTGGGGAACGAATCAACTTGGATGTTTTCTGTAATGCAGCATTCCTTTGCACAATTGCAGCTGCTAGTGAATTTGCACTTGCTGCAATTTTCTTTCATACATTATAAAAAAAAATATGGAAATACGCGTGTATATTTTTAAGAATGCAAGTTATGGTCAATATTGTCAGGGTGGGGATTTCATGATTTTCAGGGCACAGCATTAGAATGCCACTAGCTGAGATTCATTTGGTACAAGTCTTTGTGTCTTGATGCAGCTACCAAAGGAACTGTGGAATTCTTACCACGTTTCAAAGTGGAAGTGTTTATACTCAAGTATTTAATAAATGGTGCCAATACATGCACCTACTGCATCTGTTTTTGCACATTTGCAATTTTGACTATATTTGGTAAAATGAGTCAGTCTTCTTTGGATTTCTCTTAATATGCCGGTAATGTAAATACATTTTTATGATATTTCTTACATTTTATTTTCTAGTATTTCAAGGGATTTGGAATTTCTTCACAACGGTATGTGACAAAATGGAAAAAGGAGTTCAGTTATTACTGTCTTATATCAGCTTAGTATCAACTAATACACTCTCACCCCCACTTTTTTTTTTAACTCTCTGGAGAGAACAAGCTTAAAAAGTGATTTCTCTGCGTAGCCTGCTAAAATTCCTCAGCTAGTATAAGCACTTTCCAAACCACATCACACATCAAAAATGCCAGACACATTAGATGCACCCATTACTGGCAAAGCAGCCACTTAACAATGCTTTAAAATAATGAAAATTCAAGATTATGACACAGACTGATATTTAGCAATATCACAAACAGGCAAACTCAAGTCACTTGAGATATATATAAAAAAAAATCTATTGTTTTGTTTTTAGATATAGAAGCTGGAACGGGAATCTTTCAGCCTGCATTATTAATAAATACATGATTCAAATGTATTAAGTAGTGAATGAGAGTACTACCTGCATAAATGGCTTGATATAATACAATGGAACTAAAAGATTAGGAACTTTTTACAAATGTTCATTTATACATTGTGCATATATACTGTATATATATATATATATATATATATATATATATATATCAATGAACATTTGTAAAAAGTTCCTAATCTTTTAGTACTAGTACATTGTATGTGTATATATGTATGTATATATATATAGAGAGAGAGAGAGAGAGAGAGAGAGAGAGAGAGAGAGAGAGAGAGAGAGAGAGAGAGAGAGAGAGAGAGATATATAGAGATAGATATATATAGCCAGACTCTGCTGGCTAGTACCAAACTGGCAAGGCTGCTCTGCTCCCTGACTCTGCTGTGTGCCATGGCCGTGCGCATGTTTCCCCTGTGCGACAGTACGCACCCATTGATGACGTCACAGCATTCACGTGGGGGAAGAGAGAGGTGCGCCGTGCGTCAGAGAGGGAGCAGTACTGCTGGTGCGGTGGATTCTTGTTGGTGGCTGCATAATAACCATAGTAATTTTTAAAAATATTCTAGTAAAGCATTAACAAAGATCTTCCTAGGTGAAATGGGAGGATGCAATAGACTTATCTACAAGGTTTAGATGAAATAAGGTGTATGTTGAGAATTTGGCTTTGGTTTGGGCCACTAGTATGGGTACTGCCTGGTGCAATGACTTGTACTTGTCCTCCCACCTCATTTAATCTGATAGAGTATGCTAAAACAAGGTTGTTCTATCACAGAGCTTCTGATTTTAAGAAAATTTGATTTTTTTTTGTATTACAAATCTTTGAATGGGTAGCAATACTTATCTGTGTTCTTTTTTCAGCTACATTAAATTTACACAAGACCAGGGCCTCATAGACTGTAGCAAGTTACAAATATGTAGGTTATCAACTACAGATGATGGGCCGGCAGGACACTGCTGAAAACCTCTACAGGAAGTGTGGCGCTCCCCTGCATGCGTGCAAACATATGTGCTGGGGGGGGTTGCTATTGGTAGTGGCACTTGCGACTGGGGTGGCAGACTGGGGTGGCAGACTGGGGTGTCTGGGGCCCACCAGGGCTGCTGACACAGGCTCCATGTAAGGGTTTTGCAGCTGCCAAGCTAAAGGCAGTTAGAGGTAATTAACTACAGGTATGTGGTAGTTAAAAGGAGGTGTGGAGCAACACCTCAGGGCTGATTCCCCCTGGAGACCTCCTGGAGTGAAGGAGGGTGAGGGGCCACTGAAGGAGTGCTGGTTAACACCAGGGAACCAGAGCGCAAGTACAGTATTCCACGAATTGTATTAGTTAAGACTGATTTTAAGAGCACCCCAAACCCAGAGACTAACCTGGGATGCTTCAAATGCCCAGATTGTGTTACCTGCAGATGCTTACTGACTGGCCCTGACTTCCCCCACCCACATACGGGCAAAAGAGTCAAAATCATACACAGACTGAGCTGCCACTCAACGTATATTGTATACATCATTACCTGTCCTTGTGGGATGTACTACGTGGGGAAGACTTGTACAACACTAAAGGAAAGGATTGGAAACCATTGTTCGACAATCAGCAAAGCGCTTAAAGAGTGTAACCTGTCGCCAAACATTTTTTGTTGAAGGGACACACACTCCCCACTTTTAGATGCATGGCAATTGACCACAACCCCCCATCCCTGGAAAGAGGGGGTAATAGGGATCAAGCCCTACTAAGAAGGGAATCTAGGTGGACTTACAGACTAGACACCATGGCTCCATGAGGACTCAATGAAACCTTGCAGTTTGGATGTTTCATGTAATGAACGGCTACGTGACAAACTTTACTTTGGGAAGCAGTTATGGACTAAGATCCTTCTGGACTCTATATCTGTTTCCCATTTCTGTGATACACTCTGGTTTGCATTTAATTTTCATACTACTACATTGTTGAATGTCTTCACTGGCTACATTTTGTGGCACAGTTTACGCTGTCACCTTGTTATTACGCTTGGACCCATGACTCATTACATACCAATGGTAACAGGCGTACCCTTTGTCCGTTATATCATGATTTGTTATACCCATTATTTTGGTACCTGCCTGGGCATGTAGACTACGTGTAAACCCCATCCTGATATGTGGGCATAGAGGGGAGGTGAGACGAACATGGGGCCTTGTCTAAGACTCACTAGCCCATTAGCCTGTAATGCACCTGAACCATGGACGATTTGTGGAGTAGGATGGTTGGTCTCCAGTAGGATGTTGATCTACCCCAGAACTACATGGTCCATTAAACTGTAGCTTGAATTCGAAATAGGCAATAGGTGCTAAGATACAGATAGGAGGGGGGGGTGAAAGGAGTACAACGCGCCGTACCGTCCCACTGAATCTTTTAGCCATATAGGTTAGCCCCACCTCTACAGGACCCTGAACAGGGTGCATGACATGCCCCTGTACTGATTGAAATGGTATGAAATGGTATTATATATATATGTATATATATATATATATATATATATATATATATATATATATATATATATGTATGTGTATATGTATATATATATACAGGACCCTGAACAGGGTGCATGACATGCCCCTGTACTGATTGAAATGGTATGAAATGGTATTATATATATATGTATATATGTATGTATATGTATATATGTATGTATATGTATATATATATATATATATAACACTTAGCTGAGATATGATAAAGTTACAAGAACATATGAAACATTGGGGACACTTCTAGAAAATCCAGTTAGAGGGGCTGCACTGATTCAGCTCCAATTAGCACAGCTCACCATATTGCACTTATTTTTTTTTTATTTACCTCAGTAAATTAGAAACCATTAGAATTGTGATTTTTTTTTGTGTTTTTAGCATTTGGACTTTAATAAATAACCCCGCAGGTGTATAACAGGTAGTACTTAAAACTTAAATAAAGATTTTAGCAGCACCAGGGATTTTACAGGAACAAAGTCATACAAACCAAGATTCAGAAACAAATTGGATTTTAGGAACAAACGTACTACCTTAGTCTAAATTGGTGAAACATCCTATAAAATCTCTTTGCTAAGGTGATAAACTGGTGGGGGAGGATTTTTAAAAAGCTTTCGGTAGCAGCCAATCGGAGAAGGAAAAAATACCATTAACCCCTATTCCTGGCTGAATTGATTGCCTAACACTGCTATTCTCTGAGCTGCTAGTTTTGAATGCACATACCATTGAAACAATGTGCCAGTAGTAATGTTTTTGCGAAACTGCATTGAAAATTCGCTGGAGAAAAAGCCACCGCCACCAAAGAATTGTTACACATCAAAATGGTTGTGTGCATAAAAATTGTCGTGCATCAAAATCATTCGCACGTCCATTGATTTCAATGCATTTGGACAAAATAGTCGCGAATATAACATATTTTGCTTATGTCAAAAATTGTTGCATGCCCATTGACTTCAATGTGTTTCACAAATGTTTGCTTTTTTGTGAATTTCTTTGCCGTTTCGTTAATTATTCGGCGAAGCAAAACAGGACAGATTCGCCCATCACTATTAGTCAGCTCTCCTCCAGCTTAAATTTAAATTCCCACATACATTGAAAAAGTGATTTTGTGTGAGTTGTCTAAAAAATGTATTTTTAAATATGGGTTAAGCTAAGTTACTGACAATAGGCCCCTTAACGAAACCAAATACGAGTAAAATACTGCAGGAATTCATTATGTGCAGAGAACATTCTGGCTATGCATGTTTGCATTTATAAATATATTTAAGTGGCAGCTATTTGCTTCAGCTGAAGAATTTGGCATATACAATAGCAAAAGCCAACAAGAGACCTGGGATTCTCCCATATTTGCTTAACCTTTTCTATCCACTTATCTGTCCTCTCTTTGGGATAACTAATCCAGCTAACTTGCCTAGCTCTCATAGATCATTATTATGCCTCTTTATTTCTTCATTACACTTCATACTTTCTTTAAGAAGCATAAAAGGAAATATGCAAATGCTCAGTCAAGTCTGAATATTCTGCCTTTGATTTGCAGTTTAACTATGTCTTGAAATGCGTGTGATAAAACAAAAATTTGCTCAGTTATATACTTTATCAGTTATACAAAGGGTAATAGAAGGGTAAACTAGAATACTTACAGAAATATTTGATGTTTTTTATTGAAGAATAAATCTCTTTATCCTATGTCATCTGACATTATAACACATAATTTGCCATATTTATTCTCCAATTATGTAACAAATTTACTCTTTACTGCAAAGTGTGCACAGCCATGGGCCCCCACCCAACAAAAGGTCAGGAGGTGTGCTGATCTCCCGGGGGACCCGACACTCACAGAATAGGTTTTACTGATGCTTCTAACACACAGGGGCCGATTCACGAAATTCGGGTGAAGGGTTAGAATAAATAAAAATTCAAATTTCGAAGTATTTTTTGGGTACTTCGACCATCGAATTGGTTAAATTCGATCGAATTCGAACGATTCGAACGATTAGAAGTAAAAATCTTTCGACTATTCGACCATTCGATAGTCGAAGTACTGTCCCTTTAAGAAAGACTTCGACCCCCTACATCGGCAGCTAAAAGCTACCGAAGTCAATGTTAGCCTATGGGGAAGGTCCCCATAGGCTTGCCTGTGATTTTTTGATCGAAGGATTTTCGTTCGATCGTTGAATTAAAATCCTTCGAATCGAATCGATCGATCGCAGGATTTGCGCAAAATCGTTCGACTTCGATATTCGAAGTCGAACGATTTTAGTTCCCAGTCGAATATCGAGGGTTAATTAACCCTCGATATTCGACCCTTCGTGAATCGGCCCCACACTGTCCACAATTCTATTCCAATGGAAGGAACACCAACTGAAGAAACCTAAGGTTTGCCATGAATCATTGGTGTTAACAGGTATATTTGGCCCATTGTCAGTTGGTATTCGGTATTGTTGTTGGCAGTTTCCCTATCAGCAAAAGCAGGGGCATAAAGAAGTTAGATGACAATGATATTAGAAACTTTAAACAGAAATAGCACGAAAAAGACAACACAAATGCTAAAATTCTGATACTTTTAGTTGCTAACAGTAAAATAATTGCAAATGCAGGGGTGTGGTGAGGGTGAACTTCATTACATTATAGTCATTAAATACAGTATATTGCTCTGAAGGATGGAAAGAGGCACATAGCATGGCCAGTTAGACATTAGTGATGAGCAAATGGATTTGCCAGCCATGGATTCACAGCGAAATTAAAAATTTCACCATGTGCGATTTTTTTTTTTTGTTCAAAACTGCAGAAATTTCCCACTGCAAAATTACCCTAGAGAAAACACCCATAAGAAAAAACAACCATAAGAAAAAACACCCATTGACTTTAATGCATTTGGAGAAAAAAGTCACCATAAGATTAAACGACCATTAACTTTAATGCATTAGAACAAAAAAAAGTTGCCATAAGAAAAAATGGCCATTGACTTTGATGGTTTGCATCTATTGCCCATTAATCACAGCTAAGACTTGTTTAGTAAGAACTTTATTATTTGATCTGTATTGTGCTGAAACTTTGGCATATAAGTCCAAGTTGTAATTTATTAGAATATTCCAACTCAAATCTAAAAAAAATCTCATTATGCAATTTTTATAGTAATCTATGAAATCGAGTTGAGTTTGCAGTTGGGCTCAGGGGTCTGAATGAAGTCAGATTAGAAATTAACATGGTCTTTAATCCAGCCAACGTTTAAGTAGAGGTGAATACTTTAAATGCAGTAAGGCTGGGGTCCAAATCTTAATGAGGATAAATTTCTAAACTAATATTATCTGACCAGTGATCTCGAAGCTGCTGTTCTACATCTCACAGAACCTTTGTTTGAATATAAATAACAGAAAGATGCAATGCTGGATATACAGTATTAGTATGCCCGATATACTTTGTATACTAAGATATCTAATTATTGAAACCCAATATAATAATCTTCTGTACATTTATCGATGTCCCCCTGGACATTCTAATTCTAGGTGCCATGTTAAATGTCCTTTCTACCCTATTGAGAATTTGAAAATGACAGGAAGGCCATCTTCCATAGACTCCTTTTTAATAAAAAAAAAATATTGTTGGAAATTCCAAATTTCTTTTGTTGATCTTTTCTTTTAATATTTAAAAAATGGTTTCAAAATTTAAGGCTTAAAAAAAGTACAAGAAATATCACAGTGGAGCTAAACTGGTTATTTCTAGCATGGTACATTAAATTTGTCTGGGTACCAGATGAATTCAAAACTCAGCTGCTTCACTGGAAACAGTGTTCTGCTACAAGGTAAATGAGCAAAATGAAGCACAATGGATGCTTTTCACAGCTCCCGTCACTCGAACACTTATCCCTTCAATATCTGGAAATACTATTAAAAGATGAACGTGGTGAACTTGATTAGGATGGCCTCTGTTGTCTGTTTAAATTCTTAAGATTTCTGTTTTCAAATTACCAAGCAGATGCTCAGTGCTGACAGAGGTTAATAAAATAGGAAGAAACAAAGACTGAAAACAGATGTTTGGATTTCCAAGCACAATTGAAGCCTCCTTCAAAAAGATAAGCTTAGACTTTACCATTATCACAGAACCGGATCCTTGAATTCCCTGTATAATCTGATTACATTTTCTTTAAATTTTATATTAAGTATAGACAAGTCATAAATTGGTTTGTTTTAAAGCTTCTTGCTATGTAATGTTACTTCCTCAAAAAAAGTATGGATAATAGATTCACAAAGAGTATGTTAGGTGTAGGGGTTTGTAGTATAATCCAAGCACATGAATTATAGCATAACTCCTAAAAGCACCTTTAGGGGTGGTGACAGACATTTGCTATTTTCTGAAAATGGATGTTTGAAATGATTTTGAATCTTCTAAGTATTCAAATTGTCTAGCATGTCTGAAACACAAGTGGATGGGAGTCTATCAGGAAGGGCATAGGCGCTGTAACTGGGTGGGGTCCAAACCTTTTTACACTGATTTTAATTGCAGCTAGAGTTGCCAATTGGCCTAGTTGGTAAAATACCAGCCAGGGTGGTATTACAAAATTACTATGACTATGCACTTGCTGGTAACTTTGTAAACCCGATTTGATCTGCTTCCGAACCTCCCCTTATCAACCCCCAAATTTGCTCCCTACTCCACCTCCATCTTTCCCGTTACCTCATTCAACGCCTTTTTTCCAGATTCTGTCTCCGCTTTGGCCAACAGTGCCCCAGCTCATAGTCCCATCCCTGATGCATCATCGCTTGCTCCAAGGCATAGGTTGTTAAGGGGCCAACCAAAAGGTGGCAACCCTATTTGCAGCAGGACCCAGTGCCCATTCCAGTGCAGCGGTAGGTCCCCCAACCCCTGCAAACATCTTCCATGACTGTTTGGAAAGGGAACCACTCTCCAAGAGCTGTTTCAGGAGATTAAAACTGACCCTACAATTTAACATCCTCATGTTTTGCAAATTGCCAACTAGTTGTCAATATGCAGTGTTTTGGGGGCACTTTGCAGATATATAGCATTCATTACCTGATATAATCATTGGTGAGGTCTTTTTCTGCCTAATGTGATCAATGTCTGAACAAGAGAGATTGCTTAAAGGAATAAAGCAAACAAATTATAAGCAAACATAATTTAGTGATAAATTGTATAGTCTACTGTAAATTTACTTTATCACTCACAAATAGTGTAAACTGTGTCTTGATGTTCAGGGGAGAGCATCATTCCAATATCTGCTGCTAAAAAACTTAATATACCAAAGGGCCAGTAGTACAATGTAATAAATGTGCTCTAAAGACCTTCACATAACAATTTTGAGTTCATGGGAGTTATTTTTAAACTCCCATGTACCCAAAATTTAGCTGAATACGATCAAAATGTATTATAAAAATCTAATTTTTCAAAGTCGGGTGAATAGGATCGGCCAAAAAACTCAAATTGAATTCTAATCAAGTTTGATTTGAGTTTTTTAAACTGGATTCAAATTTTTTCTGCAAAAAAAACAAAAGCTTGAATGTCAGGAAAGCTGCAAACAACTCCAAATTGATCCCAGTGCATCTTCCATAGACTAAAACAGCAATTCGGCAGGTTTTAGGTGGCAAATAGTCGAATTCAAGTTCTTACAGGACCAGTATATGATAAAGCTTGAAGATTTAATTGAATTTTTTTTTAAAAAAACTCTAAATTGAATTTTCACTTCAAACCTTGATAAATCTGCCATTTAGTCTGCATTTATTTTTGCTTTTGCTTTTACTTAACACCTATAGCTTTCTGGTAGGGGTTTTGGTTACAGTCACCCCATTTGGTTTTACACCCAGGCATGGAACTAGCTATTTTGGATTACTTAAAACATAATGAACTGTGTGAAAAAGAACTAATGGTTTAAAGGGAAACTATTTAAAGGCAAATCAATTGGCAAAAGTAATGACACTGAACTGAATGAAAATGGCCAAGGCAGAAATGAATTGAAAGTTTCTATTTTTTTTTTTCTTCATTTTTTTCTGTTTTCAATGTATCTAGTGATGTTTTGAGTTAAGCTGGCCATAAATGAAAAGATTCCATCATAACATTAAATACAAACTAAAGTGGACCTGTCACCCAAACACAAAAATTTGTATAATAAAAGTCCTTTTCAAATTAAACATGAAATCCAATTTCTATTTTTTATTTAAGCATTCATAGCTGTTGTAAGCTCATTTAAAAATCTCAGCTGTAAATCAAATATTGTCTGCCCCTCCTCTATGCCCATGGCATAGAGGTGGGGCAGACAATTACTTTCACTTTCAATTCAGCACTTCTTAGATGTCACTGCTCCCCACACATTTCCCCCTTTCTCTTTACCATATAACTGTGTGGTCAGGGCATGGGGATGGACATCGGGTCCCCCATTCTGGTGCACAAACAAGATTCTGAGATGATGCAAGGCTTGTCTTAATAACAGTGTCCACAAAATGGCTCCTGCCTGCTTGCTATAATTTTGAAATCCCAGACTGAAGGAAACAAGATTCAAATAATTTATATAGTGTAGTTAAAGTTCATTTTACTTGACTAATCTGATAAAATATGATTTTGAATAATTTTTTTGGGTGACGGGTCCCCTTTAAAGGTGAACCAGCCTTTTAAACAGTCTTTGGGTTTTACAGCTGATTTAATCACAATCCCTGAAAGTGAATTTGATGTGAGCTTTAAGTTACCACAAACCTTAGAGGCTTTTGGTGTAAAAAAAAGTCCAGTAACTGCAGCACGTCAGATGATGTGGTTTTCAGCAATGTGATTTTATTGGCTCAAATATCAAGTAGACAAAAAATGGTTTTATGCGTCACAGGACCCTTTATCAAGCTTTTGGTGTAAATATGAACAGAAAAAGGATGCAGCTGAATGGGAAGGGTTTAAAACAGACCCTGTTTCCAAACTTGACATTATGATGTGTAAAATGAAATTTGCTGTAAAAACGGTGTAAAAAGCAGTGTACAATAAATGGCAAATTCATCAAGGTCCATGCGAATGTCAGATTTGCCTCCATTATTTTACATTGCTTCCAGTAGAAGTCACTGTAAGAAAAATTGTACATTGTTTTTTAAACATTATTCTGCATTTGACAAGCTCCTTCTTCATTTGCAACCCTGAGATTTTCCAGAGTCATGGCATAATGTGCTTAAAATTGCCCAAATATTGAGAAAGACTTTTAGAATGAGCAGGTTCCCCAGATGAAAATATTGATCAGTCCATAGAGCAGGAAGGATCCAGGCAAGAGAACGCTGATGGGGAAATGATAAGGAAATTGCAGGAACAAATAAGGAATAAGGAATAAGGAATAAGGTTGTCTCTTTCTGATAGCACAGAATCAGGCACAATGCACTGAGATGGCTGCCTAAATACCAATAGTACAGCTGTTGGTTCAGGAATAACATTTTATATGGTAGAGTGAATTATTTGTAATGTTTATAATATTAGTGTAATTTAGAAATAAAGTGCACCATAAAAATCATGACAGAATCCCTTTAATATTCTTTAAAGCTCTGACTTTTGTTATTTCTCGAGCTAAACAGGACGAACTGGAAAACTGATTTTTTTTTTTGTTATAAAATTATAGAATTACATTATATTTCAGTGCAAAACCTATTCAATGACCTACTATTGAAAAAGGGTTTATGCCATCCTTATAAGGCAGAGGCAGTATTTATTCCTTACATATGAGGATCCTGTTTATGGTACAAAAGACAAATTAGCTTATTGAGTGTACTTTTTTTTTATTATGTGATAAGAAATTGAGATTGTGTTTGTGTATGCCAGAAGCTCGTAGTTTAAGAATTCAAGGAAAGAAATATATGTATATGTATGTACTGAATAGATGCTTGTCTTTCTAAATCAAATTTAACACTTAAAGTTGTATGTTACATGACCCACCTGGAATCTTTGAACTTGGTTACCATAATATGGGTAGGTTTATTGATTTAAAATGTGCTCAGAACAGGATCTTAAATACTTCATAGGCATCTGGGATCAATGAGATGAAATAGTGACACCAAGTGCCAGCTAATTAGAATACTATATCTTGAGCTGCTCATCTCATCATGGAGAAATGAATATAGGCTGCAAACATAGCCTTTTTATAAGAACTAAATAGATAAAATTGCAATATCATAAGTAAACACGGGTGAAGTATGGGTTCTTTAACAACCCACATGGGTGCCTGAAGATATATGTAGCATTTGTTCCAGGATAAAACCTTTATACATGTGATTATAACATGCTTTCACTTTTTTATTTATTTTCATTGTTTATAATACTTTAAATGTTTGAAAAATAATTATATTGCTAAAATTCCTTTAACTGAATTCACAAAAGAACTCTCTGCTTGTTAAATGCTGTCCTTGAGAAGCTTAATGAACATGCTAGGGACATCCAATTAATTAATAATATATTTACGTTTACAGCTAGGCAGCCTTTGAAAATAGGTGACAAATGCAATTCAGAGAGAAATTATACAAAGACTCAAGAATGCAGTGACGTCTTTACTGTAAGTTGAACTAGCTGTTACTTTATGAATTGCATCCTTATTGATTCTATGGAACTCTTTCAGAAGAAAATATACTCTTGGATAGTGATGGGCAAATAAATTCAATTGCCACAAATTCGTGGTGAATTGGCACGTTTCATCACTGGCAAACAAATCTGCGAATCTCCAGCCAAATTTCCTGAAAACGTTCGAGTTGCTGGATTTTTTCGTGAAAAGGTTTGAATTGCGCTCTTTTTTCGTAAAAACTTTTTGAATTTCACAATTTTTTTCATGAAAACGTTCGAATTTCACAATTTTTTAGTGCATTTTCTGATTTCACGATTTTTACGAATTTTTCACCATTTTGCGAATTTTCCCGGCTAATTTAAATGAGAGAGATTTGCCCATCACTACTTTTGGAACTTTTGTGGCCAATTAGAAAAGCCTCTTTCTACCACTACCATTGGTATGCAGAATGGGAAGGTATCATTCATCCCTCTAGGAAAGAAAATGTCAGCTTTCTATGAACAAATCTACACGTGAAGGGAATTTGCAGGTGGAAGAATTGTGTCCGAGTGATAAGAATGTCAACACTAAACAATCAAGGCTTACCAGATCATCTAATTCTAATAAAAACCGAGCAAACCTAATAATTTAATTTTACATAGAAATATATATATATATATATATATATATATATATATATATATATATATATATATATATATATATAGGGAATGAGGAGCAGAGCATAGTAATACATGTCTCTATGAATTCCAACAGGTATAAAGAATAAAATGTTTTTTCTATGATTCCAATAGATACTATTTTAAATATGGATAAGGAATTCATTTTACATAGTTACAACAGATTCAAATCATTCTTGCTCTACAAGCATGCAACCTGTTATTCAGAATGCTCGGGACCTGGTGTTTTCCGGATAAGGGGTCTTTCCATAATTCGGATCTCCATACCTTAAGTCTACTAAAATATCATACAAACATGAATTCAACACGATAGGATCATTTTGCCTCCAGTAATTAATTATATCTTAGCTGGGATCAAGTACAATGTACTGTTATTATTAGAGAGAAAAAGGTAATCATTTTTAAAAATGTCAATTATTTGATTAAAATGGAGTCTATGGGAGATGGCCTTTTCATAATTCATTATCCTTTCTGGATAATGGATTTCTAGATAACGAATCCTATTATTGTATAAGAAATGCAAACAAAAGCAAAAGTATGCTGCACCAAATCAAATATTTGATGAAGGGTTTCGACAAAACCTTATTTATTTATTTTTGCAAGATTTTAATTTGGCCAACTCCTTAGTTATTACAAAAATATAATTGTTTCAAAAATACTTTCCATCAGTTTTTGTTAGTGGCATCTGTCATGCGGGTGCACCTGCAGTTACAGGCCAAATCCCTCCATGTGCCATTGACCTTATTATAATATGATTTTACTGTAGTGGACAGCAGAATGCTACACTGTTTTGTTCACAAACAAAAGCAGAGCCATGAACTATATCATGCTCACCCCATTATCACTGATCTTTTTCATCTTGTGATGCTTATATTGATTACTTCCTTGGCATTGTATTACTGATAATGCATGCAAAGATAACATATCTTCATTTGATGTCACTTGAATGTATACACTGTGCATTTAGATGCTGTCTTTATTCCCCAGATAAATAACTCGACCCAAGCAAATACAAACATATTAATCAGAAATATCAGCACAGTAATTCCTAGCCATTAGATATAAAAGGATGGAGACTGATGCCTTGGGAAACGAAAGAGCTTCCAACTGCAATTTGAGAAGCTTGTGGTAATAAAAGACTGATAAATTAAATGCTGAATAGTCCCACTACGCCCCTTAGTTCTCTAAAGTAGATGCCCAAAAACTTGTTTTCATGTGCAAGAGAATTTTCCATTGAGGATGTGGCTTACCAGCATTATGTCAGCCATCATGCTGTTATATAGTGAATAAAGTACCCTCTTATGCAAAATCTAAACATATTACAAGTTATTGATGAGTTCCATGACCATATAAAAACATGAGGGGAAGGTTGAGTGTTTTTTTTTTTTATACAACAGGTCTTGGAACTCCTAAGTGACTAAATATCTTAATATTTGGCAACAGGGGGTGATTTATTTATTATAGTATACAAGTTTCATTGCGTCATGACAGAAATGACATTGCCAAGCTCTGATTATAACCAATGATATCACTAAGCACCATTTATAAAAATAGAATTTGCAGGATATCAACATATATTTTATTGTTTAATCTATTATAGTCATGCAATGTTTGAAACAAGCCTAAATAGTCAAAAACAGAGCAATCAGGTCAAAATATTTGAACGCAAATTATATTTGAACGCAAATTATTGTTATCTTTTTTTTACATAGCGCCATGCTAACGCAAAGCTTTTGAAAGATTTATCATCATTAATACAAGTCTCAACCCCCATGGAGCATGTCATCTAAGGTCCCCATCACATTTATACAAGGGTGAATGTTTATGGAGTTTTGGATCCCTTATAACTGTAGACGCTCAAGAAAAATGAGACGCATGCTATTTCAATGATATAATTTATAATAGAGATCTCAGTAATTACGATAACAGAAACTTGTATTACTGAACGGACATATGAAATCACTGAGAATAGCTTGTATGATGGGGGATTAAAAATAGCATTTTTAAAGTTTAAAGTTTGTGAGCTGTTTCCATCTGAAACTAGGAATAATATAAACCCACACCTTCTAGTGACTGCACCATCCTTAGGCATATTTTCTCCATGATTGTTAATATGTCCTTTCTCCTATACTTCATGTCAGTATATTCACCTCTTTTCCATGGTTTACATTCTCTCTTTGTCCCATAACTTTTTAATTTATTTGTAGTGATGGGCTAATCTGACCCGTTCACTTTGCCTAAAATTCACAAAACAGCGAAAATTCCCCAAAATGCAATGAAATCTATGGGCGACAACATTTTTTTTTGATGTGCAACAATTTTTTTCACCCTCTGGAGTTCAAGGACAACATTTTTGCTGTGAAAATTGTTGAAAAATTTTGCTCATCAATATTTATTTGCCATTAGTTCCATTTGCATGTACTGTATAGTTGCCTCCAACTCTTACATCTTACATTTTATGCATTATCTCTTCATTTACATAGTTAAAGGTGTCATCTGTACTATTTTCAGATAATTCAGCTCCTCTTCTCTTTTTTACAGCTTGTGTGTTATGTGGCCTCTGGATGATTTAATTGTAATTTATATAGCATTTATACCTTTCCATTAACTTAAGATATACTACCTGACCATTTAGTTATGTATAGTTTTGGGCCATTCTGGGATTCTTCTGAACTGCAGGTGTTCTATTGAAACTTAAAATGTAATCTGCAAGTGTGTTGCACATGAATCAAAGCACAAGGGTAATAGAGAAGTAATTAATTTTATTGCATGGCATTGAAAGACAACAGGAACATTCTTTTAATCCAGTACATGGGAACTGGTGCATCAGGTAGAAGTTCCTATCTCAGCTTTGCACATCGGTTCCATCTGCAGTAGCAGAGCAGAAAATGTTCCTGGAAACAAGGCCCCTCCTGTCATGCGGCAAGGTGAGAACCATGCCTCAGATGTCATGGAACAGCCAGTTATCATGGCAAAAAGCCACCTCTCATAACTTTAAGAGCCAAATTTCCATTTTTTTACACAGAAATTTGGCAGCAAGCGCAATAGCACTCGGCGCACTAGCAATGCGCCTCCCCGGACCCGATCCTATGCTAAATCGTTAAGCAGGTGGGATGGGAGCAGCATTCATTCTATGCTTACATTCATACACATTCCCAAATACATATACACTTTTCCTTTTTCACTACCATACACACTTTCACATTCCACTTATACATGTATACACACTATTGTGCAACTGCACATATCACTCTACTTTGTTTTTAATTACAACACCTTACTTCTACTTTTCTAAAATGGGCATTGGTTAAGGCAGTCTCTCCCTCTTAAAAGCCACTCAGCAGTTGGCGGGGAGGATTTAGCACAGAGTCTGAAACCAAGGCACAGGAGATGTTTACATAAAACATTGGTACTACATAGAGAGGTAATATTCCTTTTTTACTATGATTAAAAATAAATAAGTTATGGACCACCATGTGGGGTTTTACCTTGACATGGTATGGTGGCTTATCAATTTTATGATCATAACTTTGTAACAAAAAAACCCTGTTTCAAAATTACATGCACTTGCATAGTTACTTGAATCATTTAGACAGGGCTTTAAACTTTTTGAAATTGGCCTCAGGTGTGCATCCACAACCCCCCCCCCCCACCCCAGGGATGGGAGCAGCAGCCCATGAAACACCGCTGCCTGGAAAATATAGTCTTACAGGAAGCAAAATGTAAGTTAAGTGCTGAACTTGTTTTATTGCACACATTTTTATTAGATGGGGTGCATAATAACCTTGTACCTTATTTTGTCACTGGCAGATGAGCCAACAGATGAGAACAACAGTGGTCAAATAAGACCTAGCTCTTCCTTACTACCTGTGAGAATAACAGAGATACATATGGGTTTCTGCATAACTTGGGTGGCCACATTGCTGAATAGCCAACTGTTTTGCCTGCAGGTAAATCAATTCGCTATAAATGCATAGTTGGTCAGTGAGTTTTTGATGATTTCTTCAAAAACTGGTCATAGTACAGTGCAATCAAACTGCATTGTGCATTCAGCTGGGTAAAGCAATTCTTGAGTGAGCCTCAACCACCTCATCAACATTTGTGTTGGCAACAGAGCAGTCTGAAAACCCTTGCAGATATTTAAGTGTGCTGGGCAGAGGGGCACAAACAGAAATCAAAATAGAAAGAGACCACAGAGTGCTTAAACCCAGGAATGCACCGGCAGATGCCCAAGAGATATTTTATGATGTATATATGATTTTCAGCTAAAAGAAGAAATACTCAACAAAGCAAAAGCTGTGGAAAAAATGATGCTTGAGGAAAATACAATTATCTTATTCCAAGACCTGTTAAGGTACACTCTAACCAAGAGAAGACAACTGAAACCCCTGACTGACCTTCTTAAAGCAAAGAACAGTCAATATCGTTGGGAATTCGCATTTTGCCTTATTATAATAAAAAATGGATTGCAGATAGTCCTAAGGTCACCAAAGGAAACAAGAAATATATTCACCAAACTACAACTAGATGAAATCCCTCTACCAGGATGGTTTGAAGAAGAAAATGATACCTTATCCCTTGATTGGACCCCGAATCGAGAGAGACTAGAACCCACAAGAGAACACCTCGATACAGGCTGGTTAAGGATTACACCCTAACCCCGAAAAGGGCCAAAGACTGACTTTCAAATGATGTTGCCCACTCACGGGCAGATCATTTCTCATTTAAACCGAATTCCTTCAAATGGTTGAAGTGGAATCGCTACCAATAACCCAAATGTTTGTTTTAAATCTAGCTTCAAGAATTCATGATTCATTCATGATTCATGATTTGATTTTCGCAGGTGGCAAAATGTAATTGACTTAAACTGACTAAGTTTGACTGGATGAGTTTGCACTGATTTACAGAGCAAAGATGTATATGGCATAGACGAGCAGCCTTCTTCTGACAACAGATATTAAGCACTTCAAATGATGAGCTGCAGCTTATCCTTATATTGGACAGTTTTATTCTTACCCCCCCTCCCCCAGAAATTTTACCTGCCACACATCCTCTTTGGTGAGGATTCATTCTTTTCCTTATCACCGAGAGTGGCTTTTTTTATGATAAGCATTACGGAGTTAAAGTTAAAGTCGATTTATACATGTTCAGTTGTGTTTAAGTTTTATTTTATCTTATACCTTTCCAATGAGTAACGTACAAGATACCCAACAAGGTTTCTTTACAGATTGATCTATACTGACAGTGTAAATTTTGAGGTAGATATACTTCTTGAAAATGGTTAACACAAAAGGTACGCTTGTATCTTTTAATGTAAATGGAATTAGTAAGTATAGAACAAATTACAATCTCAGATCATTCCCCCATTTCTATAGAATTTAAATATACCTAATACCCCAAAACCGAAGTTTTATCTTTACAAAGAGAGAGAACACAGAATTGGTCAAAAAATATATAAAATTATTTTTTCAGAAAATAACTCACCTCTAACTGATCCAGGGGTTCTGTGGGAAACCCACAAATGTGTCCTCAGAAGACACCTAATTGCATTGTGTTGTAAACTGAAAAAAGAAAGAAAGATATTGGGAATCTGTTAGAAGAAATAAATGCATTAGAACAATCTTATAAACAATCATTAGCAACACAGGTACAGCAACAACTAGAAGCTAAGAGAATACAGTATAGTTAAAGGCTTTGTTAGATATAAGAACATATAAAGCATACTTGGGTACTAGACAAAGGTTTTACAAATAACAGCAAATGTAACAAATTCTTTGTGAGAATGATTAAAAGACAACACGAAACACAACAGTAAAAGAGAAAAACCATAAATTGTAATATAGTATGAAACAAATAGATCAGTGCTTCCAAGATTTTCTCCAGAGCTTATACAAAATAAGAACCTCAGCAAACTCAGAGTAATTACAAAATATTTAAAAAAAAATGTATTGCCCAGGCAAAATTGCCAAAAATAGACAGAACACAGTCTCAACTGCTAGAGGAGCCCTTCACCATATTGGAGCTACAGAAAACAATAGATGACCTACCAAATAATAAGAGTCCAGGCACAGACGAGTTAGGGTCCAGCTATTATAAGTTATTTAAAGAGGAGATAACAGATAACATTGAAATACTGCAATTATGTTAGTGAAGACCACCCATTTCCACAACAAGCTAAGGAAGCTCACATAACTATAATACCCAAACCAGGGGCAAAAATGTATGTTCTAATTATCGTGTGATATCTTTAAAAATTATAGATTGAAAAATCTACACCAAAATGATTGCAAACAGGATAAAGAAAATTATCCATCAGTTGATACACCCAGACCAATTAGGGTTCGTACACTAGAGAAGGGAAAGACAACACGTCGAGAATGATTTCACCCATACACCATGCACAGAGTCCCATGTATGATATTAACAACATATGCAGAAAAAGCATTCACCAGAGTATCTTGGGACTTCCTAAAACATATATTAATTGCCTTTGGATAGGAGATATACTGATTAATACGATCATTGCACTATATCAAAACCCTACAGCTCGTATAAGAGTCAACTAATCACTTTCACCAACAATATTCATAAACAATGGTACGAGACAGGTCTGCCCTCTGTCCCCTATGCTATTTATCTTAGCAATGGAAGTGCTACTATCACACACTAGATTAAATGATAGTAGCACAGGCCTTACAAGAACATAAATTGTTCACCTTTGTAGATGACCTTCTACCAATAATAACAAATTCACATATATCCCTACCAAACCCAAGGTCAGACTGGTGCATTTGGGACCCACTGGGTTCCAAACCCCAGGGGCCACATGCGCAAAAAAGTGTGTCGTGTGTGCATGCACAAGTAACTGCATGCCACTCACATATGCAACCATATGCACCACACATATACTAATGAAACAACAAGGTGGATTGGCGGTCCCCAATACCTACTTGTATAACATAGTAGTACATCTTAATCGTATCCTCCAATGGAACCTGGAAACAAAAATTTTGGGTGGAAACAGAACAATATTTTTACCCATATACAATACAATTTGGGGGCAAACACAGAATCTTCTTTAACAGTTGACAAGACACCCACTAATAGGAAAATATGAATATATCAACGAAAGCATCACCTATAATGCCTGATTTCACGAAACTTAGACGTTCTCCCTCTTCCTAGAAAAGAGAGCATTTGCACATTGGGCCTATAAGGAAAGCAGACCCTCCATATCGGCAAATGTTATACAGGGAGAGAAGACTCTAGACAAATACAAAAAACTAGGCAAATGCACCCAAGAGACATATGGGGTCACAATCAATTACGTTATTATATATTATCACTGAATAGTGAGTCCTCACTGAATAGGAAACTAACTTGGTGGAAAAAAAATATGTTAAAACCTTATAAGATTAAAAAACCTATTTCAGTGCTCTACAAGGGTTGTGTAAAAAATGCTTTAGCCTTAGACAGAATTAAAGAAGAACAATGGGAAAAAGTTCTAAACAAGAATGAGGATACATGGCAAAATATACATTGATCTATGCATGAAAGTTCAGTGACCTCTAAAACGCATGAAGCAAAATATAAGTTAATTACACAATGGTACTATACACCTCAGAGATTAAATAAAATATCTTGGATAAATGTTGGTGTTGTAAAAAACAAACAGGGTCAACAATGCATATATGGTTTGAATGCTGTAAAATTAAAAAAAAAATGGAATAGCTTTAGACCTACAGCATACAACAGATAACACCCCTACAGGCAAAGGTAAATATACCATCTCTGGTAATTTTCCATTATAATACCGCTATACACCAGGTGGTGTACAACACTGTTTATGATTCAAGCAGCAGAGGCATTCATCTAAAAAAAATGGAAAAACACTGAACCTCTGACCATGGCTGAATGGAAATCTTCTATGGAAGAAATCAAGAGATATGAAGAAATTAGAGCAATGAGACAAGGACCCTTTAAGAAATATAGGCGTGTATGGGAAACATTATAAATAATAATAATAAACAATAAATAATATAGAATAAGTTAAAATGGAAGTACAAATGCAACTAAAGTTTCCAGAGGATAAGGGTTAAATATGTGACTCATTTTTTTACCCCCTCCCTCCCTTGGGTTTCCCTTGTTTACCCCCAACCTCCCTCACTACTTGGGGTCTCAATCCATAAAGTAACATTGGATATTATGCTCACATCAAGGTATATATGTTTTTATTTTATATGTTTTATTGTATATGTTTCACTATATAGTTTTTTGGTATTATGGATGTTCTCCCCAATCTGTTATCCCCGTTATTCCTTTCTGTATCCTCCTCCCAAAAACTAAACAAATAAATAAAGATTTGTAAAAAATAGAAGACTTCCCCCAGGCATCTATAGGATTTATTTACGTGCATAAGTGCAGAGGGCTATTTCAGCAACTCACCTTGTATTTTTTGCTAACAATGCAATTTTTTCCGCCACAATACCAGCTTTATTGTTGCCATGAGATGGTGATATGCCCGACACAATTGTAGTTACTAGGGATGCACCGAATCCAGGATTCGGTTCGGGATTCGGCCAGGATTCGGCCTTTTTCAGCAGGATTCGGATTCGGCCGAATCCTTCTGCCCAGCCGAACTGAATCCGAATCCTAATTTGCATATGCAAATTAGGGGCGGGAGGGAAAAACCAGCAACTTTTTGTCAGAAAACAAGGAAGTAAAAAATGTTTTCCCCTATCCACCCCTAATTAACTTATGCAAATTAGGGTTCGGATTCGGTTCGGTATTCGGCCGAATCTTTCATGAAGGATTCGGGGGTTCGGCCGAATCCACTATTTTGGATTCGGTGCATCCCTAGTAGTTACACATAAACTTTGACACAAACTGAATGCAACTGTACTGAAAATCTTTGGTGTTTGGATGTTGTCATTTCCATATCTTATTGTGAAACTAACTCCTCCACCCAATTCTTTAAGAGCAAATTTTGCGAGGTCAATTAAAGCATGTTCTGTGGGAACCCTGGAGATACCACCACCTATCTCCAGGGATTTATTGAGTCAATAAGCACACTTGTGCATGATTTTTATAGCAAACAAACGGGCAACTATGGGGAAGTGCAAGGAGTGGGTTTGCACTCAAGTAGCTTTAATGAATTATTCTGATTTGTGCAGAGACTTAACCTTTTTTTCCTGTGGTCACAAATGATACCTTATATCTGTATATATATTTGTATATCATCCTCATTGAATTCCAATAGGGGTGGTATGATATACTATAGAATGTAAACTAGAATATCTAAATACTAGACTGACACTGATTTGACTAAATAACTGACTCTTCTGCTGGAAGCCCTTTAACCGCAAATGGCATAACTGAATATTTTAAGGCTTTCTTTAAAGAAAATTAAGCAGTAATCTTTCCTGTTGTAATAATATAACTTTACTGAAGCTATAAAAACACACATTACCAAGAAGTTAGAACAAGTACTAATTTAACAATTGTTTTTGCATATAAATAAGAAGCCCTAAAATTGATCTGTTATGCTCCATTACACTTTGCTTCTGCTGTTTCCTGAGGGTAATTTATAATACGGAGCTCCAACTGAAAAATGCATTGCATTTTAGTTAATCTTATCACATTTTTGCTGATTTCCTGTGACAGTCTATTTATCATAATTATTAGGACTTGTCAAGGATAATAAAATCATGAACTTTATCCAAAAATTCATGTTATTCTTTTGGAGGATTACATCAGTATTTGTCTTAAAGTGGGCTGCATCTTAGATGAGATTATTACGAGTGAGCAGAGAATGGATATTAATGCAGCTTTCTGTTACCATCTCTTATTGGTTTGATACTTATCACTCATTAATTTTAAACTTTTGAGAAGGTGATTTATAAGACTGTTTACTACCTATTTTCACATTTTAGTCTTTAACGATATTTTGCTTCTAACTTTTAAATTTGTTAGGCCCCAAAAGAAATTTCTTGTTTTCGCTCATAACAAAAAGTCATTATTTACATTCTCTTGTGTCTGATTAAAGAATAGCAGATCAGCTGAATCCATCATCATTATCATCATCAAAACTATTTTCAAGATGTTTTCATTTTGTTAATCTAAGAGGATATCATTGGGGAAAAAGGCACTTTACACTCATACAATTGTCAATAATTAGTTGTTCATTGTTTTTCTATTAACGTGTCATCCAAAGATGTACAAATGTATTATATATTGTGCAAGCTTATTATATGATGTGCATCATTGATTTTACAGCCAAGCTTTAAAACCATAGGCTGACATAAATCCAATGAGCTAGTTGTCTGCCTATGACTTATGCCGAGTCTTATCTTGGACTAATTTCATGGCTTGGCTGGGTTAAATATAACTTATGGGGGCAGATTTATCAAGGGTCGAATTACGAAGATAAAAATACTTTGAAATTTGACCATTGAATTAAAATACTTTGAATTCGAATATTGAATTCGAAGTTTATTCAGCGAATTTGGGTATCCTGCTGTCGAAGTAAAATTTTTCAATCGAACAATTATATCCTTCGAAGTATTTAAGCAATCAATCGAACGATTTTTCTTTGACTTAAAAAACTGCAGGTTTAATTTGGCGAAGCATTGAATTCAAAGTTTTTTTTAAAGAGACAGTACTTCGACTATCGAATGGTCAAATATTCAAACTATTTTACTTTGAATTTGAAGTCATAGTATCCTATTCGATGGTCGAGGTATCCAAAAAATTACTTTGAATTTCAAATTTTTTTACTTCGAAAATTCCCTCAAATTCACTTCGACCCTTGATAAATCTTCCCCATAGTGTCTAATAGGGATGTAGCGAACGTCGGAAAAAAAGTTCGCGAACATATTCGCGAACTTGCGCAAAAATGCGAGCGGTTCGCGAACGGTTCGCGAACCCCATAGACTTCAATGGGAAGGCGAACTTTAACATCTAAAAAAGACATTTCTGGCCAGAAAAATGATTTTAAAGTTGTTTAAAGGGTGCAACGACCTGGACAGTGGCATGCCAGAGGGGGATCAAGGGCAAAAATGTATCTGAAAAATCTGCCTGTGTGTGCTTGGAAGAGATAGTGTAGGGGGAGAGCTGTTAGTGATTTCAGGGACAGATGATAGTAAGTTTGCTGGCTAGTAATCTGCTTGATACTGCTCTGTATTGGAGGGACAGAAGTCTGCAGGGATTTGAGGGACATTTTAGCTTAGGTAGCTTTGCTGGCTAGTAATCTACTGTTCTCTTTAAACAACTGCCATACATTGACCTTGTAGGCATTGTTTGCCCAGTTTTTTTGGACGCAGCCACTGAAGCACAGTTGCCAGAAAAAATATGCCATATAAATGCTGAAAATAGTAATTTTTCGCCATACGTTGACCTTGTAGACATTGTTTGCCCAGTTTTTTTGGACGCAGCCACTGAAGCACAGTTGCCAGAAAAAATATGCCATATAAATGCTGAAAATAGTAATTTTTCGCCATACGTTGACCTTGTAGACATTGTTTGCCCAGTTTTTTTGGTTGCAGCCACTGAAGCACAGTTGCCAGAAAAAATATGCCATATAAATGCTGAAAATAGTCATTTTTTGCCATATACGTTGAGTCAACGTATGGCAAAAAATGACTATTTTCAGCATTTATGTGGCATATTTTTTCTGGCCTCTGTGCTTCAGTGGCTGCGGCCAAAAAAACTGGGCAAACAATGCCTACAAGGTCAACGTCGTTGACCTTGTAGGCATTGTTTGCCCAGTTTTTTTGGCCGCAGCCACTGAAGCACAGAGGCCAGAAAAAATATGCCATATAAATGCTGAAAATAGTAATTTTTTTGGTCGCAGCCACTGAAGCACAGTTGCCAGAAAAATTATGCCATATAAATGCTGAAAATATAAATTTTTTTGGTTGCAGCCACTGAAGCACAGAGGCCAGAAAAATTATGCCATATAAATGCAGAAAATATGCATTTTTTTGGTCGCAGCCACTGAAGCACAGTTGACAGAAAAATTATGCCATATAAATGCTGAAAATATAAATTTTTTTGGTTGCAGCCACTGAAGCACAGAGGCCAGAAAAATTATGCCATATAAATGGAGAAAATATGCATTTTTTTGGTTGCAGCCACTGAAGCACAGAGGCTAGAAAAATTATGCCATATAAATGGACAAAATATGCATTTTTTTGGTTGCAGCCACTGAAGCACAGAGGCCAGAAAAATTATGCCATATAAATGCAGAAAATATGCATTTTTTTGGTTGCAGCCACTGAAGCACAGAGGCCAGAAAAATTATGCCATATAAATGCAGAAAATATGCATTTTTTTGGTTGCAGCCACTGAAGCACAGAGGCCAGAAAAATTATGCCATATAAATGCAGAAAATATGCATTTTTTTGGACGCAGCCACTGAAGCACAGTTGCCAGAAAAAATATGCCATATAAATGCTGAAAATAGTCATTTTTCGCCATACGTTGACCTTGTAGACATTGTTTGCCCAGTTTTTTTGGTTGCAGCCACTGAAGCACAGAGGCCAGAAAAAATTAAACCAGTAGGGTTTGCACCCTAGTTTGTAACGGTGGCGGAGGGAGGAGGACGCTAAAGGACAGCTGTGTGTGGAGTCATGAGGCTTGAAGAGAAGGACAGCTGCATAGAAGTCAGAACAAGTCTTCCGGCGTGCAGTAACCCTCCGAGATCCACCCCTCATTCATTTTAATAAAGGTCAGGTAATCGACACTTTTGTGACCTAGGCGAGTTCTCTTCTCAGTTACAATCCCTCCTGCTGCACTGAAGGTCCTTTCTGAGAGCACACTTGAGGCTGGGCAAGACAAGAGGTTCATGGCAAATTGTGACAGCTCTGGCCACAGATCAAGCCTGCGCACCCAGTAGTCCAGGGGTTCATCGCTCCTCAGAGTGTCGATATCTGCAGTTAATGCCAGGTAGTCCGCTACCTGCCGGTCGAGGCGTTCTTTGAGGGTGGATCCAGAAGGGTTGTGGCGCTGCCTTGGACAGAAAAACATTTGCATGTCTGATGTTACAGACCGGCCAAAGGGCTTTGTCCTTGCAGGTGTGCTCGTGGCAGGATTACTGGCACCTCTGCCCCTGGAATGTTGATGAGTTCCTGAAGTGACATCACCCTTAAAAGCATTGTACAACATGTTTTGCAGGCTGGTTTGTAAATGCTGCATCTTTTCGGACTTGTGGTATGTTGGTAACATTTCTGACACTTTATGCTTGTACCGAGGGTCTAGTAGCGTTGCGACCCAGTACAGGTCCTTCTCCTTAAGCCTCTTGATACGGGGGTCCTTCAACAGGCATGACAGCATGAAAGACCCCATTCTCACAAGGTTGGATGCAGAGCTATCCATCTCCGCTTCCTCATTATCAAGGACTGCATCATCCACGGTCTCCTCCCCCCAGCCACGTACAAGACCAGGGGTCCCCAAAAGGACACCACTAGCCCCCTGGGAAGCCTGCTCCTGTTGGTCCTCCTCCTCCTCCACAAAGCCACCTTCCTCCTCTGACTCCACTTCTGGCACCTCTCCCTGCATTGCAGCAGGTGCCTGGGTTCGTTCTGGTGATTCCGACCATAAATCGTGCGCTTCCAGCTCCTCGTCACGCTGGTCTACAGCCTCATCTGTCACTCGTCGCACGGCACGCTCCAGGAAGAAAGCGAAGGGTATTAGGTCGCTGATGGTGCCTTCGGTGCGACTGACCATATTTGTCACCTCTTCAAAAGGTCGCATGAGCCTGCAGGCATCGCGCATAAGCACCCAGTAACGGGGGAAAAAAATCCCCAGCTCTGCAGATCCAGTCCTACCACCCAGTTCAAAAAGGTACTCGTTGACGGCCCTTTGTTGTTGCAGCAGACGTTCCAACATAAGGAGCGTTGAATTCCAGCGAGTCTGGCTGTCAGAAATCAAACGCCTGACTGGCATGTTGTAGCGCTGCTGAATGTCAGCAAGGCGTGCCATGGCTGTGTAGGAACGTCTGAAATGGGCCGACACCTTTCTGGACTGGGTGAGAACGTCCTGGAATCCTGGGTACTTGGAGACAAAACGTTGGACTATTAAATTTAACACATGTGCCATGCAGGGCACATGTGTTAAATTGCCCAGTCTCAACGCTGCCAACAGATTGCTTCCATTGTCACACACCACTTTTCCGATCTGCAGTTGGTGTGGGGTCAGCCACTGATCGGCCTGTGACTGCAGAGATGACAGGAGTACAGATCCGGTATGGTTTTTGCTTTCCAGGCACGTCATCCCCAAGACAGCGTGACAACGGCGTACCTGGCACGTTGAATAGCCTAGGGGGAGCTGGGGGTGCACAGGTGTGGAGGAGGAGAAGGAGGACCCAGCAGCAGAGGAAGAAGACGAGGTAGAGAGCGATGGAGGAGTAGAGGTGGTGGCAGAACCGCGTGCAATCCGTGGCGGTGACACCAACTCCACTGTTGTTGTTGTTGAGCTACCCATTCCCTGCTTCCCAGCCATTACCAAGTTCACCCAGTGGGCAGTGTAGGTGACATACCTGCCCTGACCATGCTTGGAGGACCATGCGTCAGTAGTCATATGGACTTTTGGCCCAACACTAAGTGACAGAGATGCGGTAACTTGGCTCTGCACATGTTGGTACTGGTGTGGTATTCCCTTTTTAGAAAAAAAATTGCGGCTGGGTACCTTCCACTGCGGTGTCCCAATTGCTACAAATTTGCGGAAGGCCTCAGAGTCCACCAGCTGGTATGGTAAAAGCTGGCGGGCTAAGAGTGCAGACAAGCCAGCTGTCAGACGCCGGGCAAGGGGGTGACAGTCAGACATTGGCTTCTTACGCTCAAACATGGCCTTCACAGAAACTTGGCTGGTGGCAGATGACTGGGAATGGGAACAGGTGGTCAAGGTGGAAGGCGGAGTGGAGGGTGGTTCAGACGGGTCAAGGAGAGCAGAGGTAGAGCAGTAAGATGCTGGACCAGAAGGAGTGTGGCTTTTAGTTTGCCTGTTGCCTTTGAGGTGTTGCTCCCAAAGTGCTTTGTGCTTGCCGCTCATGTGCCTTCGCATAGAAGTTGTACCTATGTGGCTGTTGGGCTTACCAAGGCTCAGTTTCTGACTGCACTCATTGCAAATTACAATGCTTTTGTCAGAGGCACACACATTAAAAAAATCCCACACTGCTGACTTTTTGGAAGTGTGCGATCTGGCGGTAACAGTAGAAGTTGGCGGCATTGGCGGCAATGGCGGGTGCGTTGGCCGGCTGAACACAGGTGCCGATACATGTTGTTGCCCTACTGATCCCTGCGGGCTGTCCTCCCTGCTTCTTCTAAGTCTTATTCTCCTACTGCCTCTCTGACTCTCCGTCTCTCCATCTGAACTACCCTCCTCTTGCTCTCTTCTACTAGGCACCCACAAAACATCAATCTCCTCATCATCATTCTCCTCAGATGCATCAATTTCTTCTGACACATCACAGAAGGAAGCAGCAGCGGGGACCTCCTCCTCATCACTCATCATTATGTCCATCTCTGTCGTGTTCTCTGCCAGAATTAAATCTGGTGTAACGTCCTCATCTCCTTCATCTTCTTCTGGCAATAATGGTTGCGCATTACTCAGTTCAAGAAACTCATGGGAAAATAACTCCTCTGACTCCAGTGAAGAAGGGGCACCGGTGGTGGAGGAAGTGTTACGTGGGGTGGCCATAGCAGTGGAGGATGAGGAGGATGTTGTGGTAAAGTTAGAAACGGTAGAGGATGGGGTGTGCTGTGTAAGCCAGTCAACTACCTCTTCAGCATTTTGGGAGTTCACGGTCATTGGCTTTTTAAAACTGGGCAATTTGCTAGGGCCACAGGATTGCATAGCAGCACGGCCCCTAGCACGGCCTCTGCGTGGCGGCCTGCCTTTGCCTGGCATTATTTTTAAAAAAACAACAACAACAAAAACTCAGTTGGTTTTTCTGGAAACGATAATACACACAGCTAGATGGCAGTTTGAAGAAAACAGTGTGCAAATAATGCCTACAAGATCAACATATACACTACTACAGTGGTGGATACGGATTACGTAAAATATATGAATGCTGCTTGAAAAAAAGTAACTCAAGTGGTTTTTCTAGAGACGATAATATTATCAATATTTAGACAAAATGTGAACAAGCTCACACAGCTAGATGGCGGTTTGAAGAAAACACTGTGCAAATACTGCCCACAAGATCAACGTATACACTACTACAGCGGTGGATACGGATCTCGTAAAATTTATTATGGCTGCTTGAAAAAAGTCACTCCGGTGTTTTTTCTGGAGACGGTAATATTATGGATATTTAGACAGAATGTGAACAAGGTCACACAGCTAGATGGCAGTTGGTTGAATAACACACTGGGCAAAAAATGCCTACAGGGCAAATAATGCCTAAAAGGTCAACTTATACACTACTACAGCGATGGATACAGATTACGTAAAATATGTTATGGCTGCTTGAAAAAAGTCACTCCGGTGTTTTTTCTGGAGACGGTAATATTATGGATATTTAGACAGAATGTGAACAAGGTCACACAGCTAGATGGCAGTTGGTTGAATAACACACTGGGCAAAAAATGCCTACAGGGCAAATAATGCCTAAAAGGTCAACTTATACACTACTACAGCGATGGATACGGATTACGTAAAATATATTATGGCTGCTTGAAAAAAGTCACTCCGGTGTTTTTTCTGGAGACGGTAATATTATGGATATTTAGACAGAATGTGAACAAGGTCACACAGCTAGATGGCAGTTGGTTGAATAACACACTGGGCAAAAAATGCCTACAGGGCAAATAATGCCTAAAAGGTCAACTTATACACTAATACAGCGATGGATACGGATTACGTAAAATATATTATGGCTGCTTGAAAAAAGTCACTCCGGTGTTTTTTCTGGAGACGGTAATATTATGGATATTTAGACAGAATGTGAACAAGGTCACACAGCTAGATGGCAGTTGGTTGAATAACACACTGGGCAAAAAATGCCTACAGGGCAAATAATGCCTAAAAGGTCAACTTATACACTACTACAGCGGTAGTAAAATAAAAAAAAGTAAAATAAAAAAAAAATGAATATTAAAAAAAAAAAAATTAAAGTTGGTGCTGCTGAACTACTAGGAGCAGCAGATTAGCACACAAGTCCCACTCCCCAACACTGCTAGACTAATAGCACTGGGCTCTTATAGTAGTAGTAGTAGTAGTAGTAAAACAACAAAAAAATAAATAAAAGCAGTCCTTACAAGGACTACTGTTATTGCAGCAGTCAGCAGATGAGATCAGAAGCAGGACAGCTGCCCACTGCAGCTACATACAGAGCACTGCAGTAGAAGGTAGATTACTAGCCAGCAAAGCTACCTAAGCTTAAATGTCCCTCAAACCCCTGCAGACTTCTGTCCCTCCAATAACAGAGCAGTATCAAAACGATTACTAGCCAGCAAACTTTCAACTGTCCCTGAAATCACTAACAGGCAGCAGCTCTCTCCCTACACTATCTCTTCAGCACACACAGGCAGAGTGAAAAAACGCTGCAGGGCTTCGGTTTTTATAGGGAAGGGGAGTGGTCCAGGGGAGAGCTTCCTGATTGGCTGCCATGTACCTGCTGGTCTGGGGTGAGAGGGCAAAAAAAAGCGCCAACAATGGCGAACCCAAAATGGCGAACGTCGCGCGACGTTCGCGAACTTCCGGCGAGCGCGAACACCCGATGTTCGCGCGAACAAGTTCGCCGGCGAACAGTTCGCGCCATCCCTAGTGTCTAACTGCCTCCTAAGCATACAGCTAAAAGCTATAGAGATAACATGGCATAGCATGAGGTACCCCAATGGCAAAATATATTCTTATGAATGGAACTTAGCAATGTTAACAGTTAATGCCATATTGTTGCGATCGCCGCCCGGAGCAGGTCCAGGAGCTCCGGACGGCGCGTCCTCTCCTGCCGGCGTCGCTCCCAAAATGGCGGCGCCCATGGCCGCCACGTGGGTAAGCGGCGCCGGCGCGATGACGTCAGTGCACCGACGTCGGCGCAAGGGCGTCAATGGCGCCAAATTCAAAATAAAAAGACCATCTAGACGCCAGAATGGCGCCCAAGTATAGGAATACTTCCCTAAAGTGTATCCTGGGTTTCCTGTGTGCCTTATTGCCTAATCCTGTTCCTGCTTTGTATCGTGACCCCTTTGCCTGGACTTTGGACTTTGTTGTAATCTGCCTGCCTGTGAACTCTTGCCTGGATCCTGACTATTCTTCGTTTAACCCTTTGGACACCGCGACCTTGTTCCCTCAAGAGGGCTTCCTCCTTGATCCTGACAACCTCCCTGGAGGGAGCTCCCGGCTCCCTGACATTATACTTGGGCCATGGATCCCACTGAGGAAGCTACGCCGGACTTCGGCAGGGCCTTTCGAGGTCTGCATACCCGCATGGAGGCGTATGAAGCTCGGCAAAATTATGTCGGACACACGCTGGAAGCGATTTTGGAAAAGTTATCCATGCTAACGCCGACTACTCCAACGCCGAAAACGCCCACGCTAGTTGCTGCCGATATGGCTACTCCATCCACCACTTCTGGTCTCGCAAATTCCTGCACCGCCTCTCTACAGCGGCAACCCTCAAGCCTGTCGTGGTTTTGTGAATCAGTGCCAGATCCGGTTCGCCCTACAACCTGCGGAATTCAACTCTGAACGAGCAAAGGTTGGTTTCGTGATCACTCGTCTGGCGGGGAAAATGCTCGAATGGGCTTCTCCACACTGGGAGAAGGAGTCTCCCTTAATTGACGATTCCAAAGCTTTTCTTCATGAATTCAGGACGGTGTTCTATGCTCCCGGTCGGGTGGCGACGGCCGCTTCTCGTCTGTTCCAGATCCGCCAAGGTAATCGCAGTGTAGCGGAATTTGCCATTGAATTTCGTACCCTCGCTGCAGAGACTTGCTGGAACAATGATGCCTATCACGCTGCTTTCTACAATGGTCTCTCTATCCGCCTCAAAGATGACCTGGTTTCCCGTGAATTACCCATGCAAGTAGAAGACCTCATTGCTTTGTCTGTCAAGGTGGACATTCGTCAGAGAGAACATCAAGCTGATAAGGACAGAGTCAAGAAATTCCCACACATGTTGGCTCCTCGCTTTCAAAGACCTCTATTACCTCCTACCTCCCCGCAGCCGTCAGTTATTCCTCCGGAGGAACCTATGCAAGTCAGAAGAGCTCGTCTCTCTGAACAGGAGAAACTCCGGAGACGTACGGCTGGACTTTGTCTCTACTGTGGGGGTCATTCTCACTTTGCCAACTCCTGTCCTGTGAAGCCTCTGAGTTCCCCTCTTCAAGGTAACCTTGCAAAGACTCATGTAGGGGGTGTTACTCCCAAGTCACAAGAGAACTCTCATAGGTTTCTTCTGCCTTTACAGATTCGTCTGCCCTCTAAGACCATTGTTGGCTCAGCTTTTATTGACTCTGGAGCTGCCGGTAATTTCATGGACGCTATCTTTGCCAAGCATATGAAGGTTCCCCTGTTTCCATTGACCCCTCCACTTCGTGTAACCGCCATTGATGATCGACCCCTTGAATCCGAGTTTATCTCTATGACGACTGGGGAATTGCCTGTACAGGTTGGGACTTTACACAAAGAAAAGTTATCGTTCCTGATTATTTCCTGTCCTTCTGTTCCAGTCGTCTTGGGGCTTCCCTGGTTATGCCTGCACAACCCTATTATTGATTGGTCCTCGGGGCAGATTTCTCGTTGGAGTCCATACTGCCTACAGCACTGCCTTCCTGCTGAACCCATCCAGAGGGTGAATATTTCTTCGTCTGATTTGAAGACGCTTCCCTCCTTCTACAAGGAATTCGCTGATGTCTTCTGTAAAAGATCTGCAGAATTTCTCCCTCCTCATCGTCTCTACGATTGTCCAGTTGATCTCCTGCCTGGAACCATGCCCCCTAGAGGTCGCACTTATCCTCTCTCTCCAGCAGAGACCACTGCCATGAAGCAGTATATCCAAGAAAATCTCCAGCGGGGGTTTATTCGCCCTTCTACTTCTCCCGCTGGGGCTGGATTCTTCTTCGTGGAAAAGAAGGATGGAGGCCTACGTCCTTGTATTGACTACCGGGGTCTTAATAAAATTACCGTAAAGAACCGGTATCCCTTGCCTCTGATTGCCGAACTCTTTGACCAACTGAAGGGGGCTAAGATCTTCACTAAGTTGGATCTCCGTGGGGCATATAACCTTATCCGCATCCGGGAAGGGGACGAATGGAAGACAGCATTCAACACTCGGGATGGGCACTATGAGTACCTCGTAATGCCCTTTGGTCTCTGCAATGCCCCCGCTGTCTTTCAGGAATTCGTGAACGACATTTTCCGGGATCTCTTGGGAAAGTTTGTGGTCGTATACCTAGACGACATCCTGATTTTCTCCAAGGACCTTGCAAGCCATTGCTCCCAGGTGAAGGAAGTACTCTCTCGTTTGAGGAAGAACTCTCTCTTTGCCAAGATGGAGAAATGTGTATTTGAAGTGTCCAAGATTCCTTTTCTGGGCTATATCATCTCCCCAGAGGGTTTCGAGATGGATCCCGTTAAAGTGTCCGCAATCCAAGAGTGGCCCCTCCCGTTGAGCACCAAGGCGATCCAGTGATTCATTGGTTTTGCCAATTACTACCGGCAATTCATTAAGGGGTTTTCTTCTTGTATTGCTCCTATCCTGGCCCTCATCCAAAAAGGGGGTAAACCCAGCTCATGGCCCCCACCTGCTATAGAAGCTTTTCAATCCTTGCCTTCACTTCTGCTTCTGTTCTCCGCCATCCTGATCCGGAGTTACCCTTCTTCATCGAGGTGGATGCTTCTGAAGTTGGAGCTGGAGCTATCCTGTCTCAAAGACATCCCTCTGATGGGAAGCTGCACCCATGTGCGTATTTCTCTAAGAAATTCTCTCCTGCAGAACAGAATTATGATGTTGGAAATCGAGAACTCCTGGCTGTTAAGCTTGCCTTAGAAGAGTGGCGTCACCTCCTTGAAGGTTCCTTGATTTCAGTCACGATCTACACGGATCATAAGAATCTTGAGTTCATTCAATCACTCAAGAGGCTGAATCCCAGACAAGCAAGGTGGTCTCTCTTTTTCTCTCGATTTAACTTTGTCTTGACTTTTCGCCCTGGCTCCAAGAATCGGAAGGCCGATGCTCTGTCTCGAAGTTTCACTCCGGTGGATCGTACTCCTGAAAGACTAGAGCCTATTATTCCTCCTGTCAAGATCATCGCTTCTTTGTATCCTCAGTAGGGATGTAGCGAACGTCGGAAAAAAAGTTCGCGAACATATTCGCGAACTTGCGCAAAAATGCGAGCGGTTCGCGAACGGTTCGCGAACCCCATAGACTTCAATGGGAAGGCGAACTTTAACATCTAAAAAAGACATTTCTGGCCAGAAAAATGATTTTAAAGTTGTTTAAAGGGTGCAACGACCTGGACAGTGGCATGCCAGAGGGGGATCAAGGGCAAAAATGTATCTGAAAAATCTGCCTGTGTGTGCTTGGAAGAGATAGTGTAGGGGGAGAGCTGTTAGTGATTTCAGGGACAGATGATAGTAAGTTTGCTGGCTAGTAATCTGCTTGATACTGCTCTGTATTGGAGGGACAGAAGTCTGCAGGGATTTGAGGGACATTTTAGCTTAGGTAGCTTTGCTGGCTAGTAATCTACTGTTCTCTTTAAACAACTGCCATACATTGACCTTGTAGGCATTGTTTGCCCAGTTTTTTTGGACGCAGCCACTGAAGCACTGTTGCCAGAAAAAATATGCCATATAAATGCTGAAAATAGTAATTTTTCGCCATACGTTGACCTTGTAGACATTGTTTGCCCAGTTTTTTTGGACGCAGCCACTGAAGCACAGTTGCCAGAAAAAATATGCCATATAAATGCTGAAAATAGTAATTTTTCGCCATACGTTGACCTTGTAGACATTGTTTGCCCAGTTTTTTTGGTTGCAGCCACTGAAGCACAGTTGCCAGAAAAAATATGCCATATAAATGCTGAAAATAGTCATTTTTTGCCATATACGTTGAGTCAACGTATGGCAAAAAATTACTATTTTCAGCATTTATGTGGCATATTTTTTCTGGCCTCTGTGCTTCAGTGGCTGCGGCCAAAAAAACTGGGCAAACAATGCCTACAAGGTCAACGTCGTTGACCTTGTAGGCATTGTTTGCCCAGTTTTTTTGGCCGCAGCCACTGAAGCACAGAGGCCAGAAAAAATATGCCATATAAATGCTGAAAATAGTGATTTTTTTGGTCGCAGCCACTGAAGCACAGTTGCCAGAAAAATTATGCCATATAAATGCTGAAAATATAAATTTTTTTGGTTGCAGCCACTGAAGCACAGAGGCCAGAAAAATTATGCCATATAAATGCAGAAAATATGCATTTTTTTGGTCGCAGCCACTGAAGCACAGTTGACAGAAAAATTATTCCATATAAATGCTGAAAATATAAATTTTTTTGGTTGCAGCCACTGAAGCACAGAGGCCAGAAAAATTATGCCATATAAATGGAGAAAATATGCATTTTTTTGGTTGCAGCCACTGAAGCACAGAGGCTAGAAAAATTATGCCATATAAATGGACAAAATATGCATTTTTTTGGTTGCAGCCACTGAAGCACAGAGGCCAGAAAAATTATGCCATATAAATGCAGAAAATATGCATTTTTTTGGTTGCAGCCACTGAAGCACAGAGGCCAGAAAAATTATGCCATATAAATGCAGAAAATATGCATTTTTTTGGTTGCAGCCACTGAAGCACAGAGGCCAGAAAAATTATGCCATATAAATGCAGAAAATATGCATTTTTTTGGACGCAGCCACTGAAGCACAGTTGCCAGAAAAAAATATGCCATATAAATGCTGAAAATAGTCATTTTTCGCCATACGTTGACCTTGTAGACATTGTTTGCCCAGTTTTTTTGGTTGCAGCCACTGAAGCACAGAGGCCAGAAAAAATTAAACCAGTAGGGTTTGCACCCTAGTTTGTAACGGTGGCGGAGGGAGGAGGACGCTAAAGGACAGCTGTGTGTGGAGTCATGAGGCTTGAAGAAAAGGACAGCTGCATAGAAGTCAGAACAAGTCTTCCGGCGTGCAGTAACCCTCCGAGATCCACCCCTCATTCATTTTAATAAAGGTCAGGTAATCGACACTTTTGTGACCTAGGCGAGTTCTCTTCTCAGTTACAATCCCTCCTGCTGCACTGAAGGTCCTTTCTGAGAGCACACTTGAGGCTGGGCAAGACAAGAGGTTCATGGCAAATTGTGACAGCTCTGGCCACAGATCAAGCCTGCGCACCCAGTAGTCCAGGGGTTCATCGCTCCTCAGAGTGTCGATATCTGCAGTTAATGCCAGGTAGTCCGCTACCTGCCGGTCGAGGCGTTCTTTGAGGGTGGATCCAGAAGGGTTGTGGCGCTGCCTTGGACAGAAAAACATTTGCATGTCTGATGTTACAGACCGGCCAAAGGGCTTTGTCCTTGCAGGTGTGCTCGTGGCAGGATTACTGGCACCTCTGCCCCTGGAATGTTGATGAGTTCCTGAAGTGACATCACCCTTAAAAGCATTGTACAACATGTTTTGCAGGCTGGTTTGTAAATGCCGCATCTTTTCGGACTTGTGGTATGTTGGTAACATTTCTGACACTTTATGCTTGTACAGAGGGTCTAGTAGCGTTGCGACCCAGTACAGGTCCTTCTCCTTAAGCCTCTTGATACGGGGGTCCTTCAACAGGCATGACAGCATGAAAGACCCCATTCTCACAAGGTTGGATGCAGAGCTATCCATCTCCGCTTCCTCATTATCAAGGACTGCATCATCCACGGTCTCCTCCCCCCAGCCACGTACAAGACCAGGGGTCCCCAAAAGGTCACCACTAGCCCCCTGGGAAGCCTGCTCCTGTTGGTCCTCCTCCTCCACAAAGCCACCTTCCTCCTCTGACTCCACTTCTGGCACCTCTCCCTGCGTTGCAGCAGGTGCCTGGGTTCGTTCTGGTGATTCCGACCATAAATCGTGCGCTTCCAGCTCCTCGTCACGCTGGTCTACAGCCTCATCTGTCACTCGTCGCACGGCACGCTCCAGGAAGAAAGCGAAGGGTATTAGGTCGCTGATGGTGCCTTCGGTGCGACTGACCATATTTGTCACCTCTTCAAAAGGTCGCATGAGCCTGCAGGCATCGCGCATAAGCACCCAGTAACGGGGGAAAAAAATCCCCAGCTCTGCAGATCCAGTCCTACCACCCAGTTCAAAAAGGTACTCGTTGACGGCCCTTTGTTGTTGCAGCAGACGTTCCAACATAAGGAGCGTTGAATTCCAGCGAGTCTGGCTGTCAGAAATCAAACGCCTGACTGGCATGTTGTAGCGCTGCTGAATGTCAGCAAGGCGTGCCATGGCTGTGTAGGAACGTCTGAAATGGGCCGACACCTTTCTGGACTGGGTGAGAACGTCCTGGAATCCTGGGTACTTGGAGACAAAACGTTGGACTATTAAATTTAACACATGTGCCATGCAGGGCACATGTGTTAAATTGCCCAGTCTCAACGCTGCCAACAGATTGCTTCCATTGTCACACACCACTTTTCCGATCTGCAGTTGGTGTGGGGTCAGCCACTGATCGGCCTGTGACTGCAGAGATGACAGGAGTACAGATCCGGTATGGTTTTTGCTTTCCAGGCACGTCATCCCCAAGACAGCGTGACAACGGCGTACCTGGCACGTCGAATAGCCTAGGGGGAGCTGGGGGTGCACAGGTGTGGAGGAGGAGAAGGAGGACCCAGCAGCAGAGGAAGAAGACGAGGTAGAGAGCGATGGAGGAGTAGAGGTGGTGGCAGAACCGCGTGCAATCCGTGGCGGTGACACCAACTCCACTGTTGTTGTTGTTGTTGAGCTACCCATTCCCTGCTTCCCATTCCCAGCCATTACCAAGTTCACCCAGTGGGCAGTGTAGGTGACATACCTGCCCTGACCATGCTTGGAGGACCATGCGTCAGTAGTCATATGGACCTTTGGCCCAACACTAAGTGACAGAGATGCGGTAACTTGGCTCTGCACATGTTGGTACAGGTGTGGTATTCCCTTTTTAGAAAAAAAATTGCGGCTGGGTACCTTCCACTGCGGTGTCCCAATTGCTACAAATTTGCGGAAGGCCTCAGAGTCCACCAGCTGGTATGGTAAAAGCTGGCGGGCTAAGAGTGCAGACAAGCCAGCTGTCAGACGCCGGGCAAGGGGGTGACAGTCAGACATTGGCTTCTTACGCTCAAACATGGCCTTCACAGAAACTTGGCTGGTGGCAGATGACTGGGAATGGGAACAGGTGGTCAAGGTGGAAGGCGGAGTGGAGGGTGGTTCAGATGGGTCAAGGAGAGCAGAGGTAGAGCAGTAAGATGCTGGACCAGAAGGAGTGTGGCTTTTAGTTTGCCTGTTGCCTTTGAGGTGTTGCTCCCAAAGTGCTTTGTGCTTGCCGCTCATGTGCCTTCGCATAGAAGTTGTACCTATGTGGCTGTTGGGCTTACCAAGGCTCAGTTTCTGACTGCACTCATTGCAAATTACAATGCTTTTGTCAGAGGCACACACATTAAAAAAATCCCACACTGCTGACTTTTTGGAAGTGTGCGATCTGGCGGTAACAGTAGAAGTTGGCGGCATTGGCGGCAATGGCGGGTGCGTTGGCTGGCTGAACACAGGTGCAGATACATGTTGTTGCCCTACTGATCCCTGCGGGCTGTCCTCCCTGCTTCTTCTAAGTCTTATTCTCCTACTGCCTCTCTGACTCTCCGTCTCTCCATCTGAACTACCCTCCTCTTGCTCTCTTCTACTAGGCACCCACAAAACATCAATCTCCTCATCATCATTCTCCTCAGATGCATCAATTTCTTCTGACACATCACAGAAGGAAGCAGCAGCGGGGACCTCCTCCTCATCACTCATCATTATGTCCATCTCTGTCGTGTTCTCTGCCAGAATTAAATCTGGTGTAACGTCCTCATCTCCTTCATCTTCTTCTGCCAATAATGGTTGCGCATTACTCAGTTCAAGAAACTCATGGGAAAATAACTCCTCTGACTCCAGTGAAGAAGGGGCACCGGTGGTGGAGGAAGTGTTACGTGGGGTGGCCATAGCAGTGGAGGATGAGGAGGATGTTGTGGTAAAGTTAGAAACGGTAGAGGATGGGGTGTGCTGTGTAAGCCAGTCAACTACCTCTTCAGCATTTTGGGAGTTCAGGGTCATTGGCTTTTTAAAACTGGGCAATTTGCTAGGGCCACAGGATTGCATAGCAGCACGGCCCCTAGCACGGCCTCTGCGTGGCGGCCTGCCTTTGCCTGGCATTATTTTTAAAAAAACAACAACAACAAAAACTCAGTTGGTTTTTCTGGAAACGATAATACACACAGCTAGATGGCGGTTTGAAGAAAACACTGTGCAAATAATGCCTACAAGGTCAACGTATACACAGCGGTGGATACGGATTACGTAAAATATAAGAATGCTGCTTGAAAAAAAGTAACTCAAGTGGTTTTTCTAGAGACGATAATATTATCAATATTTAGACAAAATGTGAACAAGCTCACACAGCTAGATGGCGGTTTGAAGAAAACACTGTGCAAATAATGCCCACAAGATCAACGTATACACTACTACAGCGGTGGATACGGATTACGTAAAATATATTATGGCTGCTTGAAAAAAGTCACTCCGGTGTTTTTTCTGGAGACGGTAATATTATGGATATTTAGACAGAATGTGAACAAGGTCACACAGCTAGATGGCTGTTGGTTGAATAACACACTGGGCAAAAAATGCCTACAGGGCAAATAATGCCTAAAAGGTCAACTTATACACTACTACAGCGATGGATACGGATTACGTAAAATTTATTATGGCTGCTTGAAAAAAGTCACTCCGGTGTTTTTTCTGGAGACGGTAATATTATGGATATTTAGACAGAATGTGAACAAGGTCACACAGCTAGATGGCTGTTGGTTGAATAACACACTGGGCAAAAAATGCCTACAGGGCAAATAATGCCTAAAAGGTCAACTTATACACTACTACAGCGATGGATACGGATTACGTAAAATTTATTATGGCTGCTTGAAAAAAGTCACTCCGGTGTTTTTTCTGGAGACGGTAATATTATGGATATTTAGACAGAATGTGAACAAGGTCACACAGCTAGATGGCTGTTGGTTGAATAACACACTGGGCAAAAAATGCCTACAGGGCAAATAATGCCTAAAAGGTCAACTTATACACTACTACAGCGATGGATACGGATTACGTAAAATTTATTATGGCTGCTTGAAAAAAGTCACTCCGGTGTTTTTTCTGGAGACGGTAATATTATGGATATTTAGACAGAATGTGAACAAGGTCACACAGCTAGATGGCTGTTGGTTGAATAACACACTGGGCAAAAAATGCCTACAGGGCAAATAATGCCTAAAAGGTCAACTTATACACTACTACAGCGGTAGTAAAATAAAAAAAGTAAAATAAAAAAAAAATGAATATTAAAAAAAAAAAATTACAGTTGGTGCTGCTGAACTACTAGGAGCAGCAGATTAGCACACCAGTCCCACTCCCCAACACTGCTAGACTAATAGCACTGGGCTCTTATAGTAGTAATAGTAGTAGTAGTAGTAGTAGTAGTAGTAAAACAACAAAAAAATAAATAAAAGCAGTCCTTACAAGGACTACTGTTATTGCAGCAGTCAGCAGATGAGATCAGAAGCAGGACAGCTGCCCACTGCAGCTACATACAGAGCACTGCAGTAGAAGGTAGATTACTAGCCAGCAAAGCTACCTAAGCTTAAATGTCCCTCAAACCCCTGCAGACTTCTGTCCCTCCAATAACAGAGCAGTATCAAAACGATTACTAGCCAGCAAACTTTCAACTGTCCCTGAAATCACTAACAGGCAGCAGCTCTCTCCCTACACTATCTCTTCAGCACACACAGGCAGAGTGAAAAAAACGCTGCAGGGCTTCGGTTTTTATAGGGAAGGGGAGTGGTCCAGGGGAGAGCTTCCTGATTGGCTGCCATGTACCTGCTGGTCTGGGGTGAGAGGGCAAAAAAAAGCGCCAACAATGGCGAACCCAAAATGGCGAACGTCGCGCGACGTTCGCGAACTTCCGGCAAGCGCGAACACCCGATGTTCGCGCGAACAAGTTCGCCGGCGAACAGTTCGCGCCATCTCTAATCCTCAGTTTGCTGATCAAATCCTGGCTGGTCAATCTTCTGCCCCTCCCAATACCCCAGTTGGAATGGCTTTTGTACCTCCTGAACTTCGCTACCTATCCTGCAACAGACTCATAGTTCTAAACAAGCTTGACATCCTGGTCCTGTTAAAACTCTTGAACTGTTACGTCATCTAGTTTGGTGGCCGACAATCCGTAAAGATGTCAAAGACTTTGTTTCTGCCTGTACTGTTTGTGCCACTTCCAAGTCCAGTCATTCTCGCCCCAGTGGGTTACTACAACCGTTGCCGGTTCCCTCTCGTCCTTGGATGCACTTGGCTATGGACTTCATTGTTGAACTTCCTCCCTCCAGTGGGAACACAGTGATCTGGGTTGTCATTGACCGCTTTAGCAAGATGGCCCACTTCATCCCTCTACGGAAGCTTCCATCTGCAGTGGAGTTGTCACAGTTGTTCATCCAGTTCATTTTTCGCCTGCATGGCTTCCCGGCCGAGATTGTTTCTGACAGAGGGTCCCAATTCACTGCAAAGTTCTGGCGTTCCCTGTGCAAAGATCTGGGTATTAATCTTCATTTCTCCTCAGCTTATCATCCCCAGACGAATGGAGCGGCTGAGCGAGTGAACCAAGCCTTGGAACAGTTTTTGAGAAACCACGTTTCCCTTTGTCAAGATGATTGGTCTGATCTCCTCCCGTGGGCGGAATTTGCTCACAACAATGCCTGCCACACTTCCACTGGAAGGTCCCCATTTATGTCGGTGTATGGTCAACATCCTCAAGCCTTCCCACAAGACTTTGTGTTGTCCGATGTTCCGGCCGCTGATGACCATGCAGCCCACATGTCTGCTATTTGGGCCGCAACCAAGTTCAACCTGGAGAAGAGTGCTCTGGTTCATAAGACGTTTGCAGATCGTAGACGTAGACCCTCTCCTCCCTACAAGGTCGGTGATAAAGTCTGGTTGTCTTCCAGGAACATTCGGTTGAAGGTACCATCTCCTAAGTTGGGTCCGAGGTTCGTAGGTCCTTTTTCCATCCTGGAGGTGATCAATCCTGTGGCTGTCAGACTTTAGCTTCCTCCTGAGATGCGAATTCCCAACGTGTTCCATGTCTCCTTGGTGAAGCCCGCTACCTCCAACCACTTTTCTGTTGTCCAGCCTCCTCCTCCTACTATCTCTGTGGATGGTCAACAAGAATATGAAGTGGAGAAGATCCTTGACTCCAGAATCTCCAGGGGATCTCTTCAGTACCTCATCAAGTGGAAAGGCTTTGGCCCTGAAGAGTGTTCCTGGGAGGGATGTTCTGATGTCCATGCTCCTCGTCTGGTGAGGGAGTTCCACTCCAAATTTCCCCAGAAGCCAAGTCCTGGTGGTCCAGAGTCCCCACGTGAGGGGGGGGTACTGTCGCGATCGCCGCCCGGAGCAGGTCTAGGAGCTCCGGGCAGTGCGTCCTCTCCTGCCGGCGTCGCTCCCAAAATGGCGGCGCCCATGGCCGCCACGTGGGTAAGCGGCGCCGGCACAATGACGTCAGTGCGCCGACGTCGGCGCAAGGGCGTCAATGACGTCAATGGCGCCAAATTCAAAATAAAAAGACCATCTAGACGCCAGAATGGCGCCCAAGTATAGGAATACTTCTATCCTGGGTTTCCTGTGTGCCTTATTGCCTAATCCTGTTCCTGCTTTGTATCCTGACCCCTTTGCCTGGACTTTGGACTTTGTTGTAATCTGCCTGCCTGTGAACTCTTGCCTGGATCCTGACTATTCTTCGTTTAACCCTTTGGACACCGCAACCTTGTTCCCTCAAGAGGGCTTCCTCCTTGATCCTGACAACCTCCCTGGAGGGAGCTCCCGGCTCCCTGACACATATCATGTGTTTTATTAGCAATAATGCACCCCTTAAAGGAGAATGAAAGGCAACAATGACTGGGGTTGCCAAAAGTTAGGCACTCCCCCAGTGATTGTATTAATTTTACTGATACCCCAGTCCCAAGCGCTTATCAGCAGACAACTATCCCAGCCCCGAGTTCTCCTGGGGCCACCACAGTGTGATCCTCTTCCTGATTGTTCTTTCCTCAAATAGGTGAGTCTACGCGGTTAAGTGAGAAGCTGGAAGCATTTTACTGTACATTAATCCACCGGCCATTTTGAAGAAAGACAAAGTGGAAGAAGATGATCACTCCATGGTGCGAACTGTTAATTTTCTGCTAACAGGAGCACCAGCCCAGGGTATCAAGTAATGGTAAGTGATGCCTAACTTTTGACACCCGAATGATTATGACTTTCCTTATCCTTTAACATTAAAGAAGTTACACAACATATAAAAAAGTATTTGGCCTGTGAGCCTGGAACTCCTGTACCATTCTTATATTTTACAATGGAAGGCACATTATTCCCCATAAATCTATTTGTAAGATTAAAAAATGCAAATATGAGCTATTACTGCAAAACTCCAAAACTTCCTTTTGCAGGGTATTTTAAGCATCGTTCGAGTTTTATACACTCAAACAAGTTTAATTCCTGTTCTGCTACTGGTGTAAGAATAAAATTAAATTACAAAGATTTTGCTTGGTACTCGGCTGCCTTGCGCATAAGTGCAAGTGCTCATATTAAATGTCAACATTTGCTGAAGATAAGTTTTTGTTCTCATCTATTCTGCACAAAAGAAATTAAGTCTCAGCTGTTCTAGAAAATCCTAAGGAACAAAGACTGAATGTATTTTTTCCTACATGAGTTTGTAACAAATGCTGTCATATAATATAGGCGGGTTATGGGACAATGTTGTAATTTGTTAATTCCCAGCCCATCCAGATATTTCCCTATGGTTACCTTTATGAGTAGCAGATTTTAGGTAACAGAATATTAAATGTTTGGGAGCTGGTGTGCTAATTATCTTGTACAAGTTACTGTTGGAGAGCTAGTGCAGTATTGATTAACTAATGTTCTCAAGGGCATATTGATGGGCAAGCCAGGGCATTAAAAACCCTGCCTAATGCACTGCAATTACATTGAAATTACTTTAGCAGTATAGGCATAGGCACCTGATAAAAGTCCATAGCTGTTTATTGGATGGTGCTCTCCAATGCACTTGTGATATTTTTTAGGCAGAATGCCTTGCTCAACCACAATCTACACCTTTTTCTCCAGTAGCATTAAAGTTTGAATCCACCACTAAAGGTGCTGAAAACCTATAATAAAGTCTTGACACTACTTCCACTAGCTGATTGACCTTATAACTTTGCTATCTTTACAGGAGTCCAATCTTTGTGTCTTGGAACCTTTTATGGTTGGTGGCACAAGGTAAGATTCGGGGGAAATTAGTCGCCCAGAGACAAATTTCCTCTTCTTTGGGCGACTAATCTCCCCAAATGCCTTCCCGCCGGCAAGAATTCAAATTTATCTTCTGGACAGCATAAGTACCAGGTACGCTCAATATGCTAGGAAAAAAAAGTACACCATTCAATCAACCAAATGGCTTTACCTACACCTCCCTCTTTATCAAGGGAAAATCATGGAACATGTTTTTGCTTGCTGTAAATCTGGCAATCCTCAGTTCCTCCTGTATTACTTATCTAAGGAATACAGACTGCAGTTGGAACAGACTGTGGAGACTGTGGATAACAATGGAGGTAATAAATATTGTATGCGTTCTAGAGGGTACTATATTTTTATAGTGTAAATGGCTGACAAGTGACAAGTTGACGAGTAAGCAAAATGCGTTACTATCTAGCCTTTATTCTTTGGGTATAGAAACAGGGTTTGTGCTACTGCCACATTACAAAAATATCTATGGTACCACTCAACAAATGAATATTAAATCAAAAATACAAAATTTTAATATAGATAATAAAGGAGAATACACTCACAGTTCACCTCAGTCCCAAGGTGCAAAGTCCAAAAACACTATGTCCAAAAAGGATGTGAGGATCTCCAATAATAAAGAAACAAATGTAAAAAGTAGAAACATTTATTAGGACATAAGACCTAATGCGTTCCTATAAGTGCCCCAATAGGCACGAAACACGTTAGGTCTTATGTCCTAATAAATATTTCTACTTTTTATATTTGTTTCTTTATTATTGGAGATCCTCACATCCTTTTTGGACATAGTGTTTTTGTATTCTTTGGGTCCCTAAAATTTAGCTTGTTCATAGGCGTTCTGAACTGAGTGTAAATATATTCTGTAGCTCTAAACTGGAAGAGATGAACACAACAAATAATCATAGTTTCACAGATCCAGGATTATGGTACAGCTGATCAGTAGCATAACCTTCCTTTGTCATGTAATCATCAATACCAATTAGTACTGTGTTTCCTGAAAATAGAGTAGACTGATCTTTTGAAAATACAGTCTATATTGGATTATACAGAAATTAGGAAGACACAGGAAAGGGTGCAGGTGTTAATAGAATAGGTTCTTTGTTCTGGTGTGGGACTTTCAATTTAACTAACTCCATGCAAAATATGTGTGTGAACAAATCTAAGGATAAATATTCACCTTTAGTCGTTATAAACTGGGAATGTAGGCAGGTCATTTTAAATCAAGTCATGTAATTTTATTGGGAATTATTATTATGTGAAAATTCTACAAGATAAGTAATGTAAACTAGAATCTGAGGTGCAATATGACCAAAATGAATGTTGTGTATAAGAATCAGTATGGGGGGGGGATGCCAGAAAGATTTTTGTCTACTTAAAATCAAAGAATGTTTACCTTGTTAAAATAATTTTCTCGCAGTGATCAAATTTTACATGGCAGTGATGATGAGGTTTACTGCATTTTGGGGAGAGAATGGAATCCCAAATTTTATATTTAATCCAAATATTTTTATTTTCAATTCATAGGAGGTGATTTATCAATGTTTCAATCCAAATTCTAGCCATAATTCAATTTTTTAGAACAAAAACTCACAAAGTCAAGTTATATTTAAAAAAAAAAAAATGAAAATGTTTGGTATTTATTAAACTCGAAAAACATATCTATATAAATTTCAGCATATAAAAGCTTTTAAGTTCGTGTAGAAGTCAATGGGAGTTGTCCTAGTCAAAATTCACGAAATTCTTTTAATTTTTTTTTTTTTTGTGTATATGAAGAAATAACGTATCTATTTTCTTCATCATCACCTAAAGTTTTGGCTGTATACTTTTTGCGATTAAGATGTATAGTTATCTCTATAACCTAGTTGTTATTCCAGGGATAAACTACAGTTCATTTCTGTTAGCAAGGTTTCAATGGCAGATCCACCCACAGATAGATGTAGTTAGTTTGTGTGTATATATATATATATATATATATATATATATATATATATATATATATATATATATATATATATATATATATATATATATATATAACGTGCAAGCAAGATCCGCACTCACAGGTCTTAAAAATGAATAAAAGTTTTTATTGTAAAGGACTAATGTTTCGGCCTCCTCCGAGGCCTTTTTCAAAGTACATAATACATAATACACACGCATTAAATACCCAGGTTGGCGGTAAAACAGGCCAACTTGAAAATGACGTATACACCTCATCATCAGAGATCGACTACTACTGAGTTGTCACATGTTATACAATTTACACATACTGATCTGTCATTCGCAACAAATAACATAAATTACGACAAACTATTAAATACTGGTTAAAATCAAGATACTGTGCAACAAAGTTCTTAACTTCCTTTATCAATTACTATGACATTCAAATTACTATCAATGTTGCACAATGTATCGTCTTATTGAAAAGAGGTGGAAGGTCTGCGCTGGGGCTCTCTCAGTCTTAAACATATTCGTATCCTTACATAGTGTAACATCACTCTAAACTAAAATTAAAAAATATTAAAAAATATTAAAAAATATTTTTAACAATTGTTGCCCGCCTGCTACTGCTATCGTACCCACTGAGAGAGACTATCAACCGTTAAAAATGTATTGATTGACTGGATTATATATATATATATATAGATATATATATATAGATAGATAGAGAGAGAGAGAGAGAGAGAGAGAGAGAGAGAGAGATAGAGAGATAGAGAGATAGAGAGATAGATATAGATAGATAGAGATATATAGAGATGTATATAGATATATATATATATATAGATGCTAACCTTTTGCCACACATACCTCTGTATTAAATTGTGATTTCTGGGAATTTTCCATGGCCATGAATTCTGTTAGCCCTGAATGAATGCTGCAGGCCATATTACTTGACTGTCACATAAGTCATCTTGACACATGCTTTAGGATAAATACTGATCTTTTCCCTGATTTGTTCCCCTTGGCTGAATATGGTGCTTTTATCATTGGCTGTTCCTTAGTCGCCACCTTTGTAAATACACAGCAGAAAAACCAATACAACACTGAATTATTTGCAGGCCAGTCTTGTATACGTTTTTATATTGGACTATTATTTTTGCATTAGGCTATAGATAGGGCATTAGTTATTGCAAATAACTGTGCACCGTGAGTGGATATTCATTACAAAGTGATATCACAGTCCAATAAATACCTCCATGGAAGTCGAGGACAGGAGATGTGAAGAAATGGGATTATCATGCTGTGATAAAGTGCCCGAATGGTAGGATAATTTATCATAACTTCCATAGCTAACCATCTCTATGAACAAGAAAAGCTTTGCAATGAAAGGAACCGACAATTCATCAGGAACCTGGATTACTTTATGGATGTACCCGGAATACATGACAAATGTAGAAGACAATTATTTTCAGAATATCATGTTCTACAAGTTTGTGCCAAACATCAAGTTGAAATGAGTTCAAAGCTGCTTGTATATGCAGAGCAAGAAATTCATCCAGACACCATATTTGTGATACTGGCATAGCAACCAGGCAAATATAATGGAATGATTTATTGGAAAAAACTGAAAGACAACTAGCATTTTGGTGGGAAATGTAATAAACAAAGCCAGTGGTGGATGAGGTTGATAAATACTTTGGCCTCTAAAAAGATATACATTTAATTCATGCAAAGGTATAATTATTTGTGCAGAGGAATCATTTTAATTACCTAATTTTGCTTAAAGCGTTCTTCAGCTTTCCCAAAACTAGATGGATAGTAAGACACTTATGGGGGTTATGTAATAAAAAGCACTACATTTGCCTAGGTGCAATAAGCTACAGATATTTTACAATGTTGGCAATATTGTGAAACATAAAGCAGGAATCTATATTGCTAATGAAAAAGGAGATTACCTGCACTCTAAAACCTGCATCTATTTTTCTAAATGTGTGCTTATTTATTTAAAGAGTAAGGACTCCCCCCCCAGTTCTTTAAGGGTAGAGGTCAGTGGCTAGTTATTAATGTTAAAGTTGCACACAGCTCTCCTCTAAGCTCTATTTCCGACGTGTGTATTTTTTGTCTCATTTTATTCTATTAAAGTTTATGCAGCTACTTTACCGGTTAGAAATAGAAGCATTCCTTGAGGGATAAAAGTCTTTCTGAATGTCAATCTCTAGGCCCCTTGGGCGGAGGAAAGGAATTACTTCTCTCTTGTATAACGCAGCTTTTGAAGTGTCACATCAGCTATAATAGGTCCTGTCAGCTATCCAACATGGGCTGGATACTTTCATTTACTTACACAACATTGAGAAATGGTTCATTTGCTAACGTGTGTGTGTGTGATTGTATGTGGTCAGTCGAAGACAGGACTCAACACTTATCAGTGGCAGGGGGCAGTTAGAATCCATGCTGTGCAGGAGGGAAATAACTGTCTCAGAGGTTGTCAGCACAGTCATAAATTGCCACGGGGCTGAGAAGGAGATAAACAGTGGGACTTGTAATTGGAATACCTGAATGCATATTGAATTAATTCCCTAGCCACTTGTATAGGTTAGCTAAACACTAACAAAAAAAAAAAAACATATAAATAAAGGCATACATTGTAAATGATGCTTTAAGTAAATTAAGTAAATTGACTTAAATTCTTGTTTTTAAGGAAACACTGGACTCATAAAATGAACTGACAACTCTGCAAAGCAGACAGATTCCTAGTAAACAAACCCACGTTTGCTCCTACTGTCCACTGTCAGTGGCAGCTGCTGATCTAATTTCAACTTTCTTCTGATTGCACTCCAACTTCCATATTTAATAAAAGGTCCTAAATTTGCCCAGAAGCTGTAACCCATAGCAACAGATAAGAGGTTTAATTTTAAATATGTGCCTGAATGGTAGGATCATTTATTTTGTTTATATTCTCTTTGTTTTTAAACAGCAACTGCCACGACTGTGTTTAAACACTGTAAGTTTAACCTACAGTTTAACCTACAGTGAAACTTTTTATTAGTGAAACCGGGAAATTGCATATAATAGAGGTTTACTCACTCAAAAATGTTTTCATCATAATGCAAACTATAAAAGCATTCTCCGGTATCTCAGGCATTGCGAACACCTCTCTATAAAAAGAAGCTTGGTTTATAATGGCTTTTCTGTCACTGTCTGGTATTTTTTTTTGCAAATCTGCTTTCATGTAATTCCAGATTTTCAATTATTTAACAGTGGGCTTTATGCTTAACAGATGAGATCCAGTTTGTGAATAAACATCATTTTGCAGTTTAGTATTAGAAAACCAAACGCTATTGTACATTTTCATTTACAAAACAGATGGTTTGCAATATCACTGAAGACACATTTTAGAATTTTTACAAAACAATAAATAGAAATCTGTGTATGGCACTGATATTTGCTCTTCAAAACAGCAGTATACTGCAGTATCGGGCAAGAAGCACGACAGAGGTTCTCTCTTCTATAAATCATGCATAAACACATCGAAGAAAACATTAGCCAATAAAGTATCCCAACAGTGTTGAACATAAAAAGCAATGGCCTAGATTTTTCAAAGTGGGATGAATATTTTAGACTCGTATTCCATCATTCTTAGTGACACAACATAAGGAATGTTTGGAGTGTGATTTAAATATTTATTCCTCTACGTAAATATAGATGTGTTATGGTTAGTGCATATGATGAGACAAGGATGAAATTATGATTGCCTGCAGAATAAGGTATAGGTAACAAACGAGAATTTTTTCCAATTTGCTATTTTTGCAATACACTAAACAACTACCATACCTTAACTGTCTCCTGCAAATGGGTTGTATCTTATAATTCTAGATTTCATTTCAAGTAAATAAAGGAGGCTAATCAGTTGCATTTCCAAGGCTGACAGTACATAAAGGATTCATTTATGTGCAGAGATATTACTAGATTAGTAAGTAAGATACCCTCAATGTTACTATTAGGGGCAGATTTATCAAGGGTCGAAGTGAATTTGAGGGAATTTTCTAAGTAAAAAAATGCAAAATTCAAAGTAATTTTTTGGATACTTCAACCATCGAATAGGATACTACGACTTTGAATTTACTTCGACTTCGATTCATAGTAAAAAATTCAGCTTCAATATTTTGCCAAATTAAACCTGCCTTAGTGCTATGTTAGCCTATGGGGACCTTCTACAATCATTTTCTAAGACATCGCAGTTAACACATCGAAATAAAATTGTTCGATTGTACGCTAAAATCGTTCGATTCGAACAATTTAATCGTTCGATCGATTTTACTTCAATCGCAGCAAGTCCACATTTGGTGAAAAATACTTTGACTTCCATATTCGAAGATAAAGTATTTCAATTTGATGGTCGAATTTCAAAGTATTTTACACTTCGAAATTGGACCCTTGATAAATCTGCCCCGTAATGTTGTTAAACACATAAACTAGAGTCAGAAGTAACAATGGTATCATATGATGTCACTTCTTTGTTCACATGTATACCTACTACAGAGGCAATTGAGACTGTAAGAAATTGACTGCAACAAGATAACACCCTAATCAGCAGAACAAAGCTCAGTCCCAACCAAGTATGTTTGTTGCTAGATTTGTGTCTGAACACCACATACTTCATGTACAAGAACCCTTTTTTATAGAGAGAAACATGGCTGTGCAATGGGTTCTCCAGTCTCTCCTATTGTAGCAAACCTGTACATGGAGGAAGTGGAAAGGAGGGCCTTACTTATTTTCCAGGGAATTACACAGGGTCACTGGTTCAGGTATGTGGATGACAGAATGTCTTTTTGGACCGTTTGATATGCATCCAAGAGGGGGGTAACTTGAAGATGGAAGTATACAGGAAACCCACTCATACGGATCAATATCTGTTCTTTGATTCCCACCATCTGCTGGAACACAAACTGGGTGTCATTAGAACTCTGCACCACAGGGTGGAACTTAGGGCAATTGATACAGAGCCCAAAGACAAAGAGCAAAAACATCTTAGAGGAGCTTTGAATGCGTGTGGCTACCCAGACTGGGCCTTTGTCAAAACAGCAGCAACCAAGCCCAACAGGAACACCAATAGAAATAACCGCCCGGAGACACGTAGTAGGCGAAACATAGTCATCCCATAGGTAGCTGGAGTGTCTGAGAAACTCCAGCGTGAAACTCCAGTGTCTGAGAAACACCACGTCCCTGTGTTTTTCAAACCTAGCAACACACAGACAAAAACTGGTACATCCAAACGATCCAACCCCTAAAGAAAAACAAAGCAATGTGGTATACAGAATCCAGTGTAGCGAGGAGTGCACAGATCTATACATTGGGGAGACAAAACAACTGCTCACCAAGCGAATGGCTCAGCATAGGAGGGCGAACTCTACAGGGAAAAACTCAGCTGTCTTTCTCAGCTGGCGATTCATGTCAAGGTGGAGAAACCATCCCTGAACAGAGGTGGGGGCCTTTGACACCACCTGTCTGCTACATACAATGCTGCTCTAACATCTGTACCCCAATGGTTTCAGAACGCTTCACACGTCCACTTATGCAACTCTCACAAGTAACACCTCTTTCTAGGAGTTGCATGACACATTGGATAATCCTATCACAGTAACTACACAGAATAAACACCTCTGTGAATTTCTTCAGATGTCACCTCTTTGAAGAGTTACAATGCCATTGTGATTGGATTAGTGGAAGAGTTTATATGCCGAGAACTTCCCACACCAGTCAGTTGAACTGAAGAAGCTGCTCGGATGAGTAGTGAAACGTCTTCATTGATTACTCAGCAAGTCCAGTTGTTTTTAGATTTACCTATACTAGATATACCATGACCTGGATGAATGAAAATCTTCATAGTCATAAACACATAAAGATTGAAAAAATGTCTTATGTTTACATGTTGCCCATACTTTAAAAGCAAGTAACTTTCAATGGCAGTGATTAAAGTAGCACTATATGCTCACAACATGTAAAAGGTAGCCCTCAACAGTTACAGCTGTCAAAAGCTTAGAGTCGGAAGTCAGAAATAGGTTTTTCAAAGCTACCAGCAGCTCAGTATTTCAATTTTAAATTCTAATTACTGTATAGAATTGGGGTGTTTAATTTTCTGTCCCTCTGCAGAATAGAGGGACAGTCCTCTAAAAAGGACAATGGAAGCCCTGTTCCAAATACATCATCTAAACAATTCTTCCAGAGATCACAATATTGTTCCAATGGAACTGGTATTATTGCTAACCTATGGAGAGTACAGCCTGCATAGAGGGCCACATGGGCAATAAGTAGGGAATGTAGCGAACCGCCGTGTATGTGTTCGCGAACGCCGTTCGCGAACACCGGCAAAAAATGCGAACAGTTCGCGAACTTCGAACATCCGAAAATCGTTCGATTCGAACGATCGAAGGATTTTAATCGTTCGATCGAACGATTTTCGTTCGAATCGAACGATCGAAGCCATTGGATCGAATGATTTCATTCAATCCAATGGCTTCGATCATTCAATTCGAACGAAAATCGTTCGATTTTAGCGGTGGAATGGTCGAACGATTTTGACGCGAACGTCGCGCGACGTTCGCGAACTTGCGGCGGACGCGAACAGTCGAAGTTCGCGCGAACTAGTTCGCCGGCGAACAGTTCGCTACATCCCTAGCAATAAGCACAATTTGTGACCAAGACCAAGATATTATAAACTGTATTACAGGTATGGAATCTATTGTGAGAAGTACAATGCAATTCTTTTTTTTTTCTCAGTCATGTCATATATACAAAATATTTTGTTATTCAATCCACCAAAACCACCACATACATACAGTTCATTCATTGATGTTTGTAAAGGATACAACCCATATTATCTGTTTCTATAAGATTTTTTATTAGCTATAATAAACTATAAACGGTGCATTTCTGTTAAACAGCAAAACAGTTAGGTAGTAGTAGTAGTAGTAGTTATCATGATAAAATGTCAATCACCGCCATGTTTCAAGGTAATTGTCAATATGGGAGAAATTTTTGTTTTTTCCTAGAAAGAGCATATTGAAAAAGAGATTCACTAACAATGTAGGGCAATGCAAATGCTATTGAAGAATTAGACACCTTAACTGCAATATAAATTTTACACAATGCAAAATGCAGCAGATCACTTGGTTAAATATATCTCAGCGATACCTAATGATTTGAAAACGAAAAACACAAGGGACTTTTAACTTCAGAATACAAGTGTCAGAAACAATCTAGAGATAATGCAAGTGAATACACATTAGAATAAAATAAAAAGCAATTTTTATTAACCACCATGCCATAATAATCACATAGGATTAAAACCATTTAAAAACTAAACAGCACTGCATATGAAGCTGAAGGGATCCCTTCTGTAAGGACATAACCCCAAAGGCTCATTGTATTAATCTGATATGGGAAAATTGGCATGCTATTGTGTAAAACACTTGGTAATCCATTAGTGTTGAAGGATAAGAAGGCTTTGGAACAATAGATGCAAAAATGTAGTTGTAAATTCCTTAGATTAGTTATATTCAATTGAGTGAATCCATGTTGTTCCTAATAGGAAACATTCCAAAACTTACAGGGGAATGTAATAAAAGTCACAAAGAGCAAAACAATTCACACCAATAAGACTAAAAATCCACATCTCGCAATGCAATATTGTTCCTTAAACTATTATTACATTGCGAATTTTAATTGCGCATTGCGAATTTTAATTGCGCACTCATAAGTGCTTGAAGGTGATCTTTTGGAGCAAACATAACGACTTTTTCAGTAAGAAGTTTTATTACATTGACTGCGCATTGGCGCAAACTATAAAATTCTCAAACAGTCTTTCACTGTCAGAAGTGGTCGCTAAATAGTTTCCGGGCTCTCAAAAGCTATATTAAATTCGCACAAAGCAAAATTTGTTCGCGCAAAGACATAACTTTTCGCATTGCGAATAGTTTTTCCGTTATCGATTTTTATTACATTCCCCTGTAAGAAACAAAAAACAAAACAGCATGCATACATTCCCCAACGTCATATAATATGAAAAAGGGGATTGCAAAATGGGTGCCTGAATAATTTTTGCCCACGGGGCGATGTTTGATTCAAAGATAGCTCCAATATCGATGGTTATTGCTTTCTATGCGTGCTGGAGTCTATATAATGCTAGGAGTGCGCTGACTGCACCTGCGATGCACAATAATGACTAAACAGTCCAGATAATCTCCATCAACAGCTGTTTCACCACAACTCGTGGCCTCTTGACAAAGCCACGAGTTGTGGCGAAAAAGCTGTTGAGGTGCAGTGCTGCGTTCGCTGTATGGAGGCTCTTCTGGACAGCAGTCTAGCATGCTAAGTGGAGGACTGTGGCAGAGATGCCATGCGGCTAACTTAATCAACCTTGCAACTACCTGCGAGCGCTACCCAATATACGGTCGGTATAAATTTAATTTCATTTGACTGTCACATGTCCACTAGAGAGAGCGGCGCTGAGGACACATCATTTGCAAACCGGCTGTAACTAATTGGAAGTATATGTTGCGATAGTTATAACGCTAATGGAGATTATCTGGACTGTTTAGTCATTATTGTGCATCACAGGTGCAGCCAGCACACTCCTAGCATTATACAGACTACAGCACGCATAGAAAGCAATAACCCTCAATATTGGAGCTATCTTTGAATCAAACATCGGCCCGTGGGCAAAAATTATTCACGCATCCATTTTGCAATCCCCTTTTTCACATTATATGATGTTGGGGAATGTATGCATGCTGTTTTGTTTCTAAGTTTTTGAATTTTTCCTATTAGGACCAACATGGATTCACTCAATTGAATATAACTAACATAAGGAATTTACAACTACATTTTTGCATCTATTGTTCCAAAGCCTTCTTCTAAATGGTTTTAATCCTATGTGATTATTATGGCATGGGGTTGAGTAAAAATTGCTTTTTATTTTATTCTAATGTGTATTCACTTGCATTATCTCTAGATCGTTTCTGACACTTGTATTGTGGAGTTAAAAGTCCCTTGTGTTTTTCGTTTTCATATTGCTAATTTAGTGGACACCCCAATACCATTAGTCAGATATAATCTCATTAAGCCTTATCTTAGTTACTTTGTTGTTTGATACCTAATGATTCTTACAGATGACAAAAAAAGTTAAATTACCATTACCCCAGCAATTTATATGGTTTACACAAGCTGTCTTGTTTTAATGGTATTAACATGTAATGTTTTAAAGGGGTTCTGTCATGGGGAAATGTTTTTTACAAAACGTTAATAGTGTTCCTCCAGCAGAAAAGAGCATACACATTATTTAATATTTAATTTTAAAATCTGATAAAAGCTAAACATGTTATCAGTTTCCCAGGTGCCCTCAGTCATGTGATTAATGCGCTAATAAATTTCAGTCAGTCTTTACTACTGCACTGCAAACTGGAGTGACATCACCCCCTCTCTTTCCCCCTGAACAGCCTATCAGAATAACAAAGAGAAGGTAACTAGTGATGGGTGAATTTATTTGCGGCAAATTTTCATTTTTTTGGACGCCGTCACATTTTCACAAAAAAGACGGACACTGGCGTCAAAAACAGATGCCGGCATCAAAAACTAGACGCCTGCGCTGTTTTGCAAATTTTTCGCCATTTTGCATGAAATTCGCAAATTATTCGGCAAAACTAAACGGCGCAAATTCGCCCATCACTAAAGGTAACCAGATACCAGCTCCCTGATACTTGCATTTTAATGTTCACATTCAGTCCGGATTTTCCTCAGTTATATTGATGATCTTCTTTGTATGTAAAATTATTTCCTTATCTTGGAGGGAAGCATGTCTCCTAGCCCTAATAATTATATATTTCTCATATCCCTTTTCTAAAGTGAAGTTAAAATATCAGCCTCTCTCTCAAAATCACCCAGAGAGGAATTTCTTTTAAGAAACTTACTGTAGGAAATATTGGAAAGCTATTTAGGACGATGATTACTTGTTTTCTCTATAACATTTTATTGATATATCTTTGCAATAGGTATGGGTTTCAATAGACTTCCCAACCCCCTTAAGAGTTGGGTCCAGGAAATTTATTTTGTTAGAATTAAAAGCCAATGTGAATTTTAATCCTATGGAATTAGCATTCACAAATTAAACATTCTTCTAATTTTTCCTAAAGTCCTTTCCAGAATGACAATATCATTGATAAAACTCACTTACATTTTGACAATATCATTGATAAAACTCACTTACATTTTGACTGACGATGATGATGATGCTCCCAGTACCCCAAAAATAAATTAGTGTAACTGGCAGCACTAATTGTTCCTCATCGCAGTACCTCACATCTGTAGATAAATGGTGTCTAAAAATAGTTGTGAGTCAATATAAAATTAATTGAATCCAAAATAAAATATAAATAATTAAAAACTATATAAATAATTTGTTCATCAGGCATGAAGGGATCCCCATACAGGAAAAAAACTAACCGCTCTTAAACCTAATTCATGTCTAACATTAGTATATAGTGATTGTGCATCATAAGTGATCCAAATGTAGTCTTCATCCCATTCATATCCTTGTAGTATTCTTAAAATGTGCTGTGAATCTTTAACAGAAGATTTAAAATTTGTGACATACTTTTGCAAATGTAGATCCACATAATGCGATAAATTAGCTGTGAGATTCCATTCCTGCTATAATAGGACGACCCGGTGGACTGGTTATGCTTTTGTGAATCTTCGGAAAATAAATAAAATATGGCATGTAGCATTTAGTGTGTAATATAAAATCTCTTTCACCTTTTGTGTTAACACCCTCTTTGTAACGCTTATCAATGATGAAATGAAAAGATATTAAATAGTCTTTGTATACCCTTTAAGAATTTTATTAAAGGACTGATCCCCTAACAGACGTATTACTTTTTTTTTTTTTTTTAAATACAATTTTTTATTTAGAATACACAATATAAAAGAAGATAGAAAAGAACCCCCACTTGATCAGTTAAACTAAAGCAGTCACAATATGTTCTTCACCTGCCTATTCAATCACAGTTAAGTTATACGCACTAATTAGTACATTGGGTTAAGTATTTCTCTAGGTAATTGAATTCTAAAGTGCTGTGCAATAAGTTATAAAGTGCTGTGCAATAAATTAATTGGATTTTAAAAAAGACTCAGAAACCCAATAGGGATCTATATTACAATAAACCATAGGAAAGGGGGGGGGTGAAGTCCCCTCACGAAGATTTATACCCTCATTAATTGATCTTATATATTTTTTATCAAAATTAATTAAAGTGCTACCCCAAATAGTGACTAGTTTCTTAATTAATTGGTTGCTGTGTTGCAAAATAGAATTACATATATTTTAAAATGTTACTTAGATAGAAGAAATTAATTCATTAAATATAAAGTGCTGGAGAGTGTGATGTTCATTAGTACTTATATGTGGGCAATGAAGATTCAATTAATTCAGTTAAATAGACTGCCAATTCATCAGATAAAAACTAGAATCAATGCACAGATTCATGAAAAAAGGGGGAAATTAAAATAAGAGGAGGTGGAGTTGTCCCAAAACTACTGCCTGAAATTTTTCTTTCCCTGGGACACCACAAAGAAGGAGAAGGCAGAGTAACCGGGACTGTGGTTTTAGTATTTAAACTAGGCACTAAGATGGATTAAGAGGCTAATACATCCTAAAAAAACACAAATTCACGGTCTCCTGGGAGTTCAGTATACAGAGAAAGAGAAAGGATCTTAACCGAGCAACGATTACACAAAGAGGATACTCCAGTAAGCTAGTGAAGAAAGCTCATCATAGAGCATTAGTGGCAGAAAGAAGTGAGCTTCTGGTTATAAAGGATAAAATACAAGAACCTAACAACACGGTTAGATTTATAACCACCTATAATACCAATAGCTCCCAAATACAGGCAATTTTGGACAAACATTGGCCAATACTCTTGGAAGATAATACCCTTGGATCCATACTGCAAGAACGAGCATCAATATGTTATAAGCAAAGTCCCAATCTGAGAGATATGCTCACGAGGAGTCATTTTCAAAAATCACGGAACAATCGTCAAAAAAATTATGGGTGCTTTCCCTGTGGGGACTGCAATATGTGCAATAAGTTACAGAAAATTACTACTTTTGTAGATCGGTTTGGTATAACCCATAAAGTTAATGATTAGATAAATTGTAGGAATCAAGGTGTAATTTATTGCATCGAATGTCCCTGTAGCAAACAGTACATAGGTATGACCACACAGATGTTGAAAACAAGAATGCAGCAACATTGTACTGCTATCAGAACTGCGGGAAATGAAAATAAAAATGATAAAACTATTTCTACTGTAGCTCAACATTTCAAAAAAGTACATAATATGGATCCAGCAAGAATGAAATTCTGGGCATTGGAAAAGGTGGAATTGGGAATTCGAAAAGGAAATCTGGAACAAGCCCTGTTAAAACGAGAAAGCTACTGGATCTTCAAACTAAACACGGTGTCCCCGAATGGGATAAATGAAAATAATTTTTCTTCTACGTCCCTCCATGTCAGTACACATGGGGCATTGCCCCTCCCAGACCTGGAGGTAGGACCTATAACATAGCCAATCAAAATGAATCATGACCTATAAGACCACATGACTTCCTCCTCACCACAGTTATTTTTGTCCTACTGGACAGGGAGGTAGGATCTCCCTCCTCACTTTTTATTTTTTGTTGAATTTTGAGAGAAATCAAACACAGTTTTTGTTTTTCTTTTGTATTTTCTTTTTGTTTATTTATTTATTTTTTACCTCTGTGTAGACACAGAGGGATGATTCCCAGGTAATGGAGAAGATTTTACCTGATGCCTCAAGACGCATAATCTGTAAATTATTGCTTATTGGGAAGAAATGCAGGTGTGGGCATATCCATTGTCCTAGCTAGGGATGTAGCGAACGTCGGAAAAAAAGTTTGCGAACATATTCGCGAACTTGCGCAAAAATGCGAGCGGTTCGCGAACGGTTCGCGAACCCCATAGACTTCAATGGGAAGGCGAACTTTAACATCTAAAAAAGACATTTCTGGCCAGAAAAATGATTTTAAAGTTGTTTAAAGGGTGCAACGACCTGGACAGTGGCATGCCAGAGGGGGATCAAGGGCAAAAATTTATCTGAAAAATCTGCCTGTGTGTGCTTGGAAGAGATAGTGTAGGGGGAGAGCTGTTAGTGATTTCAGGGACAGATGATAGTAAGTTTGCTGGCTAGTAATCTGCTTGATACTGCTCTGTATTGGAGGGACAGAAGTCTGCAGGGATTTGAGGGACATTTTAGCTTAGGTAGCTTTGCTGGCTAGTAATCTACTGTTCTCTTTAAACAACTGCCATACATTGACCTTGTAGGCATTGTTTGCTCAGTTTTTTTGGACGCAGCCACTGAAGCACAGTTGCCAGAAAAAATATGCCATATAAATGCTGAAAATAGTAATTTTTCGCCATACGTTGACCTTGTAGACATTGTTTGCCCAGTTTTTTTGGACGCAGCCACTGAAGCACAGTTGCCAGAAAAAATATGCCATATAAATGCTGAAAATAGTAATTTTTCGCCATACGTTGACCTTGTAGACATTGTTTGCCCAGTTTTTTTGGTTGCAGCCACTGAAGCACAGTTGCCAGAAAAAATATGCCATATAAATGCTGAAAATAGTCATTTTTTGCCATATACGTTGAGTCAACGTATGGCAAAAAATGACTATTTTCAGCATTTATGTGGCATATTTTTTCTGGCCTCTGTGCTTCATTGGCTGCGGCCAAAAAAACTGGGCAAACAATGCCTACAAGGTCAACGTCATTGACCTTGTAGGCATTGTTTGCCCAGTTTTTTTGGCCGCAGCCACTGAAGCACAGGGGCCAGAAAAAATATGCCATATAAATGCTGAAAATAGTCATTTTTTTGGTCGCAGCCACTGAAGCACAGTTGCCAGAAAAATTATGCCATATAAATGCTGAAAATATAAATTTTTTTGGTTGCAGCCACTGAAGCACAGAGGCCAGAAAAATTATGCCATATAAATGGAGAAAATATGCATTTTTTTGGTTGCAGCCACTGAAGCACAGAGGCTAGAAAAATTATGCCATATAAATGGACAAAATATGCATTTTTTTGGTTGCAGCCACTGAAGCACAGAGGCCAGAAAAATTATGCCATATAAATGCAGAAAATATGCATTTTTTTGGTTGCAGCCACTGAAGCACAGAGGCCAGAAAAATTATGCCATATAAATGCAGAAAATATGCATTTTTTTGGTTGCAGCCACTGAAGCACAGAGGCCAGAAAAATTATGCCATATAAATGCAGAAAATATGCATTTTTTTGGACGCAGCCACTGAAGCACAGTTGCCAGAAAAAATATGCCATATAAATGCTGAAAATAGTCATTTTTCGCCATACGTTGACCTTGTAGACATTGTTTGCCCAGTTTTTTTGGTTGCAGCCACTGAAGCACAGAGGCCAGAAAAAATTAAACCAGTAGGGTTTGCACCCTAGTTTGTAACGGTGGCGGAGGGAGGAGGACGCTAAAGGACAGCTGTGTGTGGAGTCATGAGGCTTGAAGAGAAGGACAGCTGCATAGAAGTCAGAACAAGTCTTCCGGCGTGCAGTAACCCTCCGAGATCCACCCCTCATTCATTTTAATAAAGGTCAGGTAATCAACACTTTTGTGACCTAGGCGAGTTCTCTTCTCAGTTACAATCCCTCCTGCTGCACTGAAGGTCCTTTCTGAGAGCACACTTGAGTCTGGGCAAGACAAGAGGTTCATGGCAAATTGTGACAGCTCTGGCCACAGATCAAGCCTGCGCACCCAGTAGTCCAGGGGTTCATCGCTCCTCAGAGTGTCGATATCTGCAGTTAATGCCAGGTAGTCCGCTACCTGCCGGTCGAGGCGTTCTTTGAGGGTGGATCCAGAAGGGTTGTGGCGCTGCCTTGGACAGAAAAACATTTGCATGTCTGATGTTACAGACCGGCCAAAGGGCTTTGTCCTTGCAGGTGTGCTCGTGGCAGGATTACTGGCACCTCTGCCCCTGGAATGTTGATGAGTTCCTGAAGTGACATCACCCTTAAAAGCATTGTACAACATGTTTTGCAGGCTGGTTTGTAAATGCCGCATCTTTTCGGACTTGTGGTATGTTGGTAACATTTCTGACACTTTATGCTTGTACCGAGGGTCTAGTAGCATTGCGACCCAGTACAGGTCCTTCTCCTTAAGCCTCTTGATACGGGGGTCCTTCAACAGGCATGACAGCATGAAAGACCCCATTCTCACAAGGTTGGATGCAGAGCTATCCATCTCCGCTTCCTCATTATCAAGGACTGCATCATCCACGGTCTCCTCCCCCCAGCCACGTACAAGACCAGGGGTCCCCAAAAGGTCACCACTAGCCCCCTGGGAAGCCTGCTCCTGTTGGTCCTCCTCCTCCTCCTCCACAAAGCCACCTTCCTCCTCTGACTCCACTTCTGGCACCTCTCCCTGCGTTGCAGCAGGTGCCTGGGTTCGTTCTGGTGATTCCGACCATAAATCGTGCGCTTCCAGCTCCTCGTCACGCTGGTCTACAGCCTCATCTGTCACTCGTCGCACGGCACGCTCCAGGAAGAAAGCGAAGGGTATTAGGTCGCTGATGGTGCCTTCGGTGCGACTGACCATATTTGTCACCTCTTCAAAAGGTCGCATGAGCCTGCAGGCATCGCGCATAAGCACCCAGTAACGGGGGAAAAAAATCCCCAGCTCTGCAGATCCAGTCCTACCACCCAGTTCAAAAAGGTACTCGTTGACGGCCCTTTGTTGTTGCAGCAGACGTTCCAACATAAGGAGCGTTGAATTCCAGCGAGTCTGGCTGTCAGAAATCAAACGCCTGACTGGCATGTTGTAGCGCTGCTGAATGTCAGCAAGCCGTGCCATGGCTGTGTAGGAACGTCTGAAATGGGCCGACACCTTTCTGGACTGGGTGAGAACGTCCTGGAATCCTGGGTACTTGGAGACAAAACGTTGGACTATTAAATTTAACACATGTGCCATGCAGGGCACATGTGTTAAATTTCCCAGTCTCAACGCTGCCAACAGATTGCTTCCATTGTCACACACCACTTTTCCGATCTGCAGTTGGTGTGGGGTCAGCCACCGATCGGCCTGTGACTGCAGAGATGACAGGAGTACAGATCCGGTATGGTTTTTGCTTTCCAGGCACGTCATCCCCAAGACAGCGTGACAACGGCGTACCTGGCACGTCGAATAGCCTAGGGGGAGCTGGGGGTGCACAGGTGTGGAGGAGGAGAAGGAGGACCCAGCAGCAGAGTAAGAAGAAGAAGAGGAAGAAGACGAGGTAGAGAGCGATGGAGGAGTAGAGGTGGTGGCAGAACCGCGTGCAATCCGTGGCGGTGACACCAACTCCACTGTTGTTGTTGTTGTTGAGCTACCCATTCCCTGCTTCCCATTCCCAGCCATTACCAAGTTCACCCAGTGGGCAGTGTAGGTGACATACCTGCCCTGACCATGCTTGGAGGACCATGCGTCAGTAGTCATATGGACCTTTGGCCCAACACTAAGTGACAGAGATGCGGTAACTTGGCTCTGCACATGTTGGTACAGGTGTGGTATTCCCTTTTTAGAAAAAAAATTGCGGCTGGGTACCTTCCACTGCGGTGTCCCAATTGCTACAAATTTGCGGAAGGCCTCAGAGTCCACCAGCTGGTATGGTAAAAGCTGGCGGGCTAAGAGTGCAGACAAGCCAGCTGTCAGACGCCGGGCAAGGGGGTGACAGTCAGACATTGGCTTCTTACGCTCAAACATGGCCTTCACAGAAACTTGGCTGGTGGCAGATGACTGGGAATGGGAACAGGTGGTCAAGGTGGAAGGCGGAGTGGAGGGTGGTTCAGATGGGTCAAGGAGAGCAGAGGTAGAGCAGTAAGATGCTGGACCAGAAGGAGTGTGGCTTTTAGTTTGCCTGTTGCCTTTGAGGTGTTGCTCCCAAAGTGCTTTGTGCTTGCCGCTCATGTGCCTTCGCATAGAAGTTGTACCTATGTGGCTGTTGGGCTTACCAAGGCTCAGTTTCTGACTGCACTCATTGCAAATTACAATGCTTTTGTCAGAGGCACACACATTAAAAAAATCCCACACTGCTGACTTTTTGGAAGTGTGCGATCTGGCGGTAACAGTAGAAGTTGGCGGCATTGGCGGCAATGGCGGGTGCGTTGGCCGGCTGAACACAGGTGCCGATACATGTTGTTGCCCTACTGATCCCTGCGGGCTGTCCTCCCTGCTTCTTCTAAGTCTTATTCTCCTACTGCCTCTCTGACTCTCCGTCTCTCCATCTGAACTACCCTCCTCTTGCTCTCTTCTACTAGGCACCCACAAAACATCAATCTCCTCATCATCATTCTCCTCAGATGCATCAATTTCTTCTGACACATCACAGAAGGAAGCAGCAGCGGGGACCTCCTCCTCATCACTCATCATTATGTCCATCTCTGTCGTGTTCTCTGCCAGAATTAAATCTGGTGTAACGTCCTCATCTCCTTCATCTTCTTCTGCCAATAATGGTTGCGCATTACTCAGTTCAAGAAACTCATGGGAAAATAACTCCTCTGACTCCAGTGAAGAAGGGGCACCGGTGGTGGAGGAAGTGTTACGTGGGGTGGCCATAGCAGTGGAGGATGAGGAGGATGTTGTGGTAAAGTTAGAAACGGTAGAGGATGGGGTGTGCTGTGTAAGCCAGTCAACTAACTCTTCAGCATTTTGGGAGTTCAGGGTCATTGGCTTTTTAAAACTGGGCAATTTGCTAGGGCCACAGGATTGCATAGCAGCACGGCCCCTAGCACGGCCTCTGCGTGGCGGCCTGCCTTTGCCTGGCATTATTTTTAAAAAAACAACAACAACAAAAACTCAGTTGGTTTTTCTGGAAACGATAATACACACAGCTAGATGGCGGTTTGAAGAAAACACTGTGCAAATAATGCCTACAAGGTCAACGTATACACAGCGGTGGATACGGATTACGTAAAATATAAGAATGCTGCTTGAAAAAAAGTAACTCAAGTGGTTTTTCTAGAGACGATAATATTATCAATATTTAGACAAAATGTGAACAAGCTCACACAGCTAGATGGCGGTTTGAAGAAAACACTGTGCAAATAATGCCTACAAGGTCAACGTATACACAGCGGTGGATACGGATTACGTAAAATATAAGAATGCTGCTTGAAAAAAAGTAACTCAAGTGGTTTTTCTAGAGACGATAATATTATCAATATTTAGACAAAATGTGAACAAGCTCACACAGCTAGATGGCGGTTTGAAGAAAACACTGTGCAAATAATGCCTACAAGGTCAACGTATACACAGCGGTGGATACGGATTACGTAAAATATAAGAATGCTGCTTGAAAAAAAGTAACTCAAGTGGTTTTTCTAGAGACGATAATATTATCAATATTTAGACAAAATGTGAACAAGCTCACACAGCTAGATGGCGGTTTGAAGAAAACACTGTGCAAATAATGCCTACAAGGTCAACGTATACACAGCGGTGGATACGGATTACGTAAAATATAAGAATGCTGCTTGAAAAAAAGTAACTCAAGTGGTTTTTCTAGAGACGATAATATTATCAATATTTAGACAAAATGTGAACAAGCTCACACAGCTAGATGGCGGTTTGAAGAAAACACTGTGCAAATAATGCCCACAAGATCAACGTATACACTACTACAGCGGTGGATACGGATTACGTAAAATATATTATGGCTGCTTGAAAAAAGTCACTCCGGTGTTTTTTCTGGAGACGGTAATATTATGGATATTTAGACAGAATGTGAACAAGGTCACACAGCTAGATGGCTGTTGGTTGAATAACACACTGGGCAAAAAATGCCTACAGGGCAAATAATGCCTAAAAGGTCAACTTATACACTACTACAGCGATGGATACGGATTACGTAAAATTTATTATGGCTGCTTGAAAAAAGTCACTCCGGTGTTTTTTCTGGAGACGGTAATATTATGGATATTTAGACAGAATGTGAACAAGGTCACACAGCTAGATGGCTGTTGGTTGAATAACACACTGGGCAAAAAATGCCTACAGGGCAAATAATGCCTAAAAGGTCAACTTATACACTACTACAGCGATGGATACGGATTACGTAAAATTTATTATGGCTGCTTGAAAAAAGTCACTCCGGTGTTTTTTCTGGAGACGGTAATATTATGGATATTTAGACAGAATGTGAACAAGGTCACACAGCTAGATGGCTGTTGGTTGAATAACACACTGGGCAAAAAATGCCTACAGGGCAAATAATGCCTAAAAGGTCAACTTATACACTACTACAGCGGTAGTAAAATAAAAAAAAGTAAAATAAAAAAAAAATGAATATTAAAAAAAAAAAATTACAGTTGGTGCTGCTGAACTACTAGGAGCAGCAGATTAGCACACCAGTCCCACTCCCCAACACTGCTAGACTAATAGCACTGGGCTCTTATAGTAGTAATAGTAGTAGTAGTAGTAGTAGTAGTAGTAAAACAACAAAAAAATAAATAAAAGCAGTCCTTACAAGGACTACTGTTATTGCAGCAGTCAGCAGATGAGATCAGAAGCAGGACAGCTGCCCACTGCAGCTACATACAGAGCACTGCAGTAGAAGGTAGATTACTAGCCAGCAAAGCTACCTAAGCTTAAATGTCCCTCAAACCCCTGCAGACTTCTGTCCCTCCAATAACAGAGCAGTATCAAAACGATTACTAGCCAGCAAACTTTCAACTGTCCCTGAAATCACTAACAGGCAGCAGCTCTCTCCCTACACTATCTCTTCAGCACACACAGGCAGAGTGAAAAAAACGCTGCAGGGCTTCGGTTTTTATAGGGAAGGGGAGTGGTCCAGGGGAGAGCTTCCTGATTGGCTGCCATGTACCTGCTGGTCTGGGGTGAGAGGGCAAAAAAAAGCGCCAACAATGGCGAACCCAAAATGGCGAACGTCGCGCGACGTTCGCGAACTTCCGGCGAGCGCGAACACCCGAAGTTCGCCGGCGAACAGTTCGCGCCATCTCTAGTCCTAGCCCTGTGCTAAAATAGCCCCCCTGCTATATGCCCAGCGAGGCACAAGATTCAATCTAGTGCTTTTTGGGAAGAGACACAGTTGTGGGCTTCCCACATTACCTGTGAGCCTTTTGTTTTTTCTTCTGTATTTTTATTTATTTTTGCTTATTTTTTACCTCTGTGTGGACACAGAGGGATGATTCCCAGGTAATGGAGAAGAATTTACCTGATGCCTCAAGACGCATAATCTGTAAATTATAGCTTATTGGGAAGAAGTGCAGGTGTGGGCATATCCATGGTCCTTGCCCTGTGCTAAAATAGCCCCCCTGCTATATGCCCAGTGAGGCACAAGATTCAATCTAGTGCTTTTTTGGGAACAGACACAGGTGTGGGCTTCCCACATTGTTACCTGTGAGCTTTTTGGACTCCCCTTTTCTTTTGAGTTATGTGAGACTTTACAGAACTCTACAGAACTTCTGCAAAAGGGCCGTGGGTATGCATATGGGCTAGTTATAACTGCCTGAAGCTGGGGAGTATGATTCTTCATTATCTACTGTGTGTAGTGCACTGGGAAGTCTGCATGCTAATTAGCTAATTATGTCCCTCAGCTGAAGCTATTGGGGCTTTGGCTGGAGTTTCCATCCAGCTAATTAGCCACTCTGATAAGGTGCAGGTGTGCCTTCACCCCGTTGCTATTGCTGTATAATATTTTAAGCCTTATATGGGTGAACCTGCATCCTCTATGCAGACACAGAAGTTATATTGGCTCATGTTACTAAGGCACCTCCAGGAAGGGCTAGAGGTTGCACTGATCAAGCAATATGGCACCTCCTTCCTTCTTATGAGTCTGCTCTTAACAAGCAGTGTTTTTCACCTGGATATTCCTGCTAACAAGCCTGAGCTATCTGGTAAGGTGCCTGTGTTCCCCTGACTTCTTGTATTATCTGAAGTCTTATGTTGTGAGCTGGCGTCCTCTGTGCAAAATACAGTATTGGCTCTTGTTACACTTTAAGTACTGGCTGGTGAATCACTCTGCCTAAGCAGTGTGGTACCTGAATCCAGAGATTTTGATTTCTCAGTATACATTGTGTATTTGAAACATTAATTTCACTGGGAAGTCTGCATGTTAATATGCTTAATATGTCCCTCAGCTGAAAGCTATCAGGGCTTTGGCTGGAGTTTCCATCAAGCTAACTAGTCACTATCTGGTAAGGTGCAGGTGTTCCTTTGGCCCCTTTGTTATTGCTGTTTCATATAAGTTTTGTATGGGTGAACCTGCATCCTCTTGGCTGACACAGTGGTTATATTGTCTCTTGTGCTCAAGCAGTATGGCACCTCCTTCCTTTCTTATGAGTCTGCTCTTAACAAGCAGTGTTCCACTGGACTGGATATTCCTGCTGACAAGTCTGAGCTATCTGGTAAGCTGCCTGTGTTCCTTATTTTATTATATGAAGTCGTATGTTGTGAGCTGGAGTCCTCTGTGCAAAATGCAGTTACACAAGGTACTAAGTCTGCATGTTAATAAGCTAATTATGTCCCTCCGCTGAAACCTATCCGGGTTCTAGCTGAAGTTTCCAACCTGCGGACTTTTCATTGCTATGAGGTAAGGTGCAGATACTCCTCAGTTTGCTACTGTTGTTTCTATTGTCCTCTGTGCAGACACAGAGGTTATATTTGCCTTTTATTACACTGGGTGCTTGCAGGGTTGGCTGGAGGCTTGCACTGCTGAAGCAGTATGGTAGCCCCTTCCTTCCTTACATTGAGTCTGCTCAGTGCTGTAACCTGAGTCATTGGGCCCCACAGCAAATTCATTTTAGGGCCCCTAACATATCCAGAGGTTGTGCTTTTTTACCAATACGTATTGAAATTGCTCTTTATTTGGGACTCATGGGTCCCTATACCTTTTGGGCCCACCTGCAGCCGCAGGGTCTGCTTCCTCTTCAGTTACGCCCCTGAGTCTGCTCCTTAGAAGCAGTCTGCCACCAAGGATCTGTCTGGATTATTCCTACTGTCTAGCGCATATTATCTGGTTAGGTGCCTATGTTCCTCTGACCTCTTGTATAGTTCATCTGAGGTCTTAGGGTTGTGAGCCCGAGTTCTCTGTGCAGACACAGTAGGCAAGTGTGCTCTTATTACACCTGGTATTTCCAGGACCGGCTAGGGGTTTGTTCTGCTGTAGCAGCATTGTGCCCCATTTTTTCCTATGATGTTTCCACACTTAACAGGCAGTGTTCCAAGTTATATGGTGTCTTTTTGTGTGATGTAGGCCTTCTCTTAGATATTCTATTCCCATCTGGTGGCTTTTGTTGGGAGCTCAGTTGTAGTTATACTACATCTACTGAGTTTTTGTGACTGTAGGTTTCCCTTCTTTAATTGTTGGTAGATTAAAGGGCACTTACTGTTATGTCTATTGGCACCTTAACATGCTTGTAGTCTATGGCCCTTTGTGTGGCCTTGGGCATCTCACCAGGGAGCTGGGTTTGTGTGGCCTCTGGCTTTCATTATGGCCCTTGGCTTGGGTTAGAGCCCTTGTTTTGGTCCATAGCTTTTTACCATGGTCCTCGACTCCTGGGTCTGCTGGCCTTTTACAAGGGCCCTTGTTCTGCTGGCCTGTTGCATGAGCCTTTGGCTCATGTGGTCTTTTACCCTTGGCACATTTGTTTGGTTGTCCTTTTACCTGGGTTATTATGGCTGCGGGCCTGTTTTCATGGCCCATTACTTAGGTGCTTGCTTGCCTTTTACCAGGGTTCTTGGGCTGTTGGCCTTTTCTGTGGCCCCTGGCTAAGGTGGCCGCTAGTTTTTATTATAGTCCTTGTGGGCTTGTGGCTGCCAGTCTTGGCTGTGACCTATGGTGCATAGGTCACCAGCCAGGCTGTGGCGGCTGATAGGCATGGTTACTATTCTTGCTGTGGCCCTTGGTGGGCATGTCCTTGGCAGGATGGCAATCCTTGGCAGGACAACAGCCATTGGTTTTGTCTTGTCTGCAATCCTTGCAGGTATGGTTCTGGTTACACCAGCAGTAGGCATGATTGACTATTTGGTTGGATCTAGCATAGGTTGTACCATCAGCTGGTGTTTGCTCTTGAGTTTCACAGCCCATAGCTAATTTTGTTGCTGATTGGTATTCAGCAGCTGATGTTGGTCATATGTTGGCTTACAGCTAACCTTTTCTTCTGCCTTACATGCATTGTTTTTGGTCTTGTATGCCACTGCTTATTATCAATAAGGCTGGCTTGTGGACCAGGGTTTTGCAAGTTCAACAACTGACGTGCTCCGTTGTTGCATGTGTGGAAATTGAGTTTTGTGTCAGGTGCCAGTGCAGTTGGTTACCTTGTCCCTAAGGGTGGCATTCACAATAGCTGGCTTATTTACTATTGCTTGTGTATTCAAATTCCTCTCTGGTTTTTTGCAAACACTTCAGCTGACGGGCATCTTGGCCTGCTAGTGTGACAATGGCCTTGCACATCTATGTTGGAATACATAATAGCTGGCTGGTCCACCACTGGTTGCATGTATGGTGGCTGGCTCTCTGCCAGTGGATTGTGCATCATTGCTGGTTGGTACCAGTTTTTGTAGGCTATAAGCTTCTGGCATGACTGATTTTGGATTGTGATCCCAGCTGTTGGCTGGTTCAGTAGCTTCTATGTATGGTCACAGGTTTGGTTCAGTTTTTGCATAAACTGTAGCATTGTGCAGCTTGAGCTGTAGTGGCCTTGGCTTTTGTGGGTGTTTTCTAGAACTGTAATTGGCTTGGGTCCCATTGCTTGCTTGTGTAGCAGTTGGCTGGGGCAACAGCATAGCTTACTGGTAGATGGCTTTAAGTCACATTGGTTGGTTCAGCAGCTTATCCTTGTGCTGTTGTATACCCAGTTTAGATTTGGTGGTTGGTGGAGCTACTGGGCTGTACCAGCATGGCTCTACAATGGTTACAATGATATGCTGATTTATGATAACCCAGAGTAGATGTTCATTTAGTTAAGTCTTCATTAGGTGAAGATGGAGTTAGTGGATCTTGGACTGATCTCTGGTGTAGAGGTGACTCCGGTCAGCACTGGTTTGAGCTGCTTCCATTAAGATGCAGGACCAGGCTAATGTGGCCAAGTCTTTTTAGGGCCACTTGCTATTGCTGAGGATCGTGTATTTCTCCAGCACTGGTGATAGATGCATTCAAGTTGTGTTTAGTTTCTGATCTGATTGATTTCCTGGTGGTTTCTAGGGTGTTTTAGTTCTGAGATGGCTATTTCCATCATTCTGGTATTGTCCTAAGGCACCTTTTTTGTTTTAGCAGTTGCAGGATTTTTGTTCTTCCCCAGGTGGGGTTTTGTCAGATCCATATTGCAGGTATCCCTCTAGTCACTGAGGGAACCTTTTTAAACAGAATATGTTTATTCTTAATCTGCAATGCTTGATCCTCAAGTACCGGTCTCTGTAATTTTGTGGTTGATCCTGTAGTTCTTGTTAATCGTTTACCATGTCCTAGGACATGTTGTTCTTGTGCCTTTTAGCTACCCTTTTCAGGAGATATACATTTTATCAGCTCCCCTGTTGGATGGATGTGATGCTGTCCTTTTCTCAGGGCCTCCTTAGCATCAGTTTGGTTTTTGCATTATGTTGGTTATTCCCACCCCTTGTTTTCGGTGCATGGCTTGGTAGATCCCATGTGTACTGACATGGAGGGACGTAGAAGAAATAGAGAATTTTACTTACCTACTTGACGTAAATTCCTTTTCTTCTAGTCCCGACATGTCAGTACAGGGTTTCCCATCCCAATTATTTATTGTGGTTACTGTACTGCTATGGCAAAAGTATAACTGTGGTGAGGAGGAAGTCATGTGGTCTTATAGGTCATGATTCATTTTGATTGGCTATGTTATAGGTCCTACCTCCAGGTCTGGGAGGGGCAATGCCCCATGTGTACTGACATGTCGGGACTAGAAGAAAAGGAATTTACGTCAAGTAGGTAAGTAAAATTCTCTATATTTACATCATTCATTTAATAATTACAAAAGAAACAGGATTTGTTTTTAATAATTTTCATTTTTATTTTTTATGGAAATAGTATGAGCTCACATGAGTAGTTATACATATATGATTATATTGAATCTCTTTTAATAAATAATTAATAAATATGTTTTTAGAGTTAATCATATATACACTAAATAAGAGCAATTAATGGTTTTTATAAATACATAAAAAATAAAATACAAATATCATAGGTTAAAAACTGATCTATATACATTGGTCATTTGTAAAAAAAATAGAAATGTTCCACAATATTCCTGTCTATATCGAAACTCCCGTTTTAGGATGATAAGAGCAATACCTGCATGTAGAAAGTTAAAATTTAGACAACCAGGGAGAATGACAGGGATGTTTTATGTGTTGTATGAGTTGCGGTGTGGGTGTCATGACAACGGCGGAACCAATGGGAGAGAAGAACACGGGTTCTAGGAAGTCCTCACGATGGGTGTGGGAGGAACAATGAAGCCTGTGTGGTTGAATAGTATGGTCTCGCGATAACTTAACCACGTGACGTAGGACGCAGAAGTGATCACATGTCCGAGGGAACATTTTGTATCCCCTTTAAGAATTTTATTAAAGGACTGATCCCCTAACAGACGTATTCCTTTTTTTTTTTTAAATACAATTTTTTTATTTAGAATACATTAACTACACCCACTACTCTTACAGTGTCCGTAAGGTCTCTTGCTTTTGCTATAGTAGTCAAAATATTATACATTAAAAATGTAATGTTGAATGCTTACTTGACATTAGAACCACATCTCTGTGGAAAACCTCACTTTCAAAGTAATTTGTATGTATCTCACCTAAATATGTACCAAAAAAATTAGCAATTTCCAACACAAAAAAAGGTCACAAATGAAGAAAAAAAAGCAGTTACGCACAATAATTTTGAGCATCACTGCACAGTGTGTTATTTAAAACTCAATTAATAGTAACAACTTCTCTACATACTATTAATCTGTCAAACTGGGTACATTTAACTGTATATAAATACTTGATTTTACAATTGCTATGTTCATTTATTCTAGAGTTCTGGAATTCTAAATGTAGACATTATTATGAAAAAAGTTGAAAAGTTGAAAGAAAGTATAAAACGTTAAATGTTAAAGGGATTCTGTCATGATTTTTATGATTCCCTGAGGAAATAAGAGTAAAGCCTCACACAATGCAATGGAAGCCAAGCGTAGTCATCTTTTTAATAATCTCTCCACTTGTATCATCTCTATATTTGTGAGTAGACATCTGGTTTCAACTATTTATACAACAGTAAATGGATTAATGCACGATTGAATCTTTTATTCTTTCATCCTTTACACCACCTTAGTAAAAGTAATGGTGGAATTGTTGTGGAAACAAGCTGGTTGTTGATGAGCAGTTTTTAACATTGTGTCTGTGAGTATATACGTAGGTGAGAGGGGGAACACAGTGGTGGACCTTTACATGCAAAGTTTTATTCACTTTCCCTGCTAATTGGCAATAGCTAACTTAGACATAATTTATCTAATGACTTGTTGACACAGTATGGGAGGTTTCTGTTGTGTGCTCTCATTTCTTTTTAAGATTTCGTTTTTTATGGTATAGCTTTGTTTACTATATTACACTGTGTACATTGCAAGTAATTCATTCTGCTGTTTGAAATTTTATTCTTCAACCAATAAATGATTTTTTTTTTCTTTACTTGTAATATCGGTGTGTAGGCAGCCATCTCAGGTCATTTTGCCTGGTCATGTGCTTTCAGAAAGAACTGATTTCAGATAACCTATTGTTTGACCTACTCAATGTAATTGAAAGATTTTTACTATTAAGCACTATTCTCATATCTACCGCTTTTAAAATAAAAATAATAATAGAAATTAGAAGGAACAACAACAGAAGGATAAAACTGGATAAAGGATAAAACTGATCCCATTTTTTGCACTACTTATAATCCTCACCATAATGAGATTGTAACCACTTTAAATACACATTGGATTGTTTTAACGTTAGATCCAGTGTTGAATAGTCTGTTAGGTGAATACACACACTTATCTTTTCGTAGAGCTTAAAAATTGAAAAACATAATAGCTCCTAGTAGATTAGGGAAAACCTTCAAGTCAGACCCCTTGAAAACCCAAATACAGTAAATAGGAATGGGATGTTTAGATGTGGAATGAAACATTGTATCACCTGTAATTTTGTATAACATAACACATTCATAACATGAATTCATCTCTTTCACTGCAGGTGAAGTTGACCAAATTAAACAACATATTACTTGTTCAACTCGGGGTGTAATTCACCTAATAACATGTAGCTGTGGTCTATTTTATATAGGACAAACAAAAAGAAAACTCAAAGTTAGGTTTAGGGAAGACAGGAGAAAGATATTAAATAAAGACAAAACGTATGGATTCTCCAAATATTTTTTTAAATAGCCATGGAGGGGATCCCTCAAGTTTGAAAGTCTTCAGAGATTGAACAAGTAAGCTCTGCAATAAACAATCATAATATATTAAGTGTGTTATATAGAAAAGAAAAGTATTGGGTATATAAATTTTAGACTTAACTCCATATGGTCTCAATGAGATGTCGGATTTTATGGTTATTTAATTGATGTTGAACTGATAATTCATTATCTGTTAAGATTTCTGTGTATAACCACCATCATTTTATTTATGCTTATATGTAACCCATGGCTTTTAATTTGATACATAACAGCTTCCCCATTTGGTCGAAATTATGGATAGCTTGGTCTCCATGGTAACATTCCCCTGGTTCGTCTGATTCTGTTCATGGCGGGTGGAGATAGTGCCCCTTTTTTCTTTTTTTCACTGAAACTCTTTAGTTTAATCCTATGCATGAACAATGGCAGTATGAAGATTGGCTAGCATAATAAATAATTTTTTGACACATATGCCAATTCCTATATCCTATACAATTACAGGAACCATCTTGGTTTTTGGGCATCCAGCAGTACATAAGGTACTGGGCTGGTGTACCATCATCATGGAATCCAATTGCGACTAGAGGAGTTGTTTGTGAACAGAGAAGCGGTGTGTTTTTTTAAAAAAAGATTTCTTACCTGACTGTAATCATGATAAGGTTCCCCTGAGATGGTCACAAAGGAGTGATGAAACAAATTGGGCATGATTATCACTATTACACTGCTAAATGATAAGCCATTTGTATTCGTCAAAATTGTAAGTGCAATATATTCTAATAAAGACACTTTTAAGAAAGGATTACACAAGGGGAGTGTGCCCTTCTTTCATTTTGTTTTTTTAACTGTAAGAGTAATGACTGCTGGCAACTTTTAAAATAAGCTCCCAGAACAAGGACAGGTCATGTTTCACAAGACTTGATGTTTTAACAGGAACATGCTTTTAACAGAAAATGCTTTTTTATCCCTTAAAAGTAGAAATGCTAGATTCTCAGTGTTATCATATAACGACCTGATCTTCTTTAAAACAATGTTTCAGTGACAACTTTATAAAGGAATGATTAGCTGGCCATACATGGTTCAATATAGGCTGCCAAATTGGCCATTCCAGCCCAGGCTGTGTATAGGCCTTTCCTGATCTCCTGCTCCATTGCTATTTGACCAAAGTTTTGCAAAATATTCATTGGGTAGGTTTAAAAAGAATCTGTTGGCAAGGACCACATCATCCACCTGATGCTGTCCTCTCGGGAAGGTTCTTGGATTTTTTATCAATTGTTGGCTCTGGGGCCATTAATAGAATGTTTTTAAAAAACTACTTAAAATATGCCACTGTAAAGCTTAAAAAAACATCAAAGTAAAATTCTTATAGTTACATAGAAAAAGTTTAGCATTGATAACAATATGGGCAGTTAAGGCATTTAAATTAGCTGCAAATTAAACCAGGGACCATGTGATATGTCTGCTAAAGCAGGTGTGCCCAAACGTTTTGCAACGAGGGCCAGACTTGGTGAGGTGAAAATGTGTGGTGACCGAACACTCAGCCCTACATTCTTTGAACCATTAACATTAAATTACAGGAATCGAGTAACTGTAGCAGAAATATTTGGCCACATTAGTGAAATTATCTGCCACTTGGTCTTTACTGCTGCCTGTGTGCTGAAGATGTTAGCAATAGACATGAACTGGCAAGTAGTGATGCCATATTTCTTCAGTTTACTGTACTGGCATGTTAGTACGTCTATTGACACCTTCAGCCCTAAAGAAGTATGCGAAAACAACGCGTCTTTGGAACCTGGAGTCTTTACCATGAGGGGCGCCCAAATACTTTTGGTCATAAAGAATATAGATTTTTCCATTATGCCCCAATACTTTGCAGTATGACACAATAAAACACAGGAGTGGACCCCCATGCACTTGGTACATTGTTCTAGTTTTCCTTCTTATTATATTTACATGTGAAATGCAATAAAAGCTTACATAAGCATTAAAAAGTATATATTTATTTATTGTGCCCAAAAATATGAATAACAGCTTTATGTTTGCAGCTTTAGGACAGTCTGCATTATATATGGTAGTTCCTTGTATGCACAAATAAACAAATTGCATATTTAGTCCAACATACAGCTGATTATTTTTTTAACTAACTATTCAGAGAATTAATATATCCACTTATATCTAATTCATATAGAGGTGCATCTCACAGACTGAGACATTTTTGGTTATTACATATTGTAACCTTATTTTAAATATATTAGTCTCCCTAAATTGCTGAAACATATGTTTTATCAGGTAGACATTAGTCTTTTGTGTAAGTAACAAAAGACTTTGGTTTACCTGATAAAACTTATATTTGAGCAAAACTGCTCACGGATATAGGGTAGAAAGTCATTTTATACATTATTGTCTTGATAAACAATACTACTGATGTTCTGATTGATATATGTCATAAGCCTTTACAAGACAGCATTATGTTTTTGAAAGATATACTACTGTATATCTTTTTCTACAATCACTGATCTATAATTTAAGAGGAAATTGGAAGCTGCTTTCACTGCATTTAGATGCTCTGTTATTGGAAAGTTGAATCTTGGAACCACACACTGATGTTCTTTATTAAAAAAAAATATAAAGCAGGAAACTAATGTTTTAGCTTAAGGTGACTGATAAAATGCAGCCAGTAGAGGTTATATTAGCACTTACAATACAAAAAAGTTCTGGTGTAGGAATGTGAAGGGACATGAGAACAGAATCCAAAGCAATCAATGAAATGCATGACGTTAGACAGAATGTCACTCAGATAAGTCATTGGTTAAACTACATTTGGTGGACCAACCATCAGGTTTAGCAAGTACTTAAGAGTAATCCACCTGATATACTGGGAGTGTGAATACTGCCCATTACCTTGAATAATATAAAACAATCTAGTAATACAAATGGTAGGCAGTATCATACATGAACCATTTATTTGGTGCACAAAAACAATCAGAGATGTGTCCAAAATTTTAAAAGATCAATTATATCAAAAGAATAAAGGTGTCTCAGTGTTCCATTGTCCCTGAGCTCCTCCCTCCTAGTACGTTTCATGTGACTGAACCAGTAATGTAACTAGAGTCTTCCGGGCTGGGCGCAGGATGTGCACCCAGGCCCCCACTCCTCCAGACGCGTGGAACACCGAATTGCTGCACGATCTCTGGCGGGCCCTAAGGGAAAGCGCCCCCTGGTGCAATTGCAGCTCCTGCTCCCCCGGTAGTTATGCCACAGCACTGGACACTTCATTAGAGGATGAGAGCTGGACCAACTCTGATCACTACCCACAGCTAAACACTAGATTAGCAATTAACAATGATATTAATGTGATTTGCATCAGAGATTTACTCAACTTTTTAAATTAATTTTCTAGACTGCAAACCCCAGTTTCTCTAGCAAATCTGTTTCTAACTAAGAAAATAAAAAACAGTTCAGGGGTATATGTTTAGAATGCAAAATATGTCTTTTTTTTCTTTTATTTTTCAGTTCTACTTAGTTGGTAAAGATATTTGTCTGTTAACTGTCCAATAAACTGTCTTTTTAGTGCCTAGTAGACAGCGCTTATACATTTTATATTAGTGTTAAGTGTTAATGTTAGTGCTGATTCAATGCAAGGTCCTTGTCCACAGGCTGGAACTATTCCATTTTATAGGTAAATTAAGTTAAGTAAAATGGGGTATATGTCAGGTAGACTTAAAATGTGAAATTCTTTATGACGTAGATGTATTTATTATAGTGGGAACCCACAATCAATAGGCTCTCTTGCATACAATTATTTAGGATAGATTATACAGGGGCAATTGTGTGACGAGTAAAGACACATAAGGAGCTTGTTAGATTCAAGTACCTTTAGTGAATGGCTTTAATGCATGCAGTGAATTGGGACCATTTTTGGGAGACCACAGTGACAGAGTTAAAGGCTAATGTTTTCCTTCAGTGTAGCCAAGTACCAGACTGATCAGTGACTTTGCATGAATTTAGAGATTCTATATTAATTTTTTCAAATATGTGTATCTGTTCCAATTCCATTTTCCATTACCCTAATGAAGGTAGAGCCAGTTGCTTTTGGAGAATTAGGATTTTAGAAGTATTCAAAGCATTTTGCACTTAGGATTTCTTTTATATAAAACTTTTGGAATTAGATTGTGATGGAGGAGTGCCACAGCAGGATATTTTCTAACATTTAATTTTAAATCTTTTTTGTAAACATCCACAATTTTGTACAGATATGGGACCTATTATCCAGAATGCTCAGGACCTGGGGCTTTCCAGATCATGGGTCTTTCTGTAGTTTGGATCTTCATACCTTAACCCTTTAAGTGCCAGCAGAATTTCACACTTTGGTTACGCGAAATGCCAGCCGTTTTTAAGCATTTTGTGCTCTCTCACTTTAGGGGCATTTTCTGAGGGGAAACCTATAGTTTACCTAGGAAAACTATACATTGTTTTTTTCAGTAGAAACTGAGCTTTCTAAATCTGCATGAGTTTTCATGTATTTCCACCTGTGCAAAAAAATTTATAGTGCTAAATACCAAAAAAAAAAAGAAAAATTACCATTTTATCAATTTATACCAGAAAAATATTTCATTTTACAGATGAAAAGCCAACTGATTTGGAAAGCCTTATGTCTCTCAAACGTGCCAATACCAGATATGTATAGTTTTATGGAGATTAAGACTTCTGTACAGCAAAAACTCCCGGCAGTATATTACTGAATTTTGAAAGCACTAAGGCAGAAAACGGCATGCTTTAGATTCCAAGGCAAAAAATCCTGAAACCATAGGTTTACCCCAGAAAACCATACATTTTTAAAAAGTACAGATTCTGCCGATTAGAAAATGGGTAACTATGTCTCTCTACTCCCAACTACCAAACATAAAAGCTTGTCTGAACATAGCGGTTTTTCAAAATAAAATTCAAAATTCTGAAAAATCATTTCAAAGGTTTTATTTTGCTGCTCCGCATATCCCAAACTATATTAGGTACCAAGAAAAAGCACCTGAAATATGATTGCCAGGGGTCCACTGAACAGTTTGATACCCATTATGCATAGGTTTACCAAAGTATCTGGCATTTAGAGACACCAATATGAAGTTAGCACATCCAAATTGTTCAGGACTTTACTTCAGCTACTGAGAAATCAACACATTGACTGCATTTTTTGTGGGGTAAAAACACAGAAATATAGGTTTACCCCCCAAACCCATATATTTTTGGAAAGTACACATTCTACAGAATCTAAAATGGGTACCCATGCCTTTCTGCTCCAAACTACTGAGTCGCAAGGCTTTCCCAAAATTGTCGGTTTTGGTGAAATATCTGAAAATTGTCTCAAACCTTCAACTTCCCAGCACCATATCACCCATGCATCATAAGCACCCTAAATATGATTGCCAGGGTTCCTCTGAACATTTTGGTAGCCATTGTTCATAAGTTTACCAAAGTATCCGGCATTTAGAGGCCCCAAAATGAAGTTAGCGCATACAAACAGTCCCGTGGGTAACTTCAGCTACTGAAAGATCAACACATTGACTGCATTTTTGTGGGGTAAAAACACAGAAATATATGTTTACCCCCCAAAACCCATATATTTTTGGAAAGTACACATTCTACAGAATCTAAAATGGGTACCCATGCCTTTCTGCTCCAAACTACTGAGTCGCAAGGCTTTCCCAAAATTGTCGGTTTTGGTGAAATATCTGAAAATTGCCACAAAGCTTCAACTTCTCAGCACCTTATCACCCATGTATCGTTATGCACCAAGAAAAAGCACCCTAAATATGATTGCTAGGGTTCCTCCGAACAGTTTGGTGGCCATTGTTCATAGGTGTACCAAAGTATCTGGCATTTAGAGGCCCCAAAATGAAGTTAGCGCATACAAATAGTCCTGTGGGTAACTTCAGCTAATGAAAAATCAACACATTGACTGCATTTTTGTGGGGTAAAAACACAGAAATATGTGTTTACCCCCCAAACCCATACATTTTTGGAAAGTACACATTCTACAGAATGTAAAATGGCTACCCATGCCTTATTGCTCCAAACTACTGAGTCGCAAGGCTTTCCCAAAATTGACGTTTTTTGTGAAGTATCTGAAAATTGCCTCAATGCTTCAACTTTCCAGCATCATATCGCCCATGTATCATTACGTATCACAAAAAAGCACCCAAATTGTGATTGCCAGGGGTCCTTCAAACTGTTTGGTGCCCACTGCGCATAGGTTTACCAAAGTATATGGCATTTAGAGGCCCCAAAATAAAGTTAGCACATACAAATTGTCCTGTGGGTAACTTCAGCTAATGAAAAATCAACACATTGACTGCATTTTTGTGGGGTAAAAACACAGAAATATATGTTTACCCCCCAAACCCATATATTTTTGGAAAGTACACATTATACAGAATCTAAAATGGGTACCCATGCCTTTCTGCCCCAAACTACTGAGTCGCAAGGCTTTGCCAAATTTGGCGGTTTTGGTGAAATATCTGAAAATTGCCTCAAAGCTTCAACTTTCCATCATCGTATTGTCCATGTATCATTACCAGCATAAAGCATCCTAAATATAAACATAGGGGTCTACTAAACAGTTTGATGCCCAATGTGCATAGATATACCAAACTATGTGGCGCATAGAGACCCCAAAATGACAATATGTATAGACATTTTCACGGCTGATGCGCTGGCTGCTGCAATATAACCACCTAGTATGAGTATTATGCGACATTAGACCACCTAACAGTACAGAGACCCCAGAAAACCATATATTTTCAGAAAGTACACATTCTGACGAATCCAATATGGGTAAATAAGTGTTTCTACTGCAAACTGCCAAACTGCAAAGCAATGCTGAACATAATGGTTTTTATCAAATTTCTGAAAATCGTCACAAAGCTTGAATTTTACCCCATTATATGCCCCACATTTCGTAACTTATCAGCATAAAACATCCTAAATATGAACGCCAGGTGTCTACTAAACACTTTGATGCCCAATATGCATAGATATACCAAACTATGTGGCGCACAGAGACCCCCAAATGACAATAGTGTATAGACATTTTCACGGCTGACGCGCTGGCTGCTGCAATATAACCACCCGGTGTGTGTATTATGCGACATTAGACCCCCCCTAACAGTACAGAGACCCCAGAAAACCATATATTTTCAGAAAGTACACATTCTGACGAATCCAATATGGGCAAATATGTGTTTCTACTGCAAACTGCCAAACTGCAAAGCAATGCTGAACATAACGGTTTTTATCAAATTTCTGAAAATTGTCACAAAGCTTGAAATTTACCCCATTATATGCCCCACATTTCGTAACTTATCAGCATAAAACATCCTAAACATGAACGACAGGGGTCTACTGAACACTTTGATGCCCAATATGCATAGATTTACCAAACTATGTGGTGTACAGAGGCACCCAAATGACAGTAGTGTATATAAATTTTCATGGCTGACGCAATATAAGCACCCAGTATGTGTATTTGCACCATAAGACCCCCTAACAGTATGGAGACCCTAGAAAACCATATATTTTTTAGAAAGTACACATTCTGACGAATCTAAAACAGGTAATTACATCTTTCTACTGCAAACTACCAAACTGCAAAGCTATGCCGAACGTAGCGGTTTTTATCAAATTTCTGAAAATCGTCACAAAGCTTTATTTTACCCCATTATGTGCCCCACATTTCGTAACGTATCAGCATAAAACATCCTAAATATGAAGGACAGGCGTCTACTGAACACTTTGATGCCCAATATGCTTAGATTTACCAGACTATGTGGCGCACAGAGACCCACAAATGGATATATAGTAGATAAAATTTACATTGGCAAAACAAAATAACACAGAACAGCGTGAAATGCAAATAAATCACCAAAAACTAATAAAACCACAAAAATCAATGCTTTTTTTTCACACTAGTGTAATCGGCCACCAGAATTACTGTTTGAATACTTTAGCTGGGCCAAATCGATTATACGGACAGAAACAAGTGAACAACACAAATGCAGAGCTGAAAATGCAATAAAATGGCTAAAAATTCAATAAAATGGCTAAAAATGCACCAAAATACCCAAAATTGCAATATAACCACCAAAATAACATACAAAAGCTATTGCACAGTACGGTTAGCGAATACGCTATTCGGAACGGCAATAAAACATTTTTTTTAGCCAAAAAAGAGACAATGCGATAAGAAGAAAAAAAAAAAAGCCATATATGTACATATGCGTGTGCACAACAGGTAAATTGCATGTTATTTGCGCGTGTGCATGTGTACATGGGTGCTGTGAGTGTGTGTGACCCCCCCCAATCCCCAAAAATCTATGTGTGAGTGTGTGTAAGTGTGAATGTAAGTGTATATTACTGTAATAAGTGTGTGTTGGTGTGTTTGTGTGTTTTTGTATGTGTAAATGTTACACTTACCTGGGGTAGATGCATCAAATCCATGAGAAAGGGCCCCACGCAGCAGATCTCCAGCTCCAGCGGTCATCAGGCATGGGGGGGCGGAGCTGGGCGGAAGTGAAGTGTAGGCAGCAGCAGGACGCATAGGAAACGCATCCCTGCTGCTGCTTTGGGGCCCCTGGGCGATCGCGCCCCAGGGGCCACTTGATCCCCTGCTCTGCTCGTTGTCTAGGGGCAGGGGATCGTGAAGGAACGGAGCGAGCGGCTCTAACAGCCGCTCCTCCGCTCGCAAACCCGGAAGTGCTGCAGAACGTAGAATCTACGATCTGTGGCACTTTGGTCCTTTGATCCACAGAACATAGATTCTATTTTGTGTGGCACTTAAAGGGTTAAGACTGCTAAAAAATCCTGTAAACATTAAACGGAATCAAGTACAAGATACTGTTTTATTATTATAGAGAAAAGGGAAATTATTTTTAAAAATTTGGATTATTTGATTATAATGGAGTCTATGGAAGACAACATTTCTGTAATTAGGAACGTTCTGGATAACGGGTTACCGGAAAATGGATCCCATACCTGTAATTGTATTTAGTACAATTGTAAATAGAACATTGTTATTGTTTTTACTAATTTTAACAATATTATGTTTACTTTTGGAGCTTTTGGCATTCAGTAAACACAGGAATGCTTTTATATCTGCACAGTAGTGTAGTTTTAGTATAACGATTTACCACAACTTCAATTTATCTACTTTTTTACATGAAAATTTGGATCGTATAACTTTTTTTGAATTTGACGCCCGAATCGTGCGATTTTTTCGAGTTGTCGTCTGAAAACCTAGACTTTTTTAGATTATCTAGCACAGATCACAATGTCAAAAAAAAATATCTTCAGCGACATCTGCCATTGACTTCTATATGACATTGACAGGCTTCAGCTGGAATATTTTCAGATTTTTAGCTGTTTTGGGGTAGAATGAATTTCTAAAAGAGTTTTTTCCTCTAAAGATTTAAAAATGTATTTCCGCCTGTAAAAACTCCACCAGAAAACAAATCAAGATTTAATAAATAGGCTCCAAAGTTTTGATTTGATGCCGTGAAGGGATGGAGCTGTTAGGCCATGAGTGGTAGATTTGAGACATGGTACCTTGTTTCAATATGGGTAAGCATCCTCATTATTAAAGAGAAAAAGGAAACAATTTTACAAAATGTAAATTATGTGCTTAAAAATGGAGCCTATGGGAGATAGCCTTCCTGTAATTTTGAATGTTCTGCATAATGGGTTTCCAGATAACAGATCTATTACCTGTATAAATTATTTATTGATTTATAGATATAAAAAAAAGTTTAAACAATATAAAACCAACCTCGTATGCTCAGTCCAAATGTATAAGTTATAGTTGCCTTTATGTGCAGGTAATTGCAGAATTTAGTGTGACATAAAATAAATGTCTAAGAATGTGACTTGATGGTTTTACTTGAGCATAAGATCTATTTGTTTGCCTGAAGCATCCCATCTGTAATGCAACAGTTTCTTGAGTGCCACACCCATTAGCCACTAAAATACTGCATGATGGTGAGTGTCATGATCAAGCAGGGTGCGCATTTCAGTAAGAGCAGGTACTTCACTGTCATGCTGACGCTGTAACTTTTATAATAGGTTCTTAATATGTCTAATGGGTTCTTAAATAGCTTTAGCTTTCATCCCTCTAGTGTAAGAAATGAAAATCTTGTAAGAGCTTCACTCCTAAAGAAATGTAAATGCAGCTCTGAGTACTGACATTTCAAAAGACTGCAGTCCCACCAGCCGAGAATCATTTTCTTTTATCAGGTTTCCTGTCAGTCATGTTGATTAAGCTGATAAACAGTGCAAGTCTCCTGGGCCAGAAAAAAGGACACAAAATAGTCATAAAAAAAAAGACATAAAAGCTAGTCGGTAGAAGAAATAAAACTTAATGTTTAGTATGTTTTTAAAACAGAAGTGTGTATTTTATTGGGAATAAAAGCAGAAACCTCCAATCAATAATTACGGTGCTCTCCTTAAAGTCTGCCGATGTATTCAAATAATTGAAAATGCATATAAAGTGTTTTATTTATTGTTAGTCTTTATTTATTTTTTAGATTATGTCTCTTTTTACCCACTGTAGGTACTTGAACACTATCCAAATATAATGTAGGTGTTATATAAAGTTATTGTTGTGCTTATATTATTTTATAAGAGCATTAATACCCCTTGGGTCGTATGACTGGATTTTGATCAATTTGGTTCTACACTGAGCTAAGTTTAGTGATCTACGTTATTGACCTGAGGAGGTAAGTGATTGGACCAACTCATATGCTGTGGGTTGACTGGTGGCCCCTTAACAAGCTAGTGCTTAAAGGGATACTGTCATGGGAAAAAAAACATTTTCAAAATGAATCAGTTAATAGTGCTGCTCCAGCGGAATTCTGCACTGAAATCCATTTCTCAAAAGAGCAAACAGATGTCCCACTGAGACACATTCAGTTACATTGAGAATGAAAAACAGCAGCCTGCCAGAAAGCATTTCTCTCCTAAAGTGCAGGCACAAGTCACATGACCAGGGGCAGCTGGGAAATTGACAACGTCTAGCCCCATGTCAGATTTCAAAATTGAATATAAAAAAATATGTTTGCTCTTTTGAGAAATGGATTTCAGTGCAGAATTCTGCTGGAGCAAGACTATTAACTGATTCATTTTGAAAAAAAAAAATTTTCCCATGACAGTATCCCTTTAAATTCAGTCTAGCTGCAAGGAGGACATAATGCCTTCCAAGTCAGTGCAAACTAGCCAAACTGTTCGTGTTTGGTCAACTTAAAGGGATACTGTCGTGGAAAAACATATTTTTTACAAAATGTATCAGTTAATAGTGCTACTACAGCAGAATCCTGCATTGAAATCCGTTTTTCAAAACAAGAAATGGATTTTTTTATATCTATTTTTAAAATTTGCTATGGGGCTAGACATTTTGACATTTCCCAGCTGCCCTCAGATCATGTGAGTTGTGCTCTGATAAACTTCAGTCACACTTTACTGCTGCACTGCAAGTTGGAGTGATGTCATTACCCCTCCCTCCTACAAGCTGCTGTAATGTAAATAGAGCCTTGTCTGCTGAGCCTGTCAATTGAACAATAGGCAGGAATCAAGATAAGCTCCCACTGACACCACTTCAGAAGGACTGAAATAAGATAGTCCTGTGATCACTGCCCCCACTTATGTTTTAAAAAAAAAATATATATATATATATATATATATATATATATATATATATATATATATATATATATATACACACACACACACACAATTCATTTTGGACACTGGAAAAAATATTTTATATAGATAGTTTATTATACAAAAATGAATGAGAAACACAGGAGTACACTCCCAGGACTGATGACAGGGAATAGAAAAAAAGGATAAAATAAGGACATACTTGAAAACCAGGAAAATTTTAAGAGGAAGTCTAGGAAGGGTTAAAATAGCTCATGAAAAGGAGTCAGTAAGTAGTTAATGTAAAAAGAAGTATTGCAGGCAGGAAAGGAGCAAGGTCTGTGTGAGGTGGATAGCAGAGGGGGCTCACAGCTCCTTTACCTCATCTAGTAACCAGTAAAACTAACTAGGAAGGCAGCAAGGAGAGAAAGTTCCCCCCTCCAAAGGAAAGCAAAGAACAAACTTACAGAACGGCAGGAGCTTTGATAGTGTCTGTGGGAGGAGGGGCTGCTAGTGCAGCTGTAGAGCAGGACGTAGGAAAGTGAAAGTAATTGCTTCCCTGCAAACCATGTGACCTCTCTCCTCCAAACATCACACACATGGGCAGAGAGGGGAGGGGGAGTGTACAGCTGAATTCTCATGTCGTAGTGCGACTTGGCTTTTCATTGCAGAGTGGCTGCCTCCAAGCACACAGGTAATGCTGTGCCTGCTGTTAGAGCAGCACAGGATGAATGTGTAATGAGTAGAAATGGAAGCCCCATGACAAAATACAAACTAAAATAACTTATGCATGCATTTGTGGATTAACATTTTATTTGCCAGACAGTGTTTATGGATGTGTGTTTTTTATAAAAATGCAAAAAAAAAAAATTTAAATGACGACAGATTCCCTTTAAGTAAAACATTATTATATAGATGTAATGTGTTTAACTCTGGGTTTGTATATTCTTCAAATGGTTTACAAAGTGCATATGCGACATCCTGTCCCAAACTGCATTGCATGATGGTATTGGAAACCAATGACCCAATCTTCAACACTTAGGGGCAGATTAATCAAGGGTCGAATTTCAAGGTGATGGGAGTTTTTTAAACACCCATCAACTCAAAATTCGAATAAAAAAAATGTATAGAATTGTTTTAACTTCAAGTGAATAGGCTGTATTTGATCTAATCTGGATCGTATTCGATCAAACTCAGTATTTTCAAAAAATATTTTCAAATTCCACCAAATTATTTAATATGGGTTATAGGAGGTCCCCCAAAGGCTAAAACTGCAATTTGACAGGTTTTTGATGACGAATAGTCGAAGTGGAATTTTTAAATTAGATTTTTCAATTCAACCCTTAATAAATCTACCCCCTATTCCTCTGCTTCTTGAAGGTTTGAGCCTAAAATTCTCCTATGCCAAGGTGGGGACCTTATTTTAACATTTGACCTGTTTATTGTGGGTCTATAAGTATGAACCAAATTTAAGATAAACTCGAAAAGGTTGCTTTGTAGACTGTTTTTAGAAGTTGTGTTCATGCCCAAGGCTTTAACCAAATCTATTTTATCACAATAAAATATGCCAAGGTGGGGACCGTATTTTAACATTTGACCTGTTTATTGTGGGTCTAAAGGTCTGAACCAAATTTAAGATATGCTATGTAGGCTGTTTTTAGAAGTTGTATTCATGCCCAGGGCTTTAACCAAATCTATTTTATTACAATAGAAGTTGTGAAACCTCTATGCAGTTAAATTTGAAGCAAATATAACCAGTTGCTAAATCAACATTCTCAACACAATGCTGTAATTGCGACATCCATATTTTGGAAGGTTTAGTAAAAGAGAATCAATATCTGATGTGAGGGCTGCAGCTACTATTAGGTCTTCCAAGTAGCCTTTTTATCCCTTAAAGTTTTAGCTATTTTTTCACTGGCTGAGTAGCTAGAGTATAACTATATGAAGGTGAGTCCTAGACGATATACAGTTGTTTTTTTGTTTTTTTTCAAAAACAACAATTACTTTTGAGGGGTTGTCACTTTTTGCTTTTTCTAGCCGATCTCTTACTATATTGTGATGTAAAGTCCCCTAAAAACATTCAGAAAATAAAGGTTCACTGGAGAACAATTGTATTCAATTTAAATTGTGCAGTTGGACATTCTCCTTCCTTATCTAAGAACTAACCTGTCTTTTGAGTATAGAAGAAGTTTGACTCCCAGGATTTAGATGGTATTGTAAAAGGAGGTGTGCAGACTGGCCATGTGCACATTCAGGCCCTCCACAGCTGGTTCCGCTTGGTGCTCAAAAGCTTAAGGGAGACGGGACTCCCAATTTCCAAGTAATCAAACAATACAAGCTGGCACTCAAAGCGAGTTAAACCAGGGTCATACCCCTGGTGCGTTTATTGCGTCACAACGTTTCAGGAGTGTTCCCCTTTTGTCGGGTGACGTATCCCTGATGAAGGGGGAATGCCCCCGAAACTTTGTGGCAGTAAACGCACCAGGGATATGACTCTGGTTTAACTTGCTTTGTGTGCCAGCTTGTATTGTTTGATTAATTTCAAAAGGAGGGCCATTTAAACATGCAGAATACTCTACAGTTTCTTTTTTGCTTGTAAGACAAAGAATTGTCATAGTTTTTACAATAACTTGTGGCCAGTTTTTAAACAACTTTTCCAGTATGTTGGATTGTCACTTCCATCTGTACATGCTCTTTTACGCACTGATAGCTCACCAGTATTAGCCATCTGACACAGAAAGCACAGTATCTTCAAGAAGCATATGTACTATCGCAAGGCAAAGATAAAACCTTTCCCCCAATAACTTGATTGTAGTGCAGAATTGCATCTGCAAATTTATGACCACTTGCAAAAGCATTATTATGCTTAGAAAAATACATAATTGTATATTTTTCTAGCGGGAAGCACTAGATGGGTTGTAACAATGTTGGTTGCCAAAACCAACAATGCCATGAATCTGAAAGCAAAATATGGTAGAAAAGTATTGTGCTAAGGGCTGGGATGAATCATATGGTAACCAGGCAAACAGAGTTTTGCTCAGGTCATTTATCAGGGACCTGAAATACACAGGGGAAAGTCCTTCAAGGAAGCTACATTGTATCCAAAATTAGTCCATCAGGACTAGTTTCAAAATAAGAAATGGTTTAAGTAGGTGGGGGGAATTACTTATGGAGAGGTGGTGGAAGGTTTTTTTATATGATTTTTTCACTGACCCTTCTTAGGGAATATGTTTTTATGTCAATGTTGCCTTTGTACAGGAAGGAAAGGAAACCATTTAAAGTGTAATGATGGCTGACAGTTAAGGAGAAAGAGAATTCTAAAATATGCTAAGCTAGAAACAGCACAAATACATTAATTTTGAGGGAGGGTTCTTAGATTTAAACATGCACAGAAAGTAAAAAAAATGTTAAGTGTGGCAACTTTCAGTCTCTAATTACTATTGTCTTACTTGAGCCTTTTACAAAATAACAAGACTCTTCAAAAAACAAATTGGGAAGGCTTCTGTGGATGAATGGCCTCCCCAGATTCTTATTCTTATTGCATTACTGTTTACTTGCATTGTGTCAGTTCCAAACAGCTGCTTTTACTGTTGCCATGAAGTGCAATAAAAGTCTGCATGAAATATTATTTACACTTAACACTTTTGTCTGCAAATGAAAACAGTTATGCTGACTCCACTGTTATGAATAACTTTTAACTGATAATGACCTCCAGGAAGCCTGCACGCATAAAGAATATAAATAAGTAGAAATAATAGGAATTTGCTTAATCATACTTGTAAGGGGCATTTTTATTCAGAAAGTAAGGAGCTGGGGTTTTCCAGATCTGTAATTTGGATCTCAATAAATGCTAAAGAATCATTTAAACATTTATTAAACCCAATTAATAGCAACAAATGGAGCAGAATGCAGACAGTCTAAGTGCCCCAGCAACCCAGTTCAGATGGCTGAATCAACAAAGTGTTTTCACGCTGACAAGCTGGATAATGTTAAAATATAATTAGTGTTTTGCGAATCTGCTGCGTTCCGCTTCACCGAATTTCTGGAGAAATTCACGTAATGTCGAAAAATTTGCGAAACTGTTTTGCCATGTGCTTTGATTTTGACGCACATAAAAAAAATTGCTGCATACTGTTTTTGACAGCTCCCTAATACCTCGCAGACCACCCATCCCACACCAAGCCTTCAGCTCTGTTATTGGCTGGCTTGCCGGTAACCCTCCTTCTCATTGGCTCCCCCCTCACCCGCCTCAAACTTTCAGAACTCCGAGGCAGACAATATTTGATTACATTGTAGCAAGATGGCGACTGTCATTCACAACCCACTCAAACCGTGAGTAGAAATGGACACAATCTGCAAGTTTCCATATGAAAAAAGGTCCTTTCCCAGCTGGTGCAGAGTTTGTGTGGAGGCAAGTGAGATTTCCGCAGACACCTGGCACAGCTCCAGCACGGACTCTTTCCATGACACTGACCGCTCTCTGTTCCTCTCTTTATTCTATCACTGCACTTGCTACTGACATGGGGCGCCGGGAGTTGCTCTGGGGGGACTTCAGGGAACTCAGACATTAAAGGGGCACCATACAGGGGTTCCTGGCATGAGTAATACTCAGAGATAGAGTACAGATTTTTTTGGACACACTTTTTTTTTTTGCAGCACGGAGAAATGAGTCGCGTGGCGAATTTTTGCTGTGGTTTACGAAATTCCAAATTTGCCACAAATTCAACAGTGGCAACATTTTTCTCCCATCACTAAATATAATCTTTATTGTTACTAATAAATAATAAACAAATGTACAACACCATACAAATATATAACAAACTCACTGCCTATGAAATGTCCACACACAGTGTCTTTAAAAATACATTTATATTAAAAACCTGCTCAAGGTGGACAGTGGACATACACTGATTATCTGCCAAGTCTGGCTGGTGTATACTAAACAGCTACAATTCGGCATGTATATAATAAGTTTAAAGAGTCCCCCTGCCTTCCATTCTTTCCTGTTCGGCAAAAACTTGCCTGTCTACGATGGGAACGTGTAGGAGCTGATCTCGCCACCGTCCACCTTTGCTGCCCTATGTGTTTTGCCGAATTGTAGCAGTTTAATACACACCAGCCAGACTTGCCAGTTAATCAGTGTATGTCCACTGTCCACCTTATGCGGGTTTTTAATATACAGTACATTGTCTGGTACTACATGGAAATTTCATAGGCAGTGAGTTTGTTAAATACTGTATTTGGATGGTGTTAAGGTGCTGTGTATTTGGTTTTTATTTAGTAGTTACAATAAAGGTTATATTTTAACATAATCCAGCTATGTCAGAGTGAAAGCACTTAATTGATTCAGCCATCTGAACTGGGTTGCTGGGGGTAAAAGGGTGAACACTCAGACTGTCTGTGTACTACTTTTTTTGCTTCATTTGTTGCTATAAGATGGATAATTTGTAACACAACCGTGGGTATGTGCTACATTCTAGATACTTTTTTACTTAAATGCTCACTTTCTGTAGATTTTTGGTAATTAATTAAACCTAATAGGATTGTTTTGCTACCAATATGAATTAATTATATCTTAGTTGGGACTGATTTATTATTAGAGAAAAAGGAAATCTATTTTGAAATTTGAGATTTGCAGGAGAGCAAATTACCCCTTCTTAAACCAAAAATAAACTTGAGACTGATCCCTCCACTACTTGAAGCTGATCCCTCCACCACCAGTTTTAGCCTCACAGATTGGGATCCTATGCCCTAAGTGAGAAGTGCCAGTGTGGAATTACCTAGATATTCTATACACAGAGTTTAGGTCATTCATGTGAACTGGAAGAGGTGTCAGATGAGGAAGAGTATTTTGACCACGCAGTACATTTGTAGTCAATACACTAGTGTACTGTAGAGTATGTTTTTTTTGCTCAAGTCTTGGTCGAGGGCAATTTTTATGGTCAATTCTTATGGTCATATGATTTTGTATGTATTGAATTATCTCCCTGTGAGTAACACATTGATATGTGGTATTCTTGCAGCACGAGTCTAATTACATTGACTCATATACAAATCATATTGATAATTACAGAAAATGTACAGTGGCCATATTAGGACATCAACTGTCAGGAGCAAGCATCTGACCAAAAGGTTCCAAAACCTTTCTTGCTAGATCATACATCCTTACATTTGTGCTTACACAAAATTACCTTTCACATGGATACTGATGATCTTCAACTACCAAGTCTAATTTGTTTTAGCTCTGGGGACAAGAATATGTTTATTTAAGGAGAACAAACTGCAAAAAAAAATCATTCTTTTTGTACAAAATACAACATTCATTCTTAGAATTACAGTGTATTTGTATACTATATACTGGAGTAATAAATATTTGCACATATTAGGTGCATTATCTCAGAGGCATCATATTATTAATGTGATTCAACTGGTATTAAATGAGTTATAATAAGCAAAATATGCTTATAAAGGCCAATACGTACAATATAGTCTGGTCAAGGCAGAAGTTAACTACAAGGCTCTCTAGCTTTATTACGTCTACTGCATTGTACATACTATAGAAATAGAGGTGGAGTACTCACAAGCTTTTGGGTTAAAGGCAAGTCAATTGTATATGCTACTATGCAGTAACTGTTAAACAAAACAATGAGGGACATGTTTTGGGTAATAGTTATGTGTATGTTGCTTGCACTAAATACAAAGTTAGAGAATGTAACTAAAAGTTAAATAAAGATACATTAACCATAAATATAAGGTAAAACAATGAATTGGTGCAACATAAAATACATGGACAGTATCTTTACAAAGTATTAACACAGAACTATAAAAACTCAAGGAGATGAAATGCAAATTAGTAGGCATCTGTTTTTTTGTACTCTCTCTTGCTTAGAACATTTCATACTATTATGGATCGCTGTAAAACAGTATGATGTATTCAAAATCACATTGTTCTGTAACTGATGACAGGTATGGTTGCCTTAACCTGGATTCAATGAACAAAGATATTCCTTAATACCTATGAATTATTACAATGCCTTTCTTGAGCCTTCTATTGGCTTAGTTATATTATTCTACCAGGATAATTTATGTATCTATTTCATGTCAATTGAAAATGACTTAAACTCTTTATAAAATAAGTCTCCTATAGATGTATTTAACTTAAAGCAGAAATGCAGAACAATTCATCTTTTAGAGAAGGAAACCATAATTATATATTGAACGAGTAGCTAAAATGCTTTGTATTACTTTACTTTATGACATTACAAAGATTTTATTAATATTTTCAAACACAAGACCTGGTGCTGCCCCTGACACTATTTGTAAAAGTGATACCCTCTAAAACAATATAATATTAATGTTCATATTAATATGAAAACTTGTTGTTTAAATAAATGGAAAGAAATAAATATATCTGATTCTTTCTTATTAGGAACGATAAGAAAAATATTTTGAAACCTGTAGACTACACAATCCATTAGGAGAAAAAAAACAATGCGTGGTTTCAGTTGACTAAGGTGCCATTTTGGAAGCAAATAACGGAGCCTACAGTTTTAAACACATATCTTTATTTAGGGATCAAGCAAATTAGATTGGTAGCTTGCTATAAGAATATTTAACGGTTGGCACCCTAAATCTAGAACCGATGTCAAGAACCTGGTCTCGGCTCGTGCTTCTGCCTGTAGCAGCCGCCTTTGGCCTCGGGTGGAGCCCTCAGCTACTCAGATGCCGCCAGGTCTTATAATGAGAGGTGCAAGGTGAGGGGTTCTACAGAGGCAGAGGCAAAGTCTTTGGGCAGAAGGTCGTGGTACAAAACGTTAGGCAATAGAGTAGTCAGATCAGGCCGGGTCGGGGCAGGCAGAGAATAAACGTAATCAGGCAGACAAGGGTCAAACCAGGAAGTCAATCAGAAGGGTTAAGCAGAATCAATGTCTGTTATCAGGCAAGGGTCAGGATTCAGAAGTCAGTATAGTGAAATAGCTAGGCAGGGGTCACTAAAGGAATCAGTAATACAGAATCAGAAGCTTAACAGCACGAAAACCACAGGAACAAGATCCTATAATGGGCAAGGTCTGAAAGCCCAAATGAGTCTTATATAGGGTTCAATTTTTGCGCCATTGCGTGCCTTTGCGCAACTGCGTCATTACTTCAGCGCGTCTGCGTCCATACAACAAACGAGATGCGGGGGCCCTAAGTAACCAAGATGGCAGCTGACGAGGAGCAGCGTGGCAGGCGACTCCGCCGCACCACTGGACCACCAGGGTGAGTGCTTTTTATTACAGAATACTTGTGACATCATCAGTCACATGGACAAGACACATGTCCATTGTCCATTTAAAAAACAGGCACTTATTAGATGTTGGTTCAAATGGGCTCACACTGGGTAATTACCTAAGTGATCCCATGTTAGTGGTCCTAACATAAAACAATGCCACATTAAAAACATGGTTTCAATGAAGTGTACGATTTGGTAATCAATAAAATGAAAGCATGATTCGAGGGTCTGAATCATTTTTAATCCACTGTATTTGTGTCCATAGTTGTAGTTGGTAGTTTAATATAGTTTTGCTTGTACCAGACTATTTTCTATAAATACCTCTAAAAATTTAAATTTTAGACACTTACTAGAGAAAAAGAAATCAGATAACTTTTTAAAGTCTAAATAGCTACAAAAAAAGGTCCAATAGGATCAGCACAGCTCCCTATGATTTCTATAGGGCCTCAACTACAGTTCTTTTACTTGGTAAATTTTTATTAGAGTTTTCCCTGGGTTTACGCTCAATAAACCTCACATTTTTAGAGAAATAAAAAAAAAAGTTTTTAGAGAAAAAAAAAATATATAGATTTGAATGTTAGTAAATAGGCTCCTTAACCTTTTACCTGCCAAGAACATAGGTACTACGTTCTTGCAGGGAAAAGCCCTAACTGCCAAGCACGTAGTACCTACGTTCTTGGCTTTAAAGGGCTCCTCTCTGCATCTGCGGCGATTGCCGCTTCAGCAGAGAGTTCCATTAGTCTCCCCACCCCCTGGCAACGAGCAGAGGGAGAGGAGGGGAGGTCACGTGGGTCCTGCGATCGTCGCAGGACCCGTCTACAGTTATGCAGACACGTGTCTGCTGCTTGTGCTGCCTCTCCTCTCCTCTGCTCCTCTCTGCATCTGCGGCGATTGCCGCTTCAGCAGAGGGATTTTTTACTCTCCCCACCCCCTAGGCAACGAGCAGAGGGAGAGGAGGGGGAGGCCACGTGGGTCCTGCGATCGTCGCAGGACCCGTCTACAGTTATGCAGACACGTGTCTGCTCCTTGTGCTGCGTCTCCTCTGCCAGTTCCAGCCAGCCTGCTGCTTCCTGCTGCGTGCACTCTGCTTTAGGGCCCCCCCCTTAGCTGCCCAGGACCCTGCTGGACATCAGAACTGTAAGTAACATTTATTTTACAGTTATACACACATTTACATACTAATTACATGCATGTACAAATACACAATACACATTTTACTAAGTTAGCTGTATTCTTTTTCTTTTCAGGCTTTTTTTTTGTTGTTGCAATTTTGTATATGTCAAAATGTGTACTTTACAAAAATGTATGTTTTTTGGGGGGGTCTTGTGCTGTTAGGGGGTCTTGTGGCACAATATACAGTCACTGCTTTATGTTCACAGAAGGCGAAAAGACAATTTTCAGAAATGTCATACGCTGCCTTAGCGTAACTTTGCAGTATGATAGTTTGGAGTAGAAAGACATAATTACCTATTTTGTATTCGTCAGAATGTGTACTTTCTAAAAATATATGGTTTTGGGGGTCTATGTGCTGTTAGGAGGGTATTGTGGCTCAATATGCTGTCACAGGCCATTCTTCACAGAAGGTGAAAAGACAGAGAAGAAAATTCAAATGCACTAATTTTATTTGGGGGTCCGCACATGCCAGCTGCTTTGGTATACCTATGCATATTGGGCAACAAACTGTTCAGTAGACCCGTGGCGTCAATATTTAGGGTGTTTTACAATTCTATATAAGAAATTAGGTGAGATAAATGCGGCCAATTGCAATATTTTTAGACAATTTTCAGAAATGTCATAAGAACCGCTGCCTTTAGCGTAGCTTTGCAGTAAGGTAGTTTGGAGTAGAAAGACATAATTACCCATTTTAAATTCGTCAGAATGTGTGCTTTCCAAACATATATGGTTTTGGGGGTCTATGTGCTGTTAGGAGGGTCTTTTGGCAAATAATACGCAGTCATGGGTCATTCTTCACAGAAGGTGAAAAGACAGCGGAGAAAATTCAAATACACAATTTTTTTGGGGGTCCGCACATGCCAGTTGCTTTGGTATATCTATGCATATTGGGCATGAAAATGTTCAGTAGACCCTTGCCATCAATATTTAGGATGTTTTACAATTGTTTGTAAGAAATTGGGTGAGATAAATGTGACCAATTGCAATATTTTAGACAATTTTCAGAAATGTCATAAAAACCGCTGCCTTTAGCGTAGCTTTACAGTAAGGTAGTTTGGAGTAGAAAGACATAATTACCCATTTTAGATTCGTCAGAATGTGTGCTTTCCAAACATATATAGTTTTGGGGGTCTATGTGCTGTTAGGAGGGTCTTTTGGCAAATAATACACAGTCATGGGTCATTCTTCACAGAAGGTGAAAAGACAGAGAAGAAAATTCAAATGCACTAATTTTATTTGGGGGTCTGCACATGCCAGTTGTTTTGATATATCTATGCATACTTGGCATCAAACTGTTCAGTAGACCCTTGGCGTCAATATTTAGGGCGTTTTACAATGGTATGTAAGAAATTGGGTGAGATAAATGCGACCAATTGCAATATTTTTAGACAATTTTCAGAAATGTCATAAAAACCGCTGCCTTTAGCGTAGCTTTACAGTAAGGTAGTTTGGAATAGAAAGACATAATTACCCATTTTTGATTCGTCAGAATGTGTACTTTCCAAACATATATGGTTTTGGGGGTCTATGTGCTGTTAGGAGGGTCTTTTGGCAAATAATACACAGTCACGGGCCTTTCTTCACAGAAGGTGAAAAGACAGCGGAGAAAATTCAAATACACAAATAATTTGGGGGTCCGCACATGCCAGCTGCTTTGGTATATCTATGCATATTGGGCATCAAACTGTTCAGTAGACCCTTGGCGTCAATATTTAGGGTGTTTTACAATTGTATGTTACAAATTGGGTGAGATAAATGTGACCAATTGCAATATTTTAGACAATTTTCAGAAATGTCATAAAAACCGCTGCCTTTAGCGTAGCTTTGCAGTAAGGTAGTTAGGAGTAGAAAGACATAATTACCCATTTTAGATTCGTCAGAATGTGTACTTTCCAAACATATATGGTTTTGGGGTCTACGTGCTGTTAGGAGGGTCTTTTGGCAAATAATACACAGTCACGGGCCATTCTTCACAGAAGGTGAAAAGACAGCGGAGAAAATTCAAATGCACTAATTTTATTTGGGGGTCTGCACATGCCAGTTGTTTTGGTATATCTATGCATACTTGGCATCAAACTGTTCAGTAGACCCTTGGCGTCAATATTTAGGGCGTTTTACAATGGTATGTAAGAAATTGGGTGAGATAAATGCGACCAATTGCAATATTTTTAGACAATTTTCAGAAATGTCATAAAAACCGCTGCCTTTAGCGTAGCTTTACAGTAAGGTAGTTTGGAATAGAAAGACATAATTACCCATTTTTGATTCGTCAGAATGTGTACTTTCCAAACATATATGGTTTTGGGGTCTGTGTGCTGTTAGGAGGGTCTTTTGGCAAATAATACACAGTCACGGGCCATTCTTCACAGAAGGTGAAAAGACAGCAGAGAAAATTCAAATACACAAATTATTTGGGGGTCCGCACATGCCAGCTGTTTTGGTATATCTATGCATATTGGGCATCAAACTGTTCAGTAGACCCTTGGCGTCAATATTTAGGGTGTTTTACAATTGTATGTTACAAATTGGGTGAGATAAATGTGACCAATTGCAATATTTTAGAAAATTTTCAGAAATGTCATAAAAACCGCTGCCTTTAGCCTAGCTTTGCAGTAAGGTAGTTAGGAGTAGAAAGACATTATTACCCATTTTAGATTCCTCAGAATGTGTACTTTCCAAACATATATGGTTTTGGGGGTCTACGTGCTGTTAGGAGGGTCTTTTGGCAAATAATACACAGTCACGGGCCATTCTTCACAGAAGGTGAAAAGACAGCGGAGAAAATTCAAATACACAAATTTTTTGGGGGTCCGCACATGCCAGCTGCTTTGGTATATCTATGCATATTGGGCATCAAACTGTTCAGTAGACCCTTGGCGTCAATATTTAGGGAGTTTTACAATTGTATGTAACAAATTGGGTGAGATAAATGCGACCAATTGCAATATTTTTACACAGTTTTCAGAAACGTCATAAAAACCACTGCCTTTAGCGTAGCTTTGCAGTAAGGTAGTTTGGAGTAGAAAGACATAATTACCCATTTTAGATTCGTCAGAATGTGTACTTTCCAAAAATATATGGCTTTTAGGGGTTACCATAACTTTTTGTAGCTTTTATCCCATATAAAACTGGTAATGTTTGGAAATTAGTGTAAATGTAAGACATCAAATAAGTATGCAAAAGGTAGATTCTGGGGTCTTTACATGCCATGTACTTCGATAATCTTATGTACATTGGGCATCAAACTGTTCAGAGGAGCACAGGCTTTCATATTTGGGGTGATTTATCTTGATACCTAATAGTATGTATGAAATAAGGTGCTGCAGGTGGAAGTTTTTTGGTGATTTTTGGAAATGTCCCCAAAATTGCCAAATTTAGGAAAGATTTGCGGCTTGGTGCTTTGGGGTAGAAAGACGTGCATACCCAATTTAGATTCGGGGGAATGCGTACTTTCTAAAAATATATAGTTTTCTGGGGTGAACGTACTGTTCCCTACCTTTGCCCACCCCAAAATGATGTAAATGTCTTGATTTTGCAGCACCTGAAATGACAGACCAAATGGGGGGTCTTCCTTTTGGGGCCCTATATGCCACGTGCTTAGGTACACCTATACATATTGGGCATCAAACTGTTCAGCGGACCCTAGGCTTTCACATTTGGGGTCATTTGTCTTGATAACCAATAGTTTGTTTGATATAAGATGCTGCAGGTGGAAGTTTTGAGGTGATTTTTGGAAATGTCCCCAAAATTGCCAAATTTAGGAAAGATTTGCGGCTTGGTGCTTTGGGGTAGAAAGACGTGCATACCCAATTTAGATTCGGGGGAATGTGTACTTTCTAAAAATATATAGTTTTCTGGGGTGAACGTACTGTTCCCTACCTTTGCCCACCCCAAAATGATGTAAATGTCTTGATTTTGCAGCACCTGAAATGACAGACCAAATGGGGGGTCTTCCTTTTGGGGCCCTATATGCCACGTGCTTAGGTACACCTATACATATTGGGCATCAAACTGTTCAGCGGACCCTAGGCTTTCACATTTGGGGTCATTTGTCTTGTTAACCAATAGTATGTTCGATATAAGATGCTGCACGGTGGAAGTTTTGAGGTGATTTTTGGAAATGTCCCCAAAATTGCCAAATTTAGGAAAGATTTGCGGCTTGGTGCTTTGGGGTAGAAAGACATGCATACCCAATTTAGATTCGGGGGAATGTGTACTTTCCTACAATATATGGTTTTCTGGGGTGAACGTACTTTTTTTTACCTTTGCCCACCCCAAAATGATGTAAATGTGTTGATTTTGCAGCACCTGAAATGACAGACCAAATGGGGGGGTCTTCCTTTTGAGGCCCCTATATGCCACGTGCTTAGGTACACCTATATATATTGGGCATCAAACTGTTCAGCGGACCCTAGGCTTTCATATTTGGGGTCATTTGTCTTGATAACCAATGGTATGTTCGATATAAGATGCTGCACGGTGGAAGTTTTGAGGTGATTTTTGGAAATGTCCCCAAAATTGACAAATTTAGGAAAGATTTGTGGCTTGGTGCTTTGGGGTAGAAAGACATGCATACCAAATTTAGATTCGGGGGAATGTGTACTTTCTGAAAACATATGGTTTTCTGGGGTGAACGTACTTTTTTCTACCTTTGCACACCCCAAAATGATGTAAATGTGTTGATTTTGCAGCACCTGAAATGACAGACCAAATGGGGGGTCTTCCTTTTGAGGCCCCTATATGCCACGTGCTTAGGTACACTTATACATATTGGGCATCAAACTGTTCAGCGGACCCTAGGCTTTCATATTTGGGGTCATTTGTCTTGATAACCAATAGTATGTTCGATATAAGATGCTGCAGGGTGGAAGTTTTGAGGTGATTTTTGGAAATGTCCCCAAAATTACCAAATTTAGGAAAGATTTGCGGCTTGGTGCTTTGGGGTAGAAAGACATGCATACCCAATTTGGATTCGGGGGAATGTGTACTTTCTGATAATATATAGTTTTCTGGGGTGAACGTACTGTTTCCTACCTTTGCCCACCCCAAAATGATGTAAATGTGTTGATTTTGCAGCACCTGAAATGATAGACTAAATGGGGGTCTTCCTTTTGAGGCCCCTATATGCCCCGTGCTTAGGTACACCTATACATATTGGGCATCAAACTGTTCAGCGGACCCTAGGCTTTCATATTTGGGGTCATTTGTCTTGATAACCAATAGTTTGTTTGATATAAGATGCTGCAGGGTGGAAGTTTTGAGGTGATTTTTGGAAATGTCCCCAAAATTGGCAAATTTAGGAAAGATTTGTGGCTTGGTGCTTTGGGGTAGAAAGACATGCATACCCAATTTAGATTCGGGGGAATGTGTACTTTCTGAAAATATATAGTTTTCTGGGGTGAACGTACTGTTTCCTATCTTTGCCCACCCCAAAATGATGTAAATGTGTTGATTTTGCAGCACCTGAAATGATAGACTAAATGGGGGTCTTCCTTTTGAGGCCCCTATATGCCACGTGCTTAGGTACACCTATACATATTGGGCATCAAACTATTCAGCGGACCCTAGGCTTTCATATTTGGGGTCATTTGTCTTGATGACCAATAGTTTGTTTGATATAAGATGCTGCAGGGTGGAAGTTTTGAGATGATTTTTGGAAATGTCCCCAACATTGGCAAATTTAGGAAAGATTTGCGGCCTGGTACTTTGGGGCAGAAAGACATGAATACCCAATTTAGATTCGGGGGAATGTGTACTTTCTGAAAATATATAGTTTTCTGGGGTGAACGTACTGTGTCCTATCTTTGCCCACCCCAAAATGATGTAAATGTGTTGATTTTGCAGCACCTGAAATGATAGACTGAATGGGGGTCTTCATTTTGAGGCCCCTATTTGCCACGTGCTTAGGTACACCTATACATATTGGGCACCAAACTGTTCAGCGGACCCTAGGCTTTCATATTTGGGGTCATTTGTCTTGTTAACCAATAGTATGTTCGATATAAGATGCTGCAGGGTGGAAGTTTTGAGGTGATTTTTGGAAATGTCCCCAAAATTGGCAAATTTAGGAAAGATTTGTGGCTTGGTGCTTTGGGGTAGAAAGACATGCATGCCCAATTTAGATTCGGGGGAATGTGTACTTTCTGAAAATATATAGTTTTCTGGGGTGAACCTACTGTTAGTGGAATGTTTGGCCTTGAAATCAGAAGTATGCCGTTTTGTGGAGCGGTGCTTTGGAAATTTGCTAGTTTACTGCTTGTAGATTTTGATCTATATTAGTGAGAAATCTCAATAAAACTATATATATTTGGTATTGTTGCGTTCATGAGACATAGACCTTTCCAAATCTGCTGTGTTCTCGTACATAAAATAAATGATGTTTCTGATATATGTAATTGTACTATGTGAAACCTGATTTTTTTCATTTTATTAGGCACTTTGAAGCCTATATTTTTTTTCAGAAGTTGAATTACACAAAAATTCTAGCATATTTTGAAAGCTCAGGTTGTCCTGAAAAAAAAACATATATTGTTTCCCTGGTTAAACTAAAACACCCCCCCAGGAAATGCTCTTAAAGTGAAAGAGTACAAAATGTTCAAAAATGGTCTGGCAATAGATGTACCAAATCAGCCAAATTGTCTGGCAGCGAAAAGGTTAATCTTTATAGAAAACAGAATTCATAATGAATATGGGGGTGACAGCAGAAGCAATTGAACAGGGATGATTTTGTCACAGCTGTTCAGATTTAATAGATTGCAGTATGTGGATATTTTAGAATTTAAAACAACAACAATATAGAACCAACACAGTCCTACATGGAGGGATTGAGGGATATGGGTAAATAGAGGAGGAGGTGTTAAGAAACTTGGAATTATTCAAGGTATTTAATGTTTTATTCAAGGTATTTAATGTTTTATATATCTTCTAGTAAACTTAAGGTGGGAAGATCCAAATTACGGAAAGACCTGTTATCCGGAAAGCCCCAGGTCCCGAGCATTCTGGATAAAAGCTCCCATACCTGTACTTGCTTTTGCACGATGTACTGTGGAGTATATGTACCAATGATTGGTTTATTCCAATTCTGTTTACAGATCTTTATAAAAATGACCTTAAAAAGATCCTGTCATCAGAAAACATGTTTTTTTTTCAAAACGTATCAGGTAATAGTGCTACTCCAGCAGACTTCTGCACTGAAATTCATTTCTCAAAAGAGCAAACATTTTTTTATATACAATTTTGAAATCGGACATGGGGCTAGACATTTTGTTAATTTCCCAGTTGCCCCTGGTCATGTGACTTGTGCCTGCACTTTAGGAGATGAAGATTAGAAGTCAGCACTCACCCATAGGGTATATGGGATGCAGGTGCAGGTCTGAGGTGGCCACTTCCACCCGTTCTGTGAACAATTTCGATAAACAGACAGCACCACACTTGAAGTAAATTCTTAAAAGGCCTTTATTCCAAAAGGGCTTATTTCAGGATAAACAAATAGCAGCAGCTATTAGGAGAGAAATGCTTTCTGGCAGGCTGCTGTTTTTGCTTCTCAATTTAACTGAATGCGTCTCAGTGGGACATGGGTTTTTACTATTGAGTGCTGTTCTTAGATCTACCAGGCAGCTGTTATCTTGTGTTAGGGAGCTGTTATCTGGTTACCTTCCCATTGTTCTTTTGTTTGGCTGCGGGGGGGAGAGGGAGGGGGTGATATCACTCCAACTTGCAGTACAGCAGTAAAGAGTGATTGAAGTTTATCAGAGCACAAGTCACATGACTTGGGGCAGCTGGGAAATTGACTAAATGTCTAGCCCCATATCAGATTTCAAAATTGAATATAAAAAAATCTGTTTGCTATTTTGAAAATGGATTTCAGTGCAGAATTCTTCTGGAGCAGCACTATTAATTGATTCATTTTGAATTTTTTTTTTCCCATGACAGTATCCGTTTAAATAGTAAACTGGAGGCAGGATGATATAATTTACTGAACCACCTGTAGTAATGCCACCTTTTATGCATGCAATTATGAGCTTGCTGTGCTCTAGCTCCTAATGTTTTTATAAGAACTGCTCAGAGTTTCCTAGCAAAAACTTTGCTCATGTATTGTGCCATTCCAGTTTCACACCAAGTTTCATAATAATCCCTTTTGTGTTTACCCAGGGACCACAACATTATTTTAAATAGCACTTTTACAAATTTCCCTGTGCTCTGCTTTACTATGCCTGTTCAGTAAATCACTGTTTTACAGATTGCTTCTTTTTTGCCTGGAGCACTATTTAGAGGTTTTAATATAATTTAGTTGTATTTAAGATCTCCATCTTGGCAGTCATAGTTTTACTTATTTACTGTGCAAATTTCCTGTTGAGTTTTTCTATGACACTTGATCTCCCCTGAGGTGTTTCTTTACTTCTGATTGGCTCATGCAAATTTCCAGTGGAGATTAAGCATAAATGAGCTTGAAATTGATTTATTATAATGAGCGAAATTGAGGTCTAAGGTCTTTTCTTTCATTTTCAAAAATCAAATCACTCAAATAGCTATAATATTTTTCAGCTTCCATGGGAGCGCTATAAGCAAATCTAAATTTTCTAAAATATTTTAAAGACACAATTGAAAAACAGAGGGGCAGATTCATTAAGGGTCGAATTTCGAAGTTAAAATTACTTCGAAATTCGACCCTCGAATTGAAATCCTTCGACTTCGAATATCGAAGTCGAAGGATTTAGCGCTAAACATTCGATCGAACGATCGAAGGATTTTTCGTTCGATCGAACGATTAAATCGTTCGAATCGAACGATTCGAACGATTTTAATCAAACGATCGAAGGAAAATCCTTCGATCAAAAAAAGTTTAGCAAGTCTATGGGGACCTTCCCCATAGGCTAACATTGACTTCGGTAGGTTTTATCTGCCGAAGTAGGAGGTCGAAGTTTTTTTTAAAGGGCAAGTACTTCGACTATCAAATGGTCAAATAGTCAAACGATTTTTCATTCGATTCGTTCGAATCATTCGATTTCGATCGAATTCGATCGAATTTAACCAATTCGATGGTCGAAGTAGCCAAAAAATACTTCGAAATTCGAAGTTTTTTTCATTCGAATCCTTCACTCGAAGTTAGTGAATCTGCCCCAGAATGTAAAATTAAAAGAACAGTTCAGTGTAAAAATAAAAACTGGGCAAATAGATAGGCTGTGTAACATAAAAAATGTTTCCAATATAGTTAGTTAGCTATAACAGAAAAGAACCCAACTGCTTTTCCGCTAACTATGATTTAGTCCACGACTATAAGGGGCACATAAATTTAGGAAGCACAAATTCTTTGCATATGGGGACAAGCTTACCACTTTCCACGTTGGGTCCGGGTGCTCATGCCCCAGACCTTCAGCAGAGGGAAGCAACACACAAAACTTGAATAACTGGGAAGACATCACTACAGAACACCAAAATCAGTCAGTCAGTAGAATCCAGGAGCCCAAATTTTAAATAGTACAAAAAGTCTTTATTTTACATTATGTATAAAAGATCAAAGCCTGACACGTCCTTGGGGGACATGAAACGCATAATGTAAAATAAAGACTTTTTGTGCTATTTAAAAATTTGGGCTCCTGGATTCTACGGACTGACTGATTTTGGTGTTCAGGAGTGGTGCCTGCCCATTATTCAAGTTTTGTGTGTTGCACGACTTTAAGTAGGGCCACATGGGACATAACTGTTCATGTCACTGATTGGTTAGTGACTGGTAACCAATCAGTGGAAACCAAGAGAGCTGCAAAGCAGGAAGTAGGTTTCTGACTATTATGTTAGACATCCAGTCACTTTATACTTTACAGCCTTTACAACTAACTATATTGAAAACATTTTTCATTTTGCACAACCTATTTACCCAATTTTTATTTTTATACTGAACAATTCTTTTAAGAATGATGTAAAGAAAAGTCAAGGATATTAAAGTCATGGTAAGACTGCTGTTGACCAAGGATATATTTATGTAAATATGTATATTTATTCTCATATACACATGTACATAAGTATTCCTGGTTATAAGAGTTCTTTAATGAAAGAGATTGTTCAATCAAAATGTATATTTATTTACAAAAACTATTGATGCATATCTACAGAAATAATAATAAAACACATAAAACAAGTTACACTACACAGAATGTCTAACAAATAATTACAAAGACAATTACAAATATGGATATATTGGATCTAAATCCACTGCCTCTCTGATACTCATCCTTCCATTTGGTCTGGCATTTGTCCTCACTGCAGGAACTCTCAGGACTCTCATAGTTACATAGTTACATAGTTAAATTGGGTTGAAAAAAGACAAAGTCCATCAAGTTCAACCCCTCCAAATGAAAACCCAGCATCCATACATACACCCCTCTACTTTTAATTAAATTCTATATACCCATACTAACTATAGAGCTTAGTATCACAATAGCCTTTGATATTATGTCTGTCCAAAAAATCATCCAAGCCATTCTTAAAGGCATTAACTGAATCAGCCATCACAACATCACCCGGCAGTGCATTCCACAACCTCACTGTCCTGACTGTGAAGAACCCCCTACGTTGCTTCAAATGAAAGTTCTTTTCTTCTAGTCTAAACGGGTGGCCTCTGGTACGGTGATCCACTTTATGGGTAAAAAGGTCCCCTGCCATTTGTCTATAATGTCCTCTAATGTACTTGTAAAGTGTAATCATGTCCCCTTGCAAGCGCCTTTTTTCCAGAGAAAACAACCCCAACCTTGACAGTCTACCCTCATAATTTAAGTCTTCCGTCCCTCTAACCAATTTAGTTGCACGTCTCTGCACTCTCTCCAGCTCATTTATATCCCTCTTAAGGACTGGATTCCAAAACTGCACTGCATACTCCAGATGAGGCCTTACCAGGGACCTATAAAGAGGCATAATTATGTTTTCATCCCTTGAGTTAATGCCCTTTTTTATGCAAGACAGAACTTTATTTGCTTTAGTAGCCACAGAATGACACTGCCCAGAATTAGACAACGTGTTATCTACAAAGACCCCTAGATCCTTCTCATTTAAGGAAACTCCCAATACACTGCCATTTAGTGTATAACTTGCATTTATATTATTTTTGCCAAAGTGCATAACCTTGCATTTATCAACATTGAACCTCATTTTCCAGTTTTCTGCCCAGTTCCTGCATGGAACCTATAGTTCTGCACAATTTAGTATCATCTGCAAAAATAGAAACAGTACTTTCAATGCCCACCTCCAGGTCATTAATAAACAAGTTGAAAAGCAAGGGACCTAGTACAGAGCCCTGCGGTACTCCACTAACAACATTGGTCCAATTAGAAAATGTTCCATTTACCACCACTCTTTGTAGTCTATCTTTTAGCCAGTTCTCTATCCAAGTACAAATACTATGTTCCAGGCCAACATTCCTTAATTTAACCAGTAACCTTTTGTGTGGCACTGTATCAAATGCTTTAGCAAAATCTAAGTAAATCACATCCACTGCCATCCCAGAATCGAGGTGTCTACTTACATTCTCATAAAAAGAAATTAAGTTAGTCTGGCAAGATCTATTATGCATAAAACCATGCTGGCACAAACTCATAGTATTATGATTTGCTATGAAGTCCAGTATCTTATCCTTTATTAACCCTTCGAAAAGCTTTCCTACCACTGACGTCAGACTAACTGGCCTATAGTTTTGAGGCTGAGAACGGGATCCTTTTTTGAATAGAGGCACCACATTAGCAATTCGCCAGTCTCTCGGCACTATGCCAGATCTCAATGAATCCTGAAAAATTAAGTAAAGAGGTTTGGCAATCACAGAGCTAAGCTCGCTAATTACCCTGGGATGAATACCATCTGGCCCTGGACCTTTGTTAATCTTAACATGTTCTAGTCTCTTTTGAATTTCATCATGTGTGAACCATGCATCATTAGTTGTATTACTAGAATTGGGACTGTTAAGAAGGAAACCTTCACTTACTGATTCCTCATTTGTGTAGACAGATGAAAAATATGAATTCAGAATCTGCGCTTTTAATTTGTTTTCATCAACCAGCTGACCCCCCTCTGATAGTAAGGGACCCACCCCTTCCTGCTTCATTTTTTTACTATTAACATATTTAAAAAATAATTTTGGATTTTTTCTACTGCTTGCTGCAATATCCTTTTCTATAGCAATTTTAGCTTGCCTTATAGCTTCTTTGCATGATTTATTGGCCTCCTTGTACCTTATAAATGTTTCGGCTGTACCAGCTAACTTGAAAGTTTTAAAAGCACGTCTTTTCTTACCCACCTCAACACCAACGCTTCTATTGAACCAAAAAGGTTTTGCTTTGCAACGACGTTCCTTGCTTACAAGTGGAATATACTGACAAGTAGGGATGTAGCGAACCGCCGCCGATGTGTTCGCGAACGCCGTTCGCGAACACCGGCAAAAAATGCGGACAGTTCGCGAACAGTTCGCGAACTTCGAACATCCGAAAATCGTTCGATTCGAACGATCGAAGGATTTTAATCGTTCGATCGAAGGATTTTCGTTCGACTCGAACGATCGAAGCCATTCGATCGAATGATTTCATTCGATCCAATGGCTTCGATCGTTCGATTCGAACGAAAATCCTTCGATTTTAGCGGTCGAAGGAATCGAATGGTCGAATGGTCGAACGATTTTTGTTCGTATCGAACGCGAACTCGTATTGGCGAACGTCGCGCGACGTTCGCGAACATTCGGCGGACGCGAACAGTCGAAGTTCGCGCGAACTAGTTCGCCGGCGAACTGTTCGCTACATCCCTACTGACAAGTATATTTATTAAGCAGCATTTTAAAGACTTCCCATTTTTGTTCTGTGTTTAACCCTGAGAAAAGCATTTCCCACTTAATATGTTGCAGAGATGCCCTTATACTGTCAAAGTTTGCACGTCTGAAATTTAGTGTTTTAGTTACTCCCTTATAGAATTGCTTCTGCAACAGGATCTCAAAGGAGACCATGTTATGATCACTATTCCCTAAATGCTCACCCACACAAATGTTAGAGATGAGTTCAGTATTGTTAGTTATTACAAGGTCCAAAAGAGAGTTATTCCTAGTAGGTTCTTGAACGAGCTGGAATAAAAAGTTGTCATTCAGCATATTTACAAACCTACTAGCTTTTTCTGTCTTAGCAACCCCATTACCCCAGTCAATGTCTGGATAATTGAAGTCACCCATAGCAACAACTTGACCCAGCTGTGAAGCCGCTTGTATCTGCAAGAGTAGCTCGGCTTCATACTCGACACTTATACGAGGTGGTTTATAGCATACACCAATGATAATTCTTTTTGATACCTTTTGCCCAGTCAAAATCTCTACCCAGAGTGATTCTACACCCTCACCAGTGCCAGCTATTTTTATTTCTTTAGCGCATGGCTTTAATTCAGGCTTTCTCGGTCTAACTAAGCCTATTGTATTCACCTAAAGACTGACCATAGATACATGTCAGGTTCTGATTGTTCAGTGACCAATAAATTAATCTTGGGGAGTAGGACATGGATTCCTGAGGCAGTTCATTCAAGAATCAGGAGAATGGAAGGGGGAAAGGCAGTGTGTAGACAGGAAGGTTTGCTTTTTCAGCTAACCCAGGTCAAAGGGGAGGAGATTTACCAACTGTATGCTAAATAGGGTGTCTCTGAAGCTTGCCTCTGTTATGTCCTGATACTATCTAATATGTAAATTACACATTCTAAAGGTGGCCATAGACGCACAGATAATATTGTACAAAAAAAATTGTTGTATGATATTCAGTGCGTCTATGGTGGGAAAAGAGCCAACTGATATTGGCAGAAGACTTGGACATCGGTCGGCTCTTCAATCAGGCTGGACAGAAAATTTTGATCGGATGACTTTGAAGGCATCCAAACATCGGCTATTGTTAGTGCTGAATCGTCAGATACAGGTACAATTCCATTGTTTCTACCTGTATATCCGACAATTCAGCTCTACACAGTGTATTGAAAAGATCTTTTCCAAGAAAGACCATAATTGTTATGTCTATGACCACCTTTAGATACAAATCACAATGTATATATACAATATACACCTATTGCATATAATAAAAGATATAACACAAGCAAGTCTCCCTGAGGTAACAACTGAATCATGAATAAAAAATTCTGATCCCGGAATCAATCAATTAAACCTAGATGTTTTTGAGTTACTGTATGTAATGCACCTTGCAACCAATTAGCATCAGCGCGTAACTGCATCCATTTTGACACAACTGGTATCAGAGCATGGCTGCAATTACACTGGAATTAGGGCAAAATGCAGCTTTGTGGGTCAAGAAATTGACAATTTGAATTCAAAATTGCCTTTTGTGATTTTCTTAATAAAGAACTATTTATACTCTGAAGCAAAGACTTAAGGTTGGGAAGGAAAATACATGAGGATCCAGTATAGCATATGATTATTGTGATGACAGACTGAGACATACTTCATAAAAACCTTTGACAGAAGGCAGCATATGGAACTAAACTCCTACATTAGGAATGATTAATTAGTTTTGTAACATTACCATAATACCATATGTTAAGGCCAAGGAGCTAAAAGACAAGAACAAGTTAAACTCATAACAGTGATTATAATGGATCTCTCATTGTTTAGTGACCTGTTCTCATTATGGATTTAAATTATTATTAAAAGTTCTGTTCAATGTCTATCTTATGTATTTGATTCATTACAGGTTGAAGGCAAAGCTTAGTAGCATGTTGTTATAAGGACTTACCCTGGTGGTCTAATGGGTGGCGGGGTCCATCGCCACTCCTTCAGCATGGACGCCCGCTGCGTTGTTCCTTTCTCCCGTGTCGGCTTCCTCTAAGGCGCACGTGGCACGCACTTCCGTTTCTTAAAGGCGCAGTGACGCTGGAGTGTGACGTCAGCGCGCAATGGTTACATTATGTTTACATAAACATAATAATTTTCCAGAATTGTTGGAGCCTGTGGTCCAGACACTGTTCTAGTCATTGAGCAATATGGATTGTGATTCTGCTGAATGTGCAGCAGTACCCACCTTTATTCTCGCTACTTATTAAAATGTCTTTAGAGGAGAGCATTTGCTTCGGGTGAGTATTTGCAAGCATGATTTGTTCCAAAATGATTATTTTACAAGTAATCTAGATGAGTTTAGCAATGAGTTCAATAAGGGTTGTGACAAAGGAGCCACTACAGACATCTCTGATACCATCTGCCTTCAGCTGTAAGAAATTACTGTAAATGTTTCATGTTTGAGAAGTTACAGTATACTGATATACTGCTGAAGAACGTATGCATCTGCTCCAGCAATACGCCTCAGAGGTTTTAACACTGCTACAGTTTAAAACCTCCAAAAGAGCCATGCCAAAGTTACTCACATTTGTACTGTTGCCTGCACAGTATCTTTCATTAACCCTCCCATTGACTGTAATTATATTCATATATCTTTATTAGGGATGTAGCGAACTGTTCGCCAGCGAACTAGTTCGCGCGAACTTCGACTGTTCACGTCCGCCGCAAGTTTGCGAACGTCGCGCGACGTTCGTCAATAGGCGTTCGCGTCAAAATCGTTTGACCATTCGATCGCTAAAATCGAACAATTTTCATTCGAATCGAACGATCGAAGCCATTGGATTGAATGAAATCATTTGATCCAATGGCTTCGATCGTTCGATTCGAACGGAAATCGTTCGATCGAATGATTAAAATCCTTTGATCGTTCGAATCGAACGATTTTCGGATGTTCGAAGTTCGCGAACTGTTCGCAATTTTTGCCGGTGTTCGCGAACGGCGTTCGCGAACACATTGTCGGCGGTTCGCTACATCCCTAATCTTTATTCCTGCTCCCACCTACATATTCCAGGTCTTTTATACTGTACAACTTCTTACTTTCTTTCTTTCATTCTTCTCCAGTAATTCCTAATACACAGACACACAGTCACTTCAAATCCTATTTGTTTTTCCTGCTATTACTGGCTGCAGAGGATGTCTCTCCAAACCCTGGGCCTTGCTCCATACCAAGTTATATTTATCCTTTTTATTTTTTTCTATTGCTCTAAAAACATTTGTGCCTCAAATCTACATTAATACATGATCTGTTTTTTTTTTTTTAATTTTTTATTTAAAAGTCAACAGAAAACAGAAATCCAGCATAGCATGTAATCACTATAACAAAGAATACATTGTACATTATCCTTTGCATTGAAACAACCTACAGTAAATGTTCAAATAGTTTCAAACACATAACAGTTGCATTTTAAGTTGCTATCATTCATGATAAAGTTACACGGAAATTAAAAGAGAAGTGTAACTGTAAAATTCAAACAAGATTGACATCAAATTTCCAGTCTTAATTATGTGTCTTACAGGGTAAGCATCAGATGGATTGAAAAAAGAGAAGGGGAATAGGAAGAGAAAAGGGAGGAGGGGGAAGGGATTCTAGGCCCAGAACCAGAGAGTTCAGATAATCTAATGAAAGGAGGGAAAATGAATATAGAAAAGCTTTTATTAGCTCAGATAATCCATGATCTGTTTTAAGTCATCTAGTCTTCTTTCACAGAAACTTGGCTTTCCCAGGATGATAATGCCATTGAAACTGCACTTTCTCCAGGTGGTTTCTTCTTCTCTCACCCCCCCCCCCACTTCTTTGGACATGGTGGGGAGTTGAAATTCTCTTGTCAGTTTAAACATATTCATATTTCTCCAGTCTTCTCATTCAATGTTTTTGAGGTGCTTGCCCCTCAGATCTTCCATCCTCTCGCTCTCTCTCTCTGTCTCTGTGTCGGAGGCTGTCACTTACAGACCACATTAAGCTGTTTCCTCTGATATCTTCCTGTCTGACTCTAAAATCATTCTCTATCTTCCTGATTGACTCTAAAATCTGTCTTTCTTTCTTCATCTGTAGTGACAGCTCGGTGCTTATCCTAGTTAATTAACTGCCAAAGTCATGATCCTTTATAACCTTGGCCCTCTTGTTTTCTCCATCGAACCTTCTCCTTTGAACTCTTCCTTTCTGGATTTACCTGGATGTTCTGAAGTTACCTTTCTTTTCTGATCACCATCTGGTTTCTGTCACACAGGCTCCTACCCCATTGTCCTAATTTGGAATACAAGTGCTACAGACCTCCCAGTCCTAGATTATTTTCTCAGGTCTAGTCTCTTTCTGTTACAAGAACCACATTCTCTCCTCCCCTTTCTAAGTGTATTTGTGCTTGAAACCTCTGGATGAACTAATAGCCAAATCTGTTCTCAATTTTGCCCAGTCAAAGACAAAGCAAGAGTACTACAGTAAATTTATAATAAATTATGCACCACTCAATATTGTTTTCCACCTTAGACCCTTCTATAATGTTGCTCCATATATTTGGAATGCAATCCCTTAATATCTCTGGAGAGAATCTTCCATTAGTCGCTTGAAAAATAAACTCAGAGTTAGGGATGGGCGAATTTTTTCACACTTGTATGGAGACATGCGTCAAAAAAAAAAGACGTGCGACAAAACAATTTTTTTACGACAAATTGTTTTTGACGCCCATAGACTTTAATGGGCGTCAGCGACATTTCGCTGGCGGCAAATTTTTGGCGAAACGAAACGGGTCGAATTCGCCCATCCCTGCTCAGAGTCCCTCTTGGAGCACATGCATAACAATTGCCCCATTTCTGGTACTTCTAGTGCAGTGACAACCATTTTAAACTACAGAATTAAATATGCTTCTATTTGTGGCTGTAAGTTAGCCACCCACTTAGATTGTTCTGTATGGCAGTAACATCCTTCCTTTTGCCTCAAACACTTTGCACTTAATATTTAATGCAACTGTACTTTATACTTATTTGTTTTTGCTATTGTAATGACAACTGTTTGTTCTATTAATTTATTGTTTTGTTTGCACAGTTCTGCATATATAGCCCTATCTAAATAAAAGTAAACATATATACAAAAACACATACATTGCTGGGGTTTTCTTCCCCCACTTGGTTCCACTCCAATACCAGGTGCTCAGCCACCAGCACCCCAGCTGTGCCTTAGTAATATATAGAAACAAATAGGTGGCACTCTGGATAAAATGAATAAGGAGTATTTGTTCCAACAAGAGATGGATCCACTTTGCCTTATGCGTTTCGGGAAAAGATTCCCTTAATCATTGGCTTGTTTAGTTTTAATACTATAAGAAGCCTAAAGTTGACTTAGCGTAACGTTGGTGATTCCCTGAGCAGGCTTAGTCAAAAGTATATTGAGATTGTGGTTAGTGAAGGGTGCTGAGGATTGTGAGAAGATGTGAAGATAAAGAAGATATCTGGAAGAAATAGATTTTAAGTTCATGGAAAACTTAAATAAGGAATTTGTTCTGATGGTCAATTAGGGTGGCATTTGAAGTGGGACATATTTTTCTGTTTCATACTGTTCTATGTTAAACCAGCATTGTGTTTATCCACCAGATAAAATATGCCAATAGAATACTAAGGGCTGTGGCAAACCAACCTTTTCCATAGCCCTTCTAGCAAAATTAGTCATATAAGATAATTTCGATTCCTAAATTATCTTATATGACTAATTATTATTGTGTAGATTATAATGGCATGCATACAGTATATTGTCTGCAATACATTTTATGATAAAAACAGGGCAGCATCTTTTTGTTTTACAGTATTAAATGTATAATTCTTTTAACTGACTGTAATCAAGAACCATGTTATAACATTATTACCTAGAAACTCAAGCATATAAACTTAAGTCAGATGCTTGCTTATAATTTGGCTTCACTTTATACTGATCCCACAGGATGTAACTGAGGCATAACGCTGCATTAATTCAAAATGGCAAGTTGGGAAGACTTGGCACATATTGTTTTGCAGAACAGACATAAAACCACATAGTGTGGAAGAGATTACACTTAAGTACCAATAATCATTTCACAATTTTTGTTTATATTTTTCCTGGTCACATAAAACAGACTTTCCCAGAACAATACAAGAACATTAGGATGACATGCATTATAAAATAAAGAAATAAAACATAAAGTGGTACCCAAACACATGGTACAGTATGGGATGCTGAGACCATGTTCCAAAATAAATCACCTTTTTCATGAGTGCTAAAAGATTCTTATTAAAAATATAGCCCACAAATGTAAAATCTACTGATTTCTTTTCAGCTTCCATTCATTGTGCTGTCCTGAAAAAAGTAATGTTAAGAAGAGGACTGCCTTACACCAATCAGCACCTTGCTTTGGATTTTTTCAGGCTGTTGTTGGGTCAGTTACAGCATGATGATCTTGAATTTATTAGATGTAATCAAGTTGTGTGTGGAGGTGCAACATGCAAATGGAACCCTGGTAACAGCACCTAAAGGTATCTGTTAATGTGAGCTACAATTTCAGCTAAGATGAACTAGTGCAGGTGAACTAAAAATGTATTTTTATAAAATGTTAGTTCGTAGGGGGTAAAATATATTTTATTTCAACTGTAAATAGTTCTAGCAATATTTGGAGCAGTCAGCAGAGCACGCTAACCCATAAGGTTGGCCTGTAGGGGAATTCCCACAAAATTTCCTATATTAGGAAGTACAGGAGCAGTGCACTTCCTCCCATACATCTACGTGCCCTTTACTTTGTATCTTTTTCAGTAAAGTGAAATGATGTGCAGCTATGACACAAGGCACAATGTAGAGGAGCATGTATTAATGCAAGTACGATTGTGAATGACATTTAAGTGCATGCAAAATAGCAAACAATTTTGTGATTTGCTCTTAACCTTGTGTTCAGAAATGAGACATTTATTATGTCAAGGATTCAGTCTCTCCAAATAACACTGAACAAAATTTGCGTGATTGCTGATAAATGTCTTCATATGGTGCATTTCTGAGCATTCGTTTGGGGGTCTGAATGACCCATAGTATATACAATGCCAATCATGTAGAGCAAGTAGTGGCAATTTGATCAACACTTAGGAGGTTATTATTTTTGAGTGTCTGTTTTTTCTAGGGGTCCAAAAACCCAAAAAGTAGCAGTGAAAAAAGACGAGATTTTTAGAAATTTATTATGCCCCAAAATGTTCAAGTCCGAAAAAACTGCATCTAAAACCTGACAAATTCATGTAAAAGTCAATGACAAATGTCTCCTTAACCATTTGACAATGTTTTAACCCTCATGAAATGTTTTCAGGGTTTGATGCAGATTTTTCCACGAAAACTCACATTTTTTTGTGGTTTTTGGGTAACAAGTGAGAAAAAATTGCCTTTTTCACACAACAATCTGAAAAAGTAGCATTTTTTTGATCCAATTCTTTTTAGTTTTTCATTCATAAATAAGGGCAAATTGCAATGGAAGAGATAACTGGGTTGATTCAGGTTTCACTAAACTGCTACAAAACGACCTGGCTGCCTTGGTTAGAATTTTATAACTTGCTGTGATCCTCTCTTGTAGTATGTAATGCTCCAGATGTATTCCACATGCTTTGATATGCTCAACCTTCCCAGTCCAGGTCTTCATTGATGTAACTGAACTATGTAATGTGGAGATATGACGTGTTAATAACCCTGCATCTGTTATTTTGGACGTGAAAAGTGAATTTTTTATTGTCCTACCCCCTCCCTTCTTTTTCTGTACCCTCCCTTCTCCCCCATTGTTTTTGAAAAATTTCAATAAACAGAGATTTGGAAAAAAAAAAAAGGGCAAATTGTGGATTCTATATTCTTGAGGAAGTGACCAGTTTTGCGTCACGAAACGCGTCAAGCCATGCTCTCACCCTGCCTGCAACCCATGTCTGTGTGCTTACATGTTTTTATGCCACATTTTGAATAAATTTTGACTTTTTATCCTCCGTACATATGGATTCCCTGTTTACGGCAGTCAATGTGCCTGTTTGCTTTGTTCCTTGGATTCTATTTTGGCCTGTCTTTTTAATTCAAAAAATCAAAAAAAAATCAGATTTTGATTAGTAACCCCTTAGAATAATGGCTCATTGAAAAAAGTAACAAAATTAAATTTTGTTTAGGTTACCTCAATGACTATTTACTGTATTTATACTTTATTGCATGAGGTTCTACTGTATATCTTCATCTAATGCAACATACAAATGTCATGTTAGTTTCAAATTCAACTGAATGAAAGCAGCAGCAAGTACCTTACAGTAATTCTTGTCATTATATTGATATGTTGCGGGTGATTGGAATTAGGGATGGGTGAATTTGACCCATTTCGTCAAAAATTCGCTGCTGGCGAAATGTCGCCAACACCACGCCAACAAATTTTTTTTTGACGCGTGACTTTTTATTTTGAGGCACAACACTATACAAGTCTATGGGTGTCATTTTTTCAGCAAAACAAGGTGAAAAAAATCGCCCATCTCTAATTGGAATTAAAAACAAACGGTACCGGGCACAAATGGTAGAAGCTCACCAATGTAGATAGTGGTCCAGGTGCTCCAGACCCTTAGCTTTAGGGAACAGACAAACTTTTCTGACTGTCAGGCCCGAAGGCTCAGTTTGAAGTAACGGACCAAGGAGGAAGCTAGCAGGTTACAACCAAAGTTCGCAGTACAGGATGGGGTCAAGAGAAAGAGTAGTCAGCCAGGCAGAAGATCAGTTCAGGCAGCAGGTAGTCGTAAACAGGAACAGGCAGAGGTCAATAACAAGAATTCAAACACGATAATAGCACCCAGGAACACAATGAAGTAGAACCTATTCACGGGCAAAGGCAGAGAGTCACAAATGGCCTTTTAAACTAATCTTTGGCGCCAAAACGTGCACAGTGATGTCATGCGTTGCGTGCTGATGCTGCGAGTTGACGCTGCACGTTTTGGCGCTGTCATCTTGACGCTGGCGTAAATTCGCCGCGTCCAGGTGAGGAGCCATACAAGAAATCCCACGTGGCCCACCCTGGGCGGCGCCATCTTGGACTGGACGCTGGCAAGGATAGACGCGCTGGACCGCGCTCCTCACACTGACATAGGAAAAAATTATAAAAAAAATTAAAAAGAAAAAAAAAAGTGATGAAAAAGAAAAGACATTTTTATTTATACTATATATAGTTTTCTTGATGGTGTACTTTTTTTTTTTATCACTTTTTGGTGGCCTTCTTTGGATTTCCGGTGTGCCTGATACTTTTTCCTTTGGAATAATAAAAAACAGAATTGATGGACAAAATGGACAAAACTTTTCACCAGGTTTCTCTGAGAAAAAAATAACCATATACTCCAATGTTTTTTAAAAATTGCGCAGCATGGAAAAAGTCGCTGCAAAAAAAAAAAATTTGACTGCATTTCGCTAAGCAGACAGATTCACCCATCACTACTTATTTCATGTTCTGAAAATAACTTACATTAGAAATTTACATTTAATTTGCAGCCAAGGTCCTTGCACAAAGAGTACTACGCAGAAGACTCACATGAATTATAGGCATTTATTTTGTGCATTATATTCAAAATGGAGCATCAGAAGCAGCATTTCTGTTGTATTGCATTTTTAATGCTGCTCCCCTCCCCTGTGAGATTAAAATCATACTGCATAGATCTAATTACTTGCTATAATTTAGTTTAATCAGCAGATACCAATGTGCAGTTTTCAATGCCAACTTCAAGATCATAAAAGGATGCTTAACTAAGAAAAAAAAAAAAATACACAGCCGAGAAACTGAAACATGAGGTCAGGTATTACACTTACAACATGAGAAGAGCTTAGCAACCTCATCTTCTGTTTCAGGGTGAAAGTGCTAAGCAGAGGATTGTATGATTAAAGAGAGGGAGGCCAGTCTTGCAAAGCTTGATGCCTTTATGAACTGTGTCTTGGTTTCAAAGTATGTCAGCTTCTCGTTTTCTCCTGGCTGAATATTTTAGTTAAGTGCCCCTATTATTTGTGTTTTCCAAGAAGTGATTTCGATTTTTTGATGCTTCCTGTTGTAAATCTTTGCTTTTAATAAAACATGACACCTTAAAAGAAATGTTATTTTCCAAAGCAAGAAAAACTCTTCAACCGTGCATTCATAATAACATAAATGTATTCATAAAGATATATATGTATATTCCATCAGAATATCATCTATATTAAATGCACTTCAGTGAAATACATTACTTTCATGGCTGACTTTAAATATTACCAGACTCAGGAGTATGACATAAAATAGACCATTTCATCCAGGATGGTTTAAGCTGGCCCGAGGAGTGACACAAGAATACAGCAGACAGTCAGTACTAATGACAGAATACCTTTTTATAGACTAAAGGTCAAGCAATGAATTTCAATTATAGTGTGTCAGGATGCTCCAGTGTAGGTAGCTGATAACAGCCTGGAGCTTCCAGCTTCTGCAGATTTGTTCTTTAGAATTTCAATAAAACTCTTGGCCTGTGGCACAGATCTTGATATAAACCAACAGCAAAAGTAGCAATCCTATAACTATTTCTGTGAAAATCATAAGTTATGTTATGTTGTCAATTTAGTTTGTTTGTTGCCTCAGCAGTATTGGAATGTTGGGTACATTTTTGTATATTATTGAATAAAAAAATGGAAAATTATTTAACTGACATTTTCTTCACAAAGCAATGTGTAAAATGAGCAAATGTTAGGTAATTCATATTTTCGTGCTAAATAGATGGATGAATAGATACATGATAGATTCATAGACAAGAGAAAAAGAGAGAGATGATACATAGATGATGGATACAGTAGATAGATGCATCCCAAGTAGTGACGTGTGGCTTGAACCTGATATCCCAGGTGATCCATGGGTTGACCATCGGTTGGGCAGGTTTGGGTTGAAATTTGGCCAACCACTGCAGGTGGTCTTCTAATTAGAGGTGTGCAGTAGGAGAAGACGCAGGTACGGGTTGGGCAGTTTATGTTTGTGGTCAACTTTAGAACAAGGGGATGTAGAAGAATAGTTTTGTGGAGGGTTTAGATCCCCTGTAACTCTCTTTCTCTGTTTCTAATCCATTGCCATATCAATGCAGGTTCTTAAAGAGATTATATTTGATGTTAGAACAGGAAAAGATCAGACGTCTTCCATGAGATTAATCTTACAGGTTTGGCCTATGAAAGATTCTTGTCAGTATGTATGGAAAGTTTAGCCTAATTATTGTACTGTTTTCTTGTATTGGACCCTGAAGTGTGCATTTTTACTAAGGGTCGCGTGGTAAAACTTTGAAATTCAACCATCAAATTGTAAAAATTCGATAGTCATCGTTTTTTATTTCCTGATCGAATTAAAATTGTTCGATCTAACGTAGAAATCGTTCGAATCGAACGATTTGAAAAATGTAATCGATCGTACGATTTTCAAAAAAAGATTTGACTTCTAAAAACTTAGCCAATACTGGCTTAAGGTTCTAGGAGGTCCCCATAGGCTAACATAGCAATTTGGCAGGTTTAAGGTGGCAGTCGAAGTTTTTTTTATAGAGACAGTACTTCGATTTTTGAATGGTCAAATATTCTAAGTTTTTTCAATTCAAAATGAATTTTGGCCTATTCGATGGTCGGCGTACCCAAAAATTACTTTTTTCGACTAATTTCGAAGACTTTAAATTCGAAAATTCACTTCGAATTCACTTAGACTCTTAGTAAATGTGCCCCTAACTGTAGATAGGTAATATGCTTATACACTTATATTTGTAATATACTTTACATTACCATCTTGAGCTCTGGCAGCCTCAACATGACCCCTTAAAACACACACTCTAAACACACTTTATGGTTAAAGGACCAGTATCATCAATTTTTTTAAAAAAAATGTTAGTACACGTATACGAAAAAAAAAAAAACACAAGAACAAATGAAACTTTTAAATCGCTGCCTTTATTAAGAAATAACTTAGCAAAACTCAGTTTGCTCTCCTCTTCAGAAAAGGTGATCCAACGATCCATTGTGTGGCGCTCAATTTCTCCTCCCTGCTTTCCTTATAGGAGATAGCCAGGGAGGAGAAATGGAGCGCTGCATGATGGATCATCACTGTGTCACCTTTTCTGAAGAGGAGCGCAAGAGGAGTTTCGGTAAATAACAAATTATTTTTTCAAAAAAATTAGGTTACTGATCCTTTAAAATACACTGATATCTTTCGCTCTTGTCTTAACTCATCCTAGTGACACAACTAGGTAATTACCTTGTTGCCTAATTAGCTGAAATCACTTCTCATTCTCTAGTCATGTGTTTAGAACTTTGTCAGATCTGTTTACCTATATCTATACACATAGCTATGGGGGAGAACTGTGCTGGACTGAATAATCCCAGTGGTTCCAGAAGTGATCTTAAAAGCACCCACAAAGGAATTCAACAGGAGACAACAGAAGATCATGAAGCCTGCTTACCTGGATAAATGAATTTTATTTTAAACTCAGGTAGTTTATTGAAAACATAAAGAGACAAAAATCAGACGTTCTTACATCAGGAGCACAAAAAAACATATCACTGTCCAACAAGTCAGTAATGGGATACATGCATGTAGTATACAGATGTTGCACTATACATCAACATCATTGCAAAAGACCATATGAAAGAGCAACACAAATCAGAATGGTACATACATATCAGGGAACATGTAGCAAGAGAACATCACAGTCATATTAGTATCATAGCTCTTAAACAGTTATTCACCCAGCAATCGAGCGGCTATGTGGAAGGGGGAATACATCCAACCAAGGATCCCAAATCTTACTAAATTTAGTAGGGACCCCCCGTTTTAAATAGACCAGTTGTTCAATGTTGGATACATCTATCATAGTTTGCTTCCAACAAGCAAATGTAGGGGGAGCGATGTTTCTCCAATTCTGAGTAATAAGTCTCTTGGCCAACAATAAAGCCTCCCGTAAGAAAAGCAGCTGGTGCTGATTGAGGTGGAGATCCTGTAAAATGTGATGGAGATCTCGCAACTGAGCAAAGGGGATTGGCTTGCCATCCTGCCAGACGTCCCCCATAGTCGTAATGCCACATTGTACCCACTGAGGCATGGGCCCGAGCTTGGCAATGGCTGGGTAGGTCTGATTATTCCAAAGTGGCGTAATAGGATCAGTAATTGAGGACTTTATCACCTTGTTAGCAAGATGACAGATTTTACGTAGGGATTGAAATAGAGGCAGACTCAGTTCTTGATTTGGGATGCTCGTGGGCTTACTTAGAAACCATCCTATGGGAGTTAAATCCGACCCTGTTAATTGAGCCCAAAGAGAGTGAAGAGTTTTGTGGTGAGCATTCTCCACCCATATGACTAAATGCCCCAATTGAGCTGCCAAGTAATATAAGTACATGTCCGGCAGGGCAAGGCCTGCTTTGGATCTAGCACGCATTAAAGTTTCTAGCTTAAGCCTAGGTCTGGATTGGGCCCAAACCAATTGCCGAAATAAGACATTAATTTTTACAAAGTAGGATTTAGGAATCCACACTGGAGCATGTTGAAGCACATACAGAAGTTTAGGCAAAAAGAGCATCTTAATAAGCTGGACTCTGCCAGAGGGACCAATAGGTAAGTTGGACCAAGATTTCAGCCTAGTTACCATCCAATCCAGAGGTGGATACAGATTTAACCGTTGATAGGACCCAAGGTTAGACGACACTGCCACCCCAAGGTAAGTAAATTCAGTAACAATTTGGAAGGGAAAGGTTGCAGGACACTCATTGTCTGTGAGTGGATCCAACAGTAAAGCCATGGACTTGGACTGATTCAATTGTAAACCAGACATCCTGCCAAACTCTAACAAAGTAATCATGGCATTTTTTAAGGAATCACCTCTGTCACCCAAGTAAAGTAAAGCATCATCAGCATATGTTGAATCTTGTCCTCTCTATGTCCAAGTTTAAAACCAGAAATGTTTACATGATTCCTAATTAAATGGGCTAAAGGCTCAATAGCCAATGCAAACAGAAAGGGGGAGAGGGGGCACCCTTGTCTCATTCCCCTGTGTAACTGAAAGGGGGCTGTTAATGCATTATTGATTCTTATTTTTGCAGATGTGGCCACATATAACAAATTAATCAGGGCAATAAATTTGGGACCAAAACCAAAGGACTGCAGCATTTGCCAGAGATATCCCCACTCTACCGTATCGAACGCTTTGGCAATATCTAAAGCTACAACCGTTCTATGGCCTTGATTATCATGCGAGAGGCTGAGATTAGCATACAATCTGCGTATATTCAGGGCTGTAGATTTACCAGGTATAAACCCAGTTTGGTCTTCATTGACTAAACTATTGATAACTGAGCCCAACCGCAATGCAAGAACCTTTGCCAAAATTTTTATATCTGCCGTTAACAATGAGATGGGGTGGTAGGCATCACAATGCCTATGATCCTTGCCTGGTTTTTCTAGCAAGACTTTCGTAGCTTCATACATAGAAGGTGGCAATGATTTATTATCTAGGGAGTCCTTAATGGTTTTGGCAAGTGTGGGGACAATCACCTCCTGGAAACGTCTGCAAATTTCAATGGGAAGCCCAGCGGGACCAGGCACCTTCCCAGCTGGAAAAGATGCGATGGCCGCGATCAGCTCTTGTTCTGTTATGTCTGCTTCCAAAATATCAACCTGGTCAGGGTGGAGAGTGGGTAGGTTCATACCCCTGAAATAGTTTTGTAATTCCTCTGAGGAAGCTGTTAACCGTGAAGTATATAGAGAAGAGTAATAGTCCTGCAGAACAGACATAATGTCATTGGGGTGATGGTGTAACACCCCTTGTGAATCATATAATTCTGATATTACCGGAGGTGAGGACTGAGCCTTAGATATATAGGCCAAAATTTTCCTTGCTCTTTCCCCATGTTCAAAGAAATTCGCCCTGGAAGACAGTAATTTCTTTTTAGCTTGGTTGTGCATATGGGAGGTATAGGCCTGTTCAGCGACTTTCAAAGCAGCCAAATTGGTAGGACAGGGTTGAGTATTGACTTGTATAGTAAGAGCATCCACCTGCTCAGCTAATTGCCTTTCCGTAAGTTGGGAGGCTTTCTTAACTGCTTTAATTTCAAAGTGTAAAGTAGACCGTAGATTGGCCTTAAATGCCTCCCACACCACTGCAGGAGATGCAGAGGCCTGGTTCAGAGTAAAATATTGCTTAATGGAATTAGCAATAGCAATATCATTATTAATTATTGTCAACCAGACAGGGTTAAAGGACCATCTCTCATTGCCCCATTGTAGTAGGTCAGTATGCCAAGTTAGCTTGAGAGGGGCATGGTCCAATATACCTCTAGTTTGATATTGCACAGTTTGAACAGCAGGTAGCAGATGTTTAGACAGAAACATCATATCTATTCTAGATAGTGCCATATGTGATACTGAGAAACAAGAATAACCCAGTTCCGTCGGATGCAAGTATCTCCATATTTCAGTTAAGGACACATCAGATATTAGAGCAGCTAAGTTAGTTGCACGATTAGTAGAAGCAGTACCCGCCCCTTTCAATCTGTCCAGCTGTTCATTTAGAACGGTGTTGAAGTCACCAGCACAGATAATGTGGGCATGGGGGAAACCAGCTATGTATGATACAAACTGCACTATGCAGTCATCAGTATAGGGTGGAGGGATATAGATGTTTGCTAAAATAGTGTGAACAGAATCAATAAGACAGTTAAGAAAAAGGAATCTCCCTTTAGGGTCAGATTTCAAATCAATCAGCTTAAAGTTAACTGTTTTTTTAATCAGAGTCGAGACACCACCGGTGTACGTGGAGTGAGTGGCATGGAATGCCCAACCTACCCACGGACGCCTAAGGGCCACTATCTTACTACCAGTGAGGTTTGTCTCCTGTAGCAGTATAATCCCCACTCCCAGTGACTTGACATGGTCCAATACCAATTTACGCTTAACCCTTACGTTCCAGGAGAGAATTGAAGGCTTCAAAGTAGCAGACATTGTGATAGAAAGGCATCATTAACAAGAGTCGCCAAGAGCTGACATCCCCAATTAAGGTATAAATAGGCCTGACAAGAGAACAGCATAGCACTACCTGAGTAACAATCAAAAACATTCAACAGAACAATTCCCATACCCTTCCCGTTATTTCTGCCCGGGAGGGTCCCTTTCTGCCCGGGAGGGTCTTACCCTTTCTGCCCAGCCCAAACTGAGCAGAATTTGTACCCCAAACTGAAAGTTAAAACACATTTAGTAGGGCAAGTTTAACTACTCAAAGGCTGTATTTTACAGCCGTAGAAGAGGCAATAAAGTACTTTGTATGTCCAAAGTCCTTTGGTCCGCCGGCCAATTACACCTGAGTGGCGTGAGCTGTGATATAGCATAGAGCTGGAACAATAATGGTTATATCAAGCAGGAGATAATGGATTCAAACAAGCAGTTCAAACACAAAGTTTCCGTCCAACGAAACCAAGTTAATCAGGATAAACAAGATGTGAAGAACTGTTCAAACGCAGTGGGTTGCTGCAAACTTCAGTGCTTTATTTCACACGACATGTTTCGAGCATAGCTTGATAAAGAGCTTAACTTGATAAAGAGCTATGCTCGAAACATGTCGTGTGAAATAAAGCACTGAAGTTTGCAGCAACCCACTGCGTTTGAACAGTTCTTCACATCTTGTTTATCCTGAATAATGGTTATATATCCATATAGAAATATCCACTGGTAAAACAATCAAAACCATAGAGTGATATAGAAACCATGCTCATGCATTTATAATGTTCCCGAAGAGGATCAGAGCAGGTAAGAGAAAAAAAAAGGGGGGGGGAAGGGGAAGGGAGGAACCCCTTGTTTACAAAGAAGTTGGTCCCATGGAGATTTGGGAGAGTAATAAGAGCCAGTTTGTAGACCCAAATGGGAGAGCTGTATCCAAGGCAATCCCACACCCAGTTGACGTGAGCCGCCATACAATACATGGGAGGAACATTCGTGGCAACATAGCCATATATAACTATCCACTAGTAAGAGCAAAATGAAAAAGGAACAGTGTGAGTTACGTTAGAAGGCGTAGCACAATTAGAGAACTGAGGCAAGTAAAAACCAGAGAGTGACATAGAAACCATGCTCACGTGATCATGATGTTCCACCAGATGAGGATCCATGCAGACAGTTATAAGGGGGGGAAAAAAAAAACCTACATCTTTCGTTATATATTTGTTTTTCCCGTTTTCCTTTGTATCCGTTAATGGAAAATAAGAAGAACCAACTTGTAGATCCCGAAGGAAAAGCTGTATCCAAGGTAAGTCCTATGGTGCCGAATTCTCAAGCCATGCTGCAGCATCTTGAGGAGAGGAAAAGAACTGCGTACTGCCATTGCGTTGAACCCTCAACTTGGCAGGGTACATCATGGCATATTCAATCTTTTTATCCCTCAGCCTTTTTTTGATTTCTTGGAATCGCGACCTCTGGCGTTGCACTTCCAGGGAAAAATCAGGATAGAAGGAGATTCTTGGGTTTTCAAACGATAAATGTGGCTGGGTCCTCGCCATTCTAAGAAGGGCATCACGATCCTTAGCGTTAAGCAGCCTCGCTATGATCGCCCTTGGAGGGGCCCCTGGAATTGGCGGGCGCATCAGAATCCGGTGAGCCCGCTCCACAGTAAATGTAGTTGAAAGCATGGCAACATCAAATGACTCCTTCAGCCAGTGTTCAATAAATTTTTCCGGTTCTTGCCCCTCCTACCTCTCAGGGAAGCCCACAAACCTGATGTTGTTGCGACAAAGTCTGTTCTCCAGATCGTCTACTTTGGTTAGGGACATTGTGGGGGACTGTTGGAGGTCACTAACTTGTTGCGGTAACGGAGTAGCCAGATTCTCCAAGGCACTGATACGCTGTTCCGCCTCCACCATGCGTTCACAGAGTTTCTGGATGTCTTGTTTAAGAATAGAAAATTCTACCTTGAGTTCCTCCGTTTTTGCCGTAATCAAAGTAGTACAAGAGTCTCTAGACACTTTTATTTCAGCGAGTAGGTCAGCCAATGTGGGTTCCGTCAGTGCTGCCGGGCTGTGCAGAGGTGACGAACTTGGTGAGGAGGTATGCGAGGCTGCGCCATCTTTATTAGGCTGCTCACAGCGAGCAAACTTTTCAAGCCGCGTCGTAGCCTCTGTAGTCTTCTTAGGCAGTTTACCTGGGCCCATTTCACAGCACTAGGATACCGAGCTGTCGGTGAAGTAAGTAAATCCAGGTTTAGCAGGGAGTTAATCCTCCTTTACAGGAAATAATAGCATAGGCCGGCGGAGCCTCACGAAAACCCGTCTTCTCACATCAAGAGAGAAACCACGCCCCCTGGATAAATGAATTTTACTGACAATTAGAAGCTGCCTGCCTGACACTTTTCCAAATGGCTTCATTACTCTACAGGTAATCCCTTCCTTTAACCCTCCATTTGCCTGTCTTTCTGTTCAGATATATTCATCACTGCTTACTTCTATACACTATATATCTTTCTGCAGAATCCAACACCTACAACTAATACTTCTTTAGTCATTCTCCAACATTATTTTCCTCTTTCTCACACTTTTACAAACTGGGGCTATTGATTGAAATCTGTTTTACTTTCCAACAGCTAACAGAACTAGCCATTAAAAAGGCCAATTCCTTAATCTGGCCTTCATCAAAAATATTACACTTTAAGAATTAGCAGTGATTGATTATCTTTTTTTTTTAAATAATAACCTTGTAACTATCTCTGTCTTCTTCATCTAATCCTCCATGAAAAGTCTTGGATCACAAAGTTTCCTCTGATTAATTTATTTTCAATGCCTATAGCTCTATTTTGTTCCCTACAACTTACAAAATACAGTTTAAAATTTGTTCCTTTACATTTGTTCAGATTATCATATATACCTCCCATATAATATAAGGCACTCATTTTGGCCAGAAGCGGTAACTCATAGCAACCGATAAGGTATTTGCTACAGGTGACCAGTTAACCTTACTGCCTAAATAATAGCTGTGGGTTACAGCACCTGGGCAACTTAGTGCATAACTCCAGTGTCAAAAAGTCTGGAATTAGTAATTACAAAAATTTAATTTTCAAAAAGCAATGCCGTTCCCTGTGGATAGTGCTTGGTTGGGACAAATTGCATCCTGCAGCAGGATGCATACAAGCTGTTCAAACCTTATTGGAGATGAAACAGTTTGGTCTACATAAGACAAGGGTTAAAATTTCCCTTACATATCTTCAAAAACTGACAGCTATGATGACAAAGGTTTGCAAAGCTGGAATTTCAGAGATTATTAGATGAATGTGACGTTTCATGAAATAAAAAAGAACATTATGACAATGTCAATGTACCGTCTATAATATCTGATCAATTTATTGGTTAAAATAAACTTTTTTTTATCAAAATCATGAAAATATCTTATTTTTGGTCCAAACTTTTTAACACTAGTATATTTCAATGCCATTTACCATGGTGTCCTTGTTAAACAAATACAAAAATATAAATTTTTGGATAATTAGCTTTTTCTATAATAAAACAGTATTCGATCCTAACTAATCTAAAGTTGATGAAAACCAATCCTGTTAACAAAATACCCAAGCTTTCCGTATAATAAATCCCAGACCTGTATTTTATTTGAACCTATACATAATGTAAGATTCAACATTGCATGTCTATAAAGGGAAAGCAATAACAGCGTAAACAGAAATTCTCATATCAGTCCTCTCTACTTAAAGTTATATTCTTGGGGGGCGTGGCTAACCATGAGACTGACTGCATGCCATTTCTAGGAGCTCCGTGTCTGGGACCTAACAAATCCCGAATATTAGCTTTCTACCAGCATATTTCCAGTGGTGCTCAGGATTCCATTGCTTTGGGGAGCCTTCCCACCAGAATTATGGGCAAAAAGAAGCAAAAGGAGCCTAAAAAGACGACGATCTCTCCATATTTGCATCGCACACCAGGCCTAGAGTCCAGGGGCGCAAAGCAAGATGGCGCTACATCCTCTCCAAAACAGTTAGACCCGTCGGACGGTCAGTCACTTTCTCCCCCTTCACCAGAAACCCTTCAGTGGGATGATGGAGAAGACTCCACCGAACTTACCCCACAGCCGGATGATCCAGATGGGGATTCCGGAGACGAACCGCTAACTGGTACTACGTACGCAACTAGCGCAATTACAAGTGCAGCTTACAGATACCATAACGCAGGCTGTGAAGACGGCTGTCTCTGTAGCGGTTAAGGACTTTCAGCGGGATATTAGTGACCTGTGGGAGTGTACTGATAAATTGGAAACATTCACCGATGATATTGCGCAGAGAATGGCAAATATGGAGGAAGATAATAGTTACTGGAGAGACAAAGTTTTTACGCTACAAAACCATTGTGAGGATTTGGAAAATCGCTCTCGACGGCAAAACCTGCAGTTTAGGGGAATCCCTGAAACTATTGGGTCGGCGGATTTGCCCCTTTTCTTACAAGACTTTTTCAAATCCTTATGCCCTGATCTTCCACTAGAATTCTGGCGACTGGACAGGGCGCACAGGTCGTTGGCGGCGAGGCCTCCTGACACTAGACCCCCGAGGGATGTGATAGTCAAGTTTCACTATTACGAGAGCAAGGAAGCGCTTCTGACAAAGACTCGGTCAATCACCGCAGCAGACTTTCGCAATATCAAAGTCCAGATCTATGATGACCTATCGCCAATGACTTTGGCTAAAAGGCGGGAGCTCCGTCCTGTAACCCAAGCTCTGAGGGCCCAGAAGATCCCTTACAGATGGGGCTTCCCATTTAAATTGGTTGTTACGCACAACGGAAAAACCCATACATTACACAACCCTCGTAATGGGAAGAGGTTCTGGCTTATTTGGGTCTCCAATCAAGAGATTTAGAACCAGCAGAGACAGCGAACTGGGAACGTCCTCCTCTGAGCCCACATTGGTCAAAAGCTTCCAGCTCACCTCGGGCACCTAAGCTTGCTTTATCACCTTCGCCAACTTGATTTGAAAGAGAAGGTACCACCTTCAATGGATATAGTTATCCTGTGATTGCATACATGTCCTGGCAATAGCCCTGAATTGGAGGGCAGTTCTTTTCTCAAGAGTGACACCATTTTCCCCCGTTTAGGGAGCCTTTTGTGCCCCTTTTCCTCTCTTGCTGGTCAATTTGAGAGGATATAGTTTTTTTTTTACCTGTACAGAAAGTTTTGACCCCTATTCTGCGAACAGAGCCTACGTCTTTTTGCCTTATGGGTCTGGAATGCCACGACAACACAGATGCACAGGTTTTTCCTAGAAGGTTTTTTTTTTGTTTTGGGACTCCCCTTTTTTGTTTTGGGACTCCCTTTTTGTTTTTGTATTTTTTTCTCTCCTGTTCTCTCCTTTTTTGCTTTTTGAGTGGTGGCTACAATTGCCTGTTGCTCTAGTCACGAGCTCACGACTATACTTATGTTTAATTTACTTATGATGTTTACACTGTTTTTATGTGTGCCAACTATACTGCTTAATGTCTATGTAAAGGTTTACCCTCTGGGTCGAGATGGAGTTTTCCTACTGACAGGAGGCCACAGCTTATTGGAGGCTACTGATTTCCCCCACAGAGTGCTTACATACGCAATGGAGATTTATATTACCAATGGCTAAGATCATTTCTATAAATGATAAAGGTTTAAATAGTATAGGGAAATGCTAGTTATTAAGGAGCTAAAGGACCTGCACGCAGACATAGCATTTATTCAGGAGACACATTTTCAAAAAACGGGTCCTCAGCGGTTGTTTTCAAAACATTATCCTACGGCTTATTATGCTTCCGGTGCTACAAAAAAAGCCGGTGTAGCCATATTGATACATAAGGACTGCCCATTGACAGTGGAGATGTCTCTATCTGACCCAGAGGGATACTATATCATTTTGAAAGGTAAATATGCTGATCTGCCTATACAGCTGATTAATGTCTACGTACCCAATACGAACAAGCTTGGATTCCTGAAACGGATTATAGGGACCGAATTATTTGACCCATTGATGTATACGGTGTTTGGGGAGACTTTAATTTAGTATATTCGCAGCACTTAGATAGGTCGCACCCTTCCCTTGACCATACTGTACAAACCCACTCTGTAGAATTTAGGAAATTCCTAAGTCAAAACTCTTTCTTTGATTCTTGGAGGATTGATCACCCTAATCAACGCCAATATACTTTTTATTCGTTTGCACATAAAGTCCATACCCGCATTGATTATTTATTTATTTCGCATCCTTGTTTGCATTTGAAATTTACCACTGACATTGCACTGATTACGTGGTCTGACCACGCTCCGATTATCTTAACCCTACACATAGCCAAATTGCCCCCTAAGGACCCTCATTGGCGGTTGAATGAGATGTTGTTACATGATCCCGAGGCTTTCCATTCCATAGAAACACACTTAAGGGAATACTTCCAGCTTAATGCAGGCTCAGTATCAACGCTGGCAACCCTATGGGAAGCTCACAAAGCGACAATTAGAGGCCATATTATTGCTCTTACCTCACATAAGAAGAAACAATATTCCCAAGCTCGATTATCTGCCTATAAAACCTTGCAGGACTTGGAACACCGATATAATGAGCACCAGACAGATTCCTTATTAAATCAATTAATCACAAAAAGGAGGGAATTAGCAAACATTAAACATCAGGCTGCTGATAAAGCGCTTATATGGACCAGGCAATCTTATTATGAGAAAGGGGATAAGCAGCATACGTTGTTGGCCAATAAATTGAGAGCAATACATACCCGGATTACTTCCATACATACCGATTCTGGCCACTTAATTTACAATCCAACCCAGATTGGAGACCAGTTTTGTAGTTTTTATTCTAAACTGTATAACTTGGAGGCCTATCTTCCTCCTTTAGATCCGACCCTTTTTTTACTCCATACAGACATTCCCCAATTTAGTGCTGAAGACCTAGAACAGCTTAACAGGGTGATATCAGTTGAGGAAGTTCTCTCAACCTTGAAACACCTACCTAACGGAAAGGCCCCTGGCCCTGATGGCCTACCCTATAGTTATGACAAGTTATATAAGCATATTCTGGTACCTTATTTAGTCCCTTTGTTCAATGGCTATTTGCAGGGAATGCCGATACCCACTACCGACCTTACTTCGTATCTTACTTTAATCCCCAAAGACGGCAAAGATGCTCAGTTTTGCTCTAATTACCGACCTATTGCTTTGTTTAATTCCGACTTGAAGCTTTTTTCAAAATTATTGGCAAACCGACTGGCCCCGATCCTCCCTAGAATTATTCATAATGATCAGGTGGGTTTCATACAAGGTCGGCAGTCGGGAGATAACATTCGCAGGACGGTTGACCTTATTGAAATTGCCAATAAATGTGAGGATCAAATGCTTGTGTTGAGTTTAGATGCCGAGAAGGCATTTGATCGACTGAGATGGCCTTACCTTTTTTCTCTGCTGCAGCATCTTAATTTATCAGGCCCCTTTCTGACGGCTCTTATAAGCCTATGTAGCTTCCCAACGACTTACCTGAAATTTCCCGGCCAGACTGATAAACCAATTTCGACAAAAATGGGACCCGATGGTTGCCCTTTGTCCCCCCTGCTCTATGCAATCAGCATTGAACCGTTGGCCAGCTATATTAGAAACAGTCCGGATATTTTGGGAATCTCTGTCAAAAACTGTACTATAAAACTATAAAATTGCTATATTCGCTGATGATGTATTACTAACGCTGACTCGGCCTGTCATTTCCCTTCCAAATTTATACACAATATTGGAGAAGTATGGGGCGCTCTCGGGTCATAAATTAAATTTGAGTAAAACTGAGGCTTTGCCCTTAAATATCCCACCAGCCGGCTTAAATACTCTGAAGGCAGATTTTCATTTCAACTGGAAGACGTCCTCCATAACGTACTTAGGAACTCAGATAACTCCACATTATAAAGATTTATTTAAACATAACTATGCTCCTTTGATACTTCAGACAAAGAAATTGTTGACAAAATGGGCTGGACACTCCCTATCCTGGTTTGGTAAAATTGCTTCTATTAAAATGAGTATCTTGCCCAAATTCTTGTATTTATTTGAGACCTTGCCAGTAGCGGTTCCCTATAGAGTTCTCAAAGAAATCCAGACTATCTCCAACCAATATATCTGGAATTACCGTAGACACCAGATATCGCAATCAGTAATGCTTTCGCCGACCGATAGGAGAGGCCTGGGAGTTCCATCTTTTGCCAAGTACTATGAGGCCTCGGAACTTAGGCAACTCTTGGCATGGTCACATTGGGTACCTTATACCGCCTGGGGGCAAATCGAAAACCAGTGGCAAGATAAAGGACACTTAAATGCATTTATATGCAACCCGACTGGGTCTACCCCGTCCATGCAGGACTTCCTTTCCTCTATAAAGCTAACTCTGCGGATATGGGAAAGGCTCAGATGGAAATTTAAACTCTCCTCAGATCGGCCCCTAGGCACGATATATCTCAATAATACCTTTTTTCCACCCAGCCGATCAGTGGACTTTTGTTCTAGATGGTCTGGAACTCGTATACATACTGTCAATGATTTATTGGACTCAAAAACTAAACTGATTCTACCCTTGGCTGATCTCACTAGGAGAGCTCCCCACATTCGCTTGCATCTATTTGAATATTTCCAGGTCAGACATTTTGTTGCCTCGTATAGTACCAGTGCACAACATACCATTCTGACAGAATTTGAGAAAGTGGCTAGGGCCGGCCTCCCCCAAAAGGGTTTGATATCTAGGATATATAAAATGCTACAGACAAGCCCGACTCGCCACTCTTATATGCTGAAATGGGACAATATATTACCTCAGCCATTGACTGAAGCAGAATGGTTCGCTATCTCGCAAAATGCTAAAAGTATGGTAACATGTGTTAAGCAAAGAGAGAATATCTACAAGATATTGATGTTCTGGTATCATACCCTGCAACAACTAAACAAATTTTTCCCTGATCATCCGGATGTTTGCTGGAGAGGATGTGGGGAAGTAGGCTCACTCCAACATATTTTCTGGTCTTGTCTTATCTTACAGCATTTTTGGGAAGAGGTGATGAAGCTATTGAGCATGGTATTAGGCCAGCCAGTTACGAAGGACATTTCTACTTCTATACTTGGGAAACCGCTCCCTAACATACGACGGAAAGTTCAGAAATTAGTTAACCACATATTGACGGCAGCTCGCCAGGCAATTGCAGCAAAATAGAAGATGTTTCTCCCACCTACCCTGGCTGAAGTGCTTACTAGAGTGGAATCAAATAGGAACTTCGAATCTAGGATTGCTTACATTCGGAACACCATGGCATAATTCCTGGAAATATGGTCTCTTTGGGACCTGTGGAAAGTAAATTAGTTGAAGGGTTAATTGTTCATTACTGAAAACCAAACCAGGCGAGAGAGTCCTGGTCTATAGCCCCAGCCCTGTTTTGTACATTTTCTTAACTGGTCTGCTTCTTCAATTTGGTCCATCTACCCATCATGTTGGCTACCCTTTTGTACCTCATGTGTAAACACCGACTGGCACGCTTATATATACTTATGTATGTATGTATTTCATATGTCTTTTTGTATGTTTTTTGTATACTGCTGAACCCACTCATTTTCTTTTCTTCTTTTTGTTTTTTTTTTTCCTTTGAATGTCTTTTTTTATTTTCTGATGAAAAATTTCAATAAAACTATAAGTTACAAAAGAAAGTTATATTCTTAATGGCATGAGTCTGTAGATTAATGGCAGGGCATCCGTTTCATAAAATTATAGTATTTCTGGATGTATTCCTGAATGTATAAATGGTAAGGTTAATGGTTTATTTTACAGGAAAGATTTGAAACTACATAAATTTGCAAATGTAATCCTGCATAGTCAATTTAAAGATCATATCAAGGAGACTCAAATCAAAACACAAGTTATGAATTATTACGGCAGGTTTATTTATATTAACCCAGGTATAATGATTTCAATATTTTCAAGTTCAAAATTTTATAAACTAGTCTGAAAATTGAACTATAGACAGTAGTTCTTTCTCATATTGCTTGCTTTTGATAGCATATATAGTAGATGCTTGAATCTGTTAATTCAATGCCTGGTCACGTCAGGGATTCAATTTAAACAGAACCCTCTATAAAAGTTTTCCAATGTCTCCTAGATTTTTTAAAAAGTTTAAAAACATAAAAGACACAAGAGAATTCACTAATAAGAATGCTGCTAAGAATTTGGTTTGCTGCTATCTTACATAAAGAAATGATTGTGTAATGTTGGCTTCATTATAGTAGCAAACGTCAGGAACAAGGATATATTTATTTAGTACAACAAAACCTGTCTTTGATGCTGCCACATCTAATTGCTTAGCAACTTAGAATATGGGTCCAAAATAGGTAACATCACCATTCAAGGAATATTTTGCATTTTATTGTAGCTGCTGCATCACAAACTACATTGAGTTAAAAGCTTGACTAATAAAAATATATTAGAAAAATAAATTTTTTTACGAATCTGAATCCAGAAAAAAGTCATATGATTCATCGTAAATTACTAATTATATCAAATTCTGAAATTGGAGTATGAATCCCTTTTTAGTAACATTTTCAGTATTTCAATTATGACCTAAAACCGTCAAGGTTCATTCCAACCAATGGATAGATCATTGCATGTTTTGGTTTATTTTATTCCTAACAATTACTGAGAATTCTGACATTTCTTTTTGCACAGTTCTCAAAAACCTTTTTTGAGCTTTTGTTGATTGAGAAAATTCTAGTGATAATGATAAATACATTAGTATAGAATCGCAAAAAATACATTGTTGAACTATAAATCTTCCACTTAGTAATATGTTAAATAAAGTATGCTTGGATTTGTAGCCCAGAGCTATTTATATGTAAATATGGTTGATCAATGATTTTCAGATCCCCTTTGAACAGCTTTCTGCATTATACTGTGGTGCATTAATCAAGCTAATTTGGCAATGAGTATATTGCACTGAATATGAATAACCATTAAAGGAGATAATAATGTGCAAGATGACAAAGTGACCAGGACCACTTACATCATTAAACAATACACAAGATATCACCTTAAATATCACCAAGATATGTATTAATGAAGATACTTTTGAGGTAATTAACAAATCCCTACTACCCAAACTAATACCACAAGGGAAGATAATATGATATTTTTGCTTTGATAATCAGGAAATAAAACAGATATTGAGCTTGAACTAAAATAAGAAATATATTGCCTGTTTTCCCATGACCATTAGGGGGCACATTTACAAAGGGTCGAAGTGAATTCGAAGTAATTTTCAAATTCAAAAACTTTGAATTTATAAGTAATTTTTAGGTACTTCGACCATCGAATAGGCCAAATTCGACTTCGATTCGAATTGAAAAAACTTTGAATTTTCGACCAATCGAAGTACTGTCTCTTTAAAAAACTTCGACTTCGACACTTTGCCACCTTAAACCTGCCGAATTGCTATGTTAGCCTAAGGGGACCTCCTAGAAGTTATAGCCAACATGTAGCTAAATCTTTTGAATCGTTCGATTCGAACAATTTCTACGATTGATCGAACGATTTTAATTAGATCGAAAACTGCTAAATTTAATCAAAAAGCCCTTCAACTATCAAATTTTTTTCAATTTGATGGTCAAATTTCGAAGTTTGAGCACTTCGAAGTTTGAACCTTAGTACATGTGCCCCTTAATGTGTGTGTGGGAGTGTGGGGTTGTTCTACAAAATAACTTACATTTTCCATCTTCATTAATCTGACCAGTCTTACAATTAAAAGTAACAGGGCTAACTACTAAATCTAGACCTCAGTCAAAAAATCTGTTTTAATCAGTAGAAATCCAGGTGCAGGACAAATCCACAGCAGTATTCTTAGACTGCAAAATCTTTTATTGGGAATGTAACCAGACACTGTGTCTGGTTACATTCCCAATAAAAGATGTTGCAGTCTAAGAATACTGCTGTGGATTTGTCCTGCACCTGGATTTCTACTGATTGACTCGATTGGGGCATCAACACAGGATACCCCGCAGGATAACCAATCAAGCATATAAACGGTGAGCTGCAGTTCATCTTTACTTACAATAAAAAATCTGTTTTAAAATGTATTCAATGCCCTAGGGAGTGTTGGTGTCACCATTGATTTAATACATCAAAATCTGTTTATTTAAAGGGGAACTACAATCCCATAGTTCTCCATTTTAGATATATTTATTTAATATAGGCCCCAGGGACATAGGAATCACATTCATATGTCCTTCCACAATTCTTTGAGTGAGAGTTAAATACTCTGATCTTTTTAGTACTCTAATATTTCAGGTACCTTCATTTTTTTTAATAGATAGTTATTCAAGAAGCATTTACTGGTCATCTCATTGGTAGCCAGGGGTTACTGCACCTGTGCAAATTTCATATTATAGCTTTCCATGCTACTCAATCTAAGACATCAGCCAGGGATGTATATTAACCTGATATGCCCTTGAAATACACAATGATGGATTCAGAATTGTAAATATATTGTACATTAATTGCATCTGAAAGCAAAGTGCACTAATCTCCTCTACCATCTAGAGGATTGTTCATGATTGTTCTACATATCAATCTTATATATGACAATGTGGAATAAAAGTGGATCAATATGCACTAGTAGCACTACCCTTAAGTCTTTCCGTGTAAAAAAAAAAAGTCTTATCTTTGTAATGTACTTTTTGGAATAGTAAATTCCTGCCTGATACAACTGGGCATGGATTTTATATTATGAAGACTTAACAGTTCCAGGATAACATTTGTTTAACTGAATATCCTTAGTGCTTACATAACAAAGCAACTCAGCAAGAATTTCATGTTATTGCATAAATAAATAATGCCACAAGAGCCCAGAAAAGAGGGAATTTGAATAACAAACAGGAGATGCATGGGCATTCCATTGATTTATTTATAATGGCAACATTCTAAATGAGATGCTTGAATATTCATAATTATTGCAGGAAATTGTGGCATGCTACTTATGCTTCTTTTTCTTAATACTGTACATTTTAAATGCTGTACCATTTGTTTTGTAAAGAAGTCTAAAACTCCACTAGCTCAACTAAACAGATTTTAAAAGACTGTAATCTAGAGACATTAGAAGCCCAGGCAATCATTTCCTGCTGCTTTCAGCCCACACCATCTCCCGTACACTCTAAAACACTCAGCAATTCAAATTCTACCAAACAGCTCTAAAATAATAATGCAACTTCCTTCTTCCATTTATTAAGCTCACTTGGATATTAAATTCAAAAGAATACATTGTTTTAATTTGCATGTTCTGCTTTCATCAAAGATTAAAATTAAAATTGCAGTGAGACGAGTTGAATTAACCTCTTTATTGGAGGGCAAGCAGCACATTTCAAGCATTTAGGGATTTAAATACTTTAATGCTGAAAGAGACAAATGATTGAAATATGTAGAATAAAAATCAGCAGTGTGGTTTTAATTCTGGGGATCAAACAGTACAATTCAGCATTATGTTTAAAACCCTTTCTTTGCAATATAATTCAGAATAGTGCGTTTAGCTCAAGAGGTTGATATTCTCAAAAAGATACAAATTCTTCTTATATGTCTTCAGAGGGATCTATTTATCAAGATTTGAAAACAGATAACAGGGGTTTTACACATTCATGCATGTACTTTAATACTTTTGCATACTGCCCTCCCTTTGCACTTGATGGCCAGATCTTTGCCTAAACTCCCAGAAGATATGTGTTCTGTGCACAGAAGAATTGATTTAGTTAAAAAATTTTATTGAAAGATTTTGGGGCCAATTCACTCAGCTCGAGTGAAGGGTTCGAATGAAAAAAACTTCGAATTTCGAAGTTTTTTTTGGGTACTTCGACCATCGAATTGGTTAAATTCGTTCGAATTCGATCGAAGTCGAACGAAATCGAACGATTCGAAGTAAAAATCGTTCGACTATTCGACCATTCGATAGTCGAAGTACTTGCCCTTTAAAAAAAACTTCGACCCCCTACTTCGGCAGATAAAACCTACCGAAGTCAATGTTAGCCTATGGGGAAGGTCCCCATAGGCTTGCTAACCTTTTTTTGATCGAAGGATTTTCCTTCGATCGTTTGATTAAAATCCTTCGAATCGTTCGATTCGAAGGATTTAATCGTTCGATCGAACGAAAAATCCTTCGATCGTTCGATCGCAGGATCAGCGCTAAATCCTTCGACTTCGATATTCGAAGTCGAAGGATTTCAATTCGAGGGTCGAATTTCGAAGTATTTTTAACTTCGAAATTCGACCCTAAGTGAATCGGCCCCTTTATGTTGCAGCTTCAAAAATTGGCCCCTTAATGGGCAGGAAAAGATAACGTAAAATAACTTCATCATGGTCATGTACCCTAAACCTCATTGGAGACTTTCCTTTTAACGGTTTCTCTTTCAGGGATAGTATTAAGTGCTTTTGCCTCATTTGTCAATTTTTCAGTTTTTGTGACGATAATCCTATCATTCTTTCTTATAAAACTTTAACCACTGTTTATGTCAAGCCATTGGACAGACACAACCCTACAGCACAAACTGTCCTGATAAGACATGTTGACAAGATATTCTGTGAAACGGTTCTGACAATTTCCGTGCTTCCCTGGGGAGGCAAAAACAACAAAATGAATATCTCTATCTTTCTGCAAAATATTCTGTTTATGCTTAAATAAGTATCTGTCTACACTATATTTCCTAAAATAAACAAACACTCACCTTTTCACATTTTTCCTGTGCCTCTCTATTAAAAATTGCATTCTGCTATAGGTCATGTTAAGGGTGCGTGTGCTTCTTCCAACATTGTGCCTGTCTTAGTTGATGCATACAAACTCTTCAAAATGTTTTCTCAAAATGCATTATTCTCTGTATTACATTCTACCCTGAACATCAACTAAGGAGGTGTTTCCCCTTCATCTTCTTCCACTAGACTCAAGGTCCCTTGTAAGGCATTACATTGAGCATATAGTGCAGTTTTGGACCCTGGTCCTAAAAAACTATATTAATGAGCTAGAGAGAGTACAGATACATGCAGAGGGATGGAAAATTTACACTATAAGGGTTAACTGTCAAGGTTGGGATTGCTTTCTCTGGATAAGTATAGACAGATAGCAGGGGATCTTTTTTCCATAGAAAAGATCAACACACCAGAGATCACCCCTTTAGTTCTGAAGAACATAGCTTTAATTTAAGAAGTGTAAATGGTTCTTTGCAGTGAAGGCAGTGAGGTCATTTAATGTACTTCCTGGTGATGTTGTGATGGCAGATTCCATTAAATCATTTAAGAGAGTTGTCAGAAAATATCTAGCATAGGCAAATTTTAAAACAACTGGGCTTGCTGAGTAATCAATGAAGACATTTCACTACTCATCCCAGCAGCTTCTTCAATTCAACTGATTGGTGTGGAAAGTTCTCGGCATATAAACTCTTCCACTAATTCAATCACAATGGCACATTGTAACTCTTCAAAGAGGCGACATCTGAAGAAATTCACAGTGGTGTCCGAGTAGTTACTGTGATAGGATTATACAATGCAATGTATAAGATTATACAATGCGTCATGCAACTCCTAGAAACAGGTGTTACTTTTGAGTTGCATGAATGGATGTGTGAATTTTCTGAAACTGCCGGGGTACAGTTGTTAGAACCGCATCGTATGTAGCAGACAGGTGGTGTTGAAGGCCCCGCCTCTGTTCAGAGATGGTTTCTCCACCTTGACATGAATCACATCTTTCACGCCTTGTTCAAACCAGCGGTCTTCTTTATCCAAGATTTGGACCTTGCCATCTTCACGTAGTTTTCCTTGTCTTTTAGGCGTAGTAAGAAAACATCTTAGAGGAGCTTTGAAAGGGTGTGGCTACCCAGACTGGGCCTTTGTCAAAACAGCAGCAACCAAGCCCAACAGGAACATCAATAGAAATAACCTCCCGGAGACACATAGTAGGTGAAACATATCAATAAAAAAGGAGTGATCTAACTTCAGATATATAAAATTGACTAAAAAGAGGGGATCTGACTTGCGTCAGTATTCAATTTTGTATAGGAGAAAAGAAGAAAAGTATCCCCGTCTTCTTAATTAGAAAAATTACAAAAGGATATATATTATCACTGTGTGATTTGTTTTCAGTTAAACCATTAGGTCACGTGATCCAGTATCTATGAGTTCTCTCCTTAATAATTTATCCCACAAAGTGCTAGTGCTTAACCTCAATAAATTAACATTAAATAGGGTAAAACTAAGACACAATTAATTTTAAATATTGTGTGTATTTGGTAATTTCTAACTCATAAACAATTCATTCAACATTAATTAATGAATTACTGACAACCAGCTAAAACACCACTAAGGATGGTAAGTGCCACCAATTGTGATCGATTCACATTTAAATTACTTAAAGTGCAATTATAAATATCTCTGATTCCAAGAAAAGGTAGTAAAAGGAAATTGGTAGAAGGGTGGAGAAGTCCTGTATTGTCTAGCTGATTGTTTTACTAACTGCGGGACCCCACAAAGGAGGAGAAGTCAGTGCTTCTGGAACTGTGGTCTCAATTCTATTTTAACTAGCTAGATTGAGAGGCTATCTTTTCTAAAAAAAAAAACACACAAATTCCAGAGCACTTATAGTGAAAACGGTGAAAGGATGTGAGGATGTTGTTGTTGGTGGAAATTAATTTGACTAAACTGTTACAATATATCTTTATTAATTGCATTACAATTGTTAAAAATTAAAATAAACGTAATCTTAATTTGAACGAATTAACTCTCCATTATTCATAATTTCTTATGTTATGTATCCAACTGATTTATACAGATTCCATTAAATCAATTCTTACTGCATGTAACCATTGCTAATAAAAGAAAATATTTGTATATATCCGTTGATTATGAAGTATAAGAATTGTTAGTAGTCATATTAGTTAGTTCAATTAACTCCTAACTGGTTAATAACAAATGGCTAACTATCCCAGTATAAAATTCATTGATAATTCCTATTAAAAAATCTTTAAATGAATGCTGTAAAAAGATTATTTTCATTAATGCCATGTGGGAATACAGTGTTCATCTTGTATATCCAATAACTCTCACGTTTTAATAGGGTCTGTTCTAAATTTCCCTTTCTAATTCCCAAATTGATTTTCTCCAGTGCCCAGACCTTAACTTTAGAAGAATCTATAGCATGGAATTGTTTATAGTGTTGGGCTACCGTAGATAAAGTACTTTCTGGTTTCTTGGGTTTATTGGCAGTTCTAATGGAGCTACAATGTTGTTGAATTCTGCTTTTCAAACATAGTCATCCCATATGTAGCTGGAGTGTCTAAGAAACTCAGGAGGATTTTCAACAAACACCATGTCCCTGTGTTTTTCAAACCTAGCAACACACAGATAAAAACTGGTACACCCAAAGGAAAGAACACCAAAGGAAAAACAAAGCAATGTGGTATACGAAGTCCAGTGTAGCGAGGAGTGCACAGATCTATACATTGGGGAGACAAAACAACTGCTCTCCAAGCGAATGGCTCAGCATAAGATGGTGAACTCTACAGTGCAGCTGTCTTTCTACACCGAAAAGACAAGGGACACTCCTTTGAAGATAGCAAGGTCCAAATCTTGGATAAAGAAGTTTGAACAAGGCGTGAAAGAAACTATCCCTGAACAGAGGCGAGGGCCTTAGACACCACATGTCTGCTACATACAATGGGGTTCTGTACCCCGGCAGTTTCAGAACACTTCACACATACATTCATGCAACTCTCAAAAGTAACACCTGTTTCTAGGAGTTGCATGACACATTGTATAATCTTATCACAGTAACTACACAGAATACACACCTCTGCGAATTTCAGATGTCACCTCTTTGAAGAGTTACAATGTGCAATTGTGATTGGATTAGTGGAAGAGTCTATATGACGAGAACTTCCCACACCAGTCAGTTGAACTGAAGAAGCTGCTCGGATGAGTAGTGAAACGTCTTCATTGATTACTCAGCAAGTCCAGTTGTTTTTAGATTTACCTATACTAGATATACCATGACATGGATGAATGAAAATCTTCATAGTCATATTGTCAGAAAATGTTTACCCATTTTACCTTTATAAACATTAGTATGCTAAGCTCTCTATGTAGAAGATGCATAAATGGAACTTGCCCCATCTATGGATTCCTCATAAATTTAAAAGGATTCTGTCATGATTTTTAAGGCATAGTTTTATTACTAAACTACACTGTGGACATTGCAAATAATTTATTGTACAATCTGAATTTTTATTCTTTAAGCAAAAAAATATTCTTTAGTTGTAATAGCCTTATTCTATGCTTTCAGGAAGAGTCAGCATTGCACTATGCAACTGCAACTATTGTTTTTCCTAATCAGTGCTTTCCCTAGTCACATTGGACATGGGTTGTTTATTTCTCCTGCTTGGGTGCTGTTCTAGTTTCTGATCTCTACAAAGTTGAAACCTTCCCAGGCTTCAATAAAACAAACTTTTTTGGAAGGGGTTTTTTGAACCATTTCTTTCAAAAATCATCTTATCTGGGTGCAGGTAAAGTAACATTCATAAAAGAACCTTACCAAACACATCATTTGCTCATGCAGATTCATTGTAAAGAAAAACAATCTAATGCTTTGATCAAAAACAGTGAATTTTACTCAGGGGAATATACACTAGGGTCAAACTTCTGCAGACTCTGCCCTACTCAGACACACTACAATGAAGCAGTGGTAAGCACTGAACCTCAATAAAATTCAACATATATTAATAAATATTGTGCAATACATCATCATCCTATATAATTCCTGAGATTTGCTATACCATCATGGAGGATAAATCTGGAAATGTCTGAACGTATAACCATCGTGGGGAACTTACTCAGTTACCTGAAATGTTGCTTTCTTTCTTGTGTACTATTATCTCTATACAGTAGCTATACCCGGAGCACAAAGGATGTTAACAAATTTGTGTTAAGATCATTTCAGAATTGATGTTAAGATATTCAGAAATAGGTACTCCATTTGTTTAATTGTGATAGGTTGCTTGAATTTCACTATTTTATGTTTTAGTTCCTTTGGGATGAAACAGTTGAATCAAGGCTTTGTTGTTATCCCTAAACATTGTTTACAGGTAGGGATGGGCGAATTTTTTCGCCTAGTTTTGCCGAAAAAATGACGCCCATAGACTTGTATGGAGACGTGCGTCAAAAAAAAAAAAGACGTGCGACAAAATAATTTCGCCGTGCGACAATTTTTTTTGATGCCCATAGACTTTAATGGGCGTCTGCGACATTTCACCGGCGGCGAATTTTTGGCTAAACGAAACGGGTCAAATTCGCCCATCCCTGTTTACAGGCTTTGGGGATGAAATAAGTATATGGATTAGGGTCCCAACCTTTCTGCCTGGGAATATTGACCCTAAGAAGAAACAAAATAAATATTTATTTTAAAGATCCAAAAGGGTACTTGCACTTGTATTAACTTTTCAATCTGCATCTGCATTTAACTAATAAATACACCTGAATACTTCTTTTTGTTTGAATTTTGGGAACCATAAGAAGAAGTCATGCTGTAATTCCCATCACGTCATAGTGAAAGAGGCCCAAAGTGAGCAATAGCATAAAACAAATCAGAAGGTTGGGACAGGTAAACGTCAAACAGGCAATGAAAATAGGCAATGATCGTGGCAGGTAGCAATCAGATGCATTTAGGTAACAGTAAAAAGGGATTAGGGAGTGTTGCATGTGATCTAAGTGTTGCATGTGAATTAAGCAGTTTTAAAAACCTTAAGGCATTGGTGTTTGCTGTGTGTGGGGAATTTTTTTTTAAAAAAAGTTAATAAAGGCTTGCTATTTTACTGCTGGTAGCAAAGAACATTTTTTTTCTCTTTCTGCATATTAAGGGGGAGGAGTTAATTGGGTAAATTCTGATCAGGCTTTGTGTTCTGTGGTTTGAAACCTTAACTCTGTGACACCAAAAGCGAGTGTGGGAGCTGCTAAGCTATTTTTGTATGTGAATTAAGTGTTAAGCAGCATTAAAAACCTTAATGAGTTTAAATGCAAAAAAGGCGTTTGTGAGGAATTGCCTTGGGAGACTAAGTATCCAGTGTAAGTGGATTTTCTGGTATCACTCTGTGTGTCTTGTCACATGTATGTGGTGTTGGAGCAGCAGTTCCATGCAGTATTTACATGTGAAAGATGTTGGTGGGTTTTCATCTTGGAATCTGAACCTCAGACTCTAAAGGGGGAACTTGCAGCATTGACGGCAGAGGCAAATGTGGGGGAGGAAAGGCGGCTCACAGAGCAACCACTGCCATGGGCTAGTGGAGTGGGGGGAGGAAAAGGGTAACAAGGTAATTTGGCACCCTAGGCAAGGGCATCAATCAGTGCCCCCCACCGGGTCATGCATTACCATTTCCCACCTTACCATTCATATTGCCCCCTATTCCTGTGCCAGCAGCCAGCATGTTGCCAATGGCAGTCAATCAGATTGACCCCAAGCCCCCCAATCTGTACCTGTGATCCCAAGCCCCCAATCTGTACCTGTGTCAGCATAACCCAAAATACCCATCATATTGTTACCCCAAATCTGTATCTGTGCCAGCAGCAGCACCTAAAAATCCACAACATTTTCCCCAAATATGTACTTGTGCCAGCAAGAGCCAAAATATCCATAATATTGCCTCCAAATATTTACTTGTGCAAGCATGAGCCAAAAAGCCATCATATTGCCCCAAATATTTGTGTACTGTGCCAACAGCGCTATATTGCCCCATGTACCTGAGCCAGCAGCAGCCAATCCCTCATATTGCCCCAATCTGAGCTTCTGATGAAGTGGCAGGACGCCACGAAACGCGTTAAGCGGGCAGCCAGGGTGTACTGCTGCTGTAACCTGTTTTTACATGTTTATTGAATAAAATTTTAATTTTTTTTAATACTTTTACTGGACTCTCACGATGCTCCGCTCTTTTTGTCCTTGGAATCCTTTTGACCGCATGGGATGGCGGCTGGCTGTGCAGCACGTTTGAATTCAGTGTCCAGTAAGTGCTCCCACTAAACACATTTTTTCTGCCCCAAATATGTGCCTGTGCCAGCAGCAGCCAAAAATCCACAACATTGCCCCAAACATTGTGTGTACTGTGCCAAGAGCCAGAAGCAGCCAATCCCTCATATTGCCTCCAGTCTGTACCTGTGCTAGCAGCAGCCAAAAAATCCAAAAAATGCCCCCAAATATGTACCTTTGCCAGCAGGAGCCAAGAGGGAGGTGGGGAGTGCTTCTGCCCACAGTACGAATGATGGGCAAGATGGAGTTGGAAAAGGCAGTTTATAAAGTTTAAAAACTATTAAAGGCCAAGCATACCAGAGTTAAAAAAAAAAGAAAAAAAAAAAGAAATTCCCCCTTAAAAGTGCACCCCCCCCATGATTGCACCCTAGGTGGGTGCCTACTCTGCCTACCTCTAGTTCTGGCCCTGGTGGAGGCTAATGAGGGAGGAAAGTTTGTGACAGTCAGGAGGGGAAGTAGGGGGCAGAAGGCTAGGGGGCTGGTCCACAGCTTGACCAAAACAAGAAATTCCCCATTTTGGCTGAAGATGCTGGGAAGGAAAGCTCTGAACTGACGTATATGGAGCAGACTGACTCGGAGCACCCTGGGAGGCAATGGCTCTAATATAGGTGGTGGGGGGAGTGCAAAGAAGGAAATGCAGGTTCTTGTTATAAGGGATTCAATTATTAGAAAGGTGGATAGGGTATTCTGCCGTAAGGACCATTCATGTCGAAAAGTCTGCTACTTGCCTGGTGCTAGGGTTCGCCATGTCGTGGAATGAGTTGACAGATTATTGGGGCTGGGGAAGACCAGTCAGTCTTGGTACACATAGGTACCAATGACAAAGTTACAGGAGGTGGTGAAGTACTCAAGCAAAATTTTAAAAAACTACATGTAAAGTTGAGGGCGAGGACTTCTAAGGTAATTTTCTCAGACATATTACCTGTGCCACGAGCAATGTTTAGGGAGATTAATGTGTGGCTGAGAGATTGGTGTAGGGAGGAGGGTGTTCGGTGAACTGGGCTGATTTCTCAGTCGGCTACAGGCTCGTTGCTAGGGATGGGCGGCACCTCAATGGTGATGGTGCAGCTGTTTTGTGAGAGAAGAAGGCTAGACGGTTGGAGGAGATTATAAACTGGTCGGGGGAGGGGTTAGTAAAAGATTCAGTGGAAGACCGGTTCAATGAAATAGTGGGCAAAGTAGGGGAAAATGGGGGAGGAAATTTTTTTGGGTATACTGTTAAGGATAGTGAGGACTACATGTCATTTGTTCAATATTGTACCAGTATTAAATGTATGTTTGTAAATGCAACAAATGGAGTCTGACTGGTAAAATGGGAGAGCTGCTGGTGCTGGGAAAAATATGATGTGATTGGTGTGGCCGAAACATGGCTGAATGAGACGCATGACTGGGCAGTTAATATCAGCGGCTATACTTTGAGGGACAGAGGCAATAGAAAAGGAGGAGGGGTATGTATTTATTAGACTGGATTTAAAAGCTTATATAAAGGAGGAGGTTATGTTAGAATGAGGGGCAGAAGTCTTATGGGTAGAGTTCTTCACCAATTGTTTGCAGCAAATTAATTGTAAGAGTATGCTATAGACCCCCTAATTTAAGTGAGGAGAAGGAGGAGGAGGATGCTAAGGTCCTGATGCAAATGGAAAAGGCTGCTAGTTTGGGTAAAGTAATGATAATGGAGTATTTTAATTACCCAGCTATTGACTGGAGCAACAGTACTGCCAGATTAGTTAATGGGTACAAGTTTATAAACATGTTGCATGGTAATTTTATGGCACAGGTTGTTGAAGAGCCAACCAGAAAAAAAATGCTATTCTGGATCTAGTGATCTCAAATGACACAGAACATATAGCAAATGTGCAAGTCGTCAAACCCCTGGGTAATAGTGACCATAATGTTTTATCATTTATTGTCTGATGCAAAAAACAAATATACACTGGGGCAACAAAAACCATGAATTTCAGAAAAGCTAACTTGTAACAGATACAGAAAAGGCAAATGTGGTAAATCAGTTCTTTTCTTCAGTGTACACGATAGAGGAGTCTGAGTTCCCAGGCTCACGTCATAGCTGATGGCTCAGCTCAATCTATTCAGTGGCTGACTCAGGATATGATCCATATGGATTTAATAAAAATGTAAGTAAAAAGGCTCAAGGGCCTAATGGCTATACCCCCCAGGTTCTAAGATAGTTTCGTTTCATTTTTAGACCAGTCCCTATTTATGATTTTCGGATTGGAGAAAAGCTATGTCATGGCATTCCAATATTTAAAAAGGGATTACGATCTCAGTCTGGAAATTATAGGACAGTAGGTTTGACATCTGTGGTGGTCAAATTATTTGAAGTCTTGTTAAGGGATCACATTCAAAATTTTGTTCTAGTGAATGGCATTATGAGCAGAAAACAGCATGGCTTTATGAGGGATAGGTCATGTGTAAACGGCACCCTAATCCTAGAACCGATGCCAAGCGCCCTGGTCTTGGCTCGTGCTTCTGCCTGTAGCAGCCACCTTTGGCTTCAGGAGGAGCCCTCAGCTACTCAGATGCCACCAGGTCTTAAAACAAGAGGTGCAAGGCGAGGGGTTCTAGACAAGCAGAGGGGCACAGCTGTAAGGAAAGGGTCTTTGGGCTGAAGATCACAGTAAAAGGCATGAGACAAAATCGTAATCAGGGAAGGCAGAGAACAAACTTAGTCAGGCAGGCAAGGGTCAAACCAGGAAGTCAATCAGAGGGATAAGGCAGAATCAGCGTTGGATATCAGGCAAGGGGGCAGGATACAGAAAGTAGAATCGTCAAGGACAAGAAGGGGTCACAACAGTCCCCCCACTAGACTACCAGGGTGAGTTGTCACATCATGTCAGACACATTTGATTGCTTTTTATGATGAGGTAAGTGGGATGCTGGATAGTGGGCCGGGGCAGTAGATCTATTTTGATTTTGCCAAAGCATTTGATAACGTGCCCCACAAATGAATGCTTTCTAAACTAAGGTCTGTTGAGCTTAATGAAGCTGTTTGCACATGGATAGGATACTGGCTACAGGATCTGGTACAGAGGGTGGTTGTTAATGGTACATTCTCTACTTGGAGTAAGCTTCTTTGTGGGGTCCCCCAGGGCTCGATATTGGGTCCACTTTTGTTTAACTTGTTTATTAATGACTTAGGGGAGGGTATTGTATCAGTGTTTGCAGAAGACACAAAACGACCCAGCCCAATAAATTCCATCCAGTATGTGGCATCCTTGCAACGGGATCTTGACAAACTGGCAATCTGGGCAGTTAAGTGGCAAATGAGATTCAATGTTAATAAATGTAAAGTCATGCACCTGGGATGTAAAAATATCCAAGCCATTATGGAAAAGGACATTGGAGTCCTTGTAGATGATAAACTTGACTGTACCAAGCAATGCCAGTCAGCAGCATCAAGGGCAAATAAGGTATTGCGCTGTATTAAAAAGAGCATTGATTCATGGCAGGAAGTGGTCATTTTTCCACTTTATAGAGCACTGGTAATGCCCCATCTAGAATATGCCATATGGATTTTGGTCTCCATCACTCAAACATGATATTGTATAAGAGAGGGTTCAGAGAAGGGCAACTAAGCTGGTAAAAGGCATGGAAAATCTTAGCTATGAAGAAAGACTGGCCAAATCGGGGATGTTCACTCTGAAGAAGAGGCGTTTAAGGGGTGATATGATAAACTATGTATAATATATAAGGGGATCATATAATAATCTCTCTAATGCTTTATTTACCAGTAGGTCTTTCCAGCTGACACAAGGTTACCCATTCCGTTTAGAAGAAAAGAGGTTCCGCTTCAATATTCTGAAGGGGTTTTTTACAGTGAGAGCCGTGAAGATGTGGAATTCTCTCCCTGAATGGGAGAAGGGGTTGGATGGCTTTTTAGCAAGTGAGGGAATACAGGGTTATGGAAAATAGCTCATAGTACAAGATGATCCAGGGACTACATCATGATGTTATCACATTTTGCCACAGCATTATGCCATCATGTGGCACTGCAGTGACTCACCACATGTCAGATATTATTATATTATAGCAGAAATATATAGGGGCTGCATAGGAACCTGCTTGGAACCAGCAATGTTGGATAAAGAACTATCTGTGCTTCCAAAAATGCTATATTTTCTTAGATACTTCCATACATTCAATACTACTTTGTTATAGAAATCCTTACTACCATTGGGGGTCCCTTGAGAGTCATTTGGGCATTGTATTATTCATTATGTACTTACAATGGGCCAATTTAATAGCATTATTGGATATTCATGTACATTTTTATTAAAGAGTAATTAGCCAAACTGAGTAAGGATACTAGACCTGCATTTAAGGCTACACTAGAAAAAAAAAGTAACTTCAGGTCTCCTACTGTATGTCCTTTTGCTCTTTAGGTTATTGGTTTTTCATAGCCTTACAGAGTTGTTTTATACGTCTCTCTTGGGTATAACACTTCCTCATAAATGTCTATGCATTAACTAGATATTTTGCAGCGGTTCCAACATTTTTTAGCACCCATTTGGATACTGAGCCACATTTGTATATGCTTAATAAAGTAAAGCCAAGAAATCAAGAGGATAGTACAAGAGACAAGGCAAAAGCAATACATTCTTTGACATGTACAGATACAGGACCTCTTTACACGTTTCTTTTACCATCTCTCTTCCTCCTCTCTCTGAGTTTAAAAGTCCTGTTACAATTTAAAACAATTTCAGTATCTCATCTTAGCTAAAATATCTGTATTATAAAACAGTTGAAATTCTATTTAATTGCACCTCTTCCTGATAGACATTTTCTTGACCTTGCCTAGTAATTGTCAGATCAAAATTTTTATTATTTGTTATTATGACAACTTCACTGTTCTATATACAGATAAGTGTTATTCTAATCACTGTAATTATTATTAATAAACACTTAGTTGTTGAAAAGCACAACCAGAGATGGTCTCCCTGGTAGATTTTTTAAAGTATAATATATTACAAAGAAAAAAGGAAAAGTACGATAATGATATGTGCTAGTGGAACATGGTAATTATAACTATGACATTTGCACAATTACTCAATGACTAGTCATGTCAACTATGTTTACTAAGTAAACCCACCTGTAGTATGAGTTATTTTTATTATTCACTCTAGTTTTATGTTAAGTACATGCCCTCCAATATAAAAAAGTCAAAATGAAGAAAATATTTAAAATAAATAATTTAGAGATTGTGGTAGATTACAATTTTGTATTTATAATTGGAAATAATAAATCCAATCATAGTATTTTAAAGGTCTAGTTTATCTTTAAGTTACCTTCTAGTTTATTATAGAATGCCCTATTCCTACAAACTTTGCTTTTCATTATTTATTTTTTATAGTTTTTTTTTTTTTATGTATTTTATGTAATTCATATTGATAGTTATTGAATGTGCCACTATTAGAGTTTGTAAAAATTGTATCATTGTATTAATTTAAGACAAGGGAAACTGGAGCCATACAAACAGTGCAGACATTGGGCCATTTTTTATTTAGAAGGCAGCGTGATGCCTTCTTCTAAATATGGCTCAATGCGACATTGGTTTACGTATAATCTCTTCTGTAGGCCTCTACAGTCTGTTACAGAGCCACGACCTGCAACAAACCCCATGATTTTGGAAGATGCCCTGAAGTGCACAGCATAGACATTCCCGTGGCAGAAATGCTACCTTAATGATCACTTAGGGGCATTCTCTTGCACTTCTGCCTAGGGAAATGGTAAATGAATTCTCCTGTCTTGGGAGAAATATACAGCTTTTGCAATTTCAAAATTCAGTCTAATATTTTATTTAACTCAAATACATTATTTTCAGACTGCCTAGAATCCAGGACATCCAGAACCAGTCATTGAACTTTTCTACTATTCCAACTGGGTTTTGGCCACCACAGTGTCTATATGTCTATGTAACTTTAATCTACATGTGGATCACTGTTAAACTAATCCTTGGGGTCCTGAACTATAGCATGTAGTTGGTATTAAAACTAAATATAAATGTGACAAAATAAGAGTATTTTGGCATTTAAAGGTAAAGAAGAAAGCTCTTTGGGATATGATAAGATTTCATTAGATAAAAGCCATGAAACACTTTCTTAATTAAATAGAAAGATCTGCACTTGAAGGACATAGAAATAAACAAGAATTGTTTATTCAAGAGCTAAAGACTGACATTCGGCCTACCCTTTCTCAAAGTGCCTAATTGTCAATGAGCATGCCTTAAATTTACATCCTGGTGGGAAAAACAGTAGCATTAACGATGACAAATAATCATTGTCACAATAAGGCAACAGCCTTTCAGAGTATCACTATGTATACATCAATCATACAAACATACAATTTAAATACACACCAATAAATACACAAAATCAATACTTAAACAATTCTACATCATTGATAGAGAATTAAAAACAAGACACATAATAGCACAATTCTGTAACTTCTTCTTACTTATTCACTAGACATGAGCTACATATTTTTCTTACTAATGTGTCTATCTTTGAGCAACTATTTAAAGTCTAACACACTGGTATACCTGCCGGTCTCTAAACAAGTTACTATACATTATGATCCTCCTCATTTACTACATATCTAGCCACATACGTCCATAAATACTGTACATACAGATATGGGACCTATTATGCAGAATGCTTGGGACCTGGGGTTTTCCGGATAATGAATCTTTCCACAATTTGGATATTCATACAGTACCTTAAGTCTACTAGAAGACAATGTAAACATTAAATAAACCCAATAGATGGGTTTGCTTCCAGTAAGGATTGATTATATCTTTCGTTTGGATCAAGTACAATGTACTGTTTTTATATTACAGAGAAAAAGGAAATCCTTCCCTATAATGGAGTCTATGGGAGATGACCTTTCTGTAATTCTGAGCTTTTTGGATAATGGGTTTCCACCAGATAATGGATCCCATACGTGTGTGTGTGTGTGTGTGTGTGTGTGTGTATATTCTGCTAACTCTCTGTTAAACATTTTACTCTAACCAACTTATTTTGTTTATATTTATTTTTTCAATCCGTTCTTCAGTCAAACCTCTTAAATGTTAACAGCAGGACTGATGACCCTGAAAATGTAAGTTGGTGAAAAATAATGAGCACCTTTTAGTTTCCTGTTTCTGTTCTATTCTATTTTCCATAACTTGTCAGTTATTTTTTGAGAGACTGGCAGAGAAACAGAAACAGCTTCCTTCATAGCTGACAGGCAAAAAGCTTATCATAAATTAAAGCAGAAGCAGATGTTGATTATTGACTATGTAGCATACCGAGGACTGGAATAAGTGTTAATAAGACTTTAAGATGTTAGAGGGCCATTCAGAAACTCTGCACTCAACAAAATGCCTGTAATCAATATAACAAAAGTAAAATGGTACATTATGAGCCAGAGATGATGAATGGTTTGCTTTGGTCAGCCACCAGTTATACATGCTGATGCATACCAAGAAGCAATTTACAGTACTCAAGGGTAGATACAGCACTTCTAAAAAGGTATAGCAGGGCTCTGCATGGAAAGCTCTGTCTATCATTATTGTCCCTTGCTTTTAAATGCTCTGATATGAGAGCTGAGCCCCAGAGCCAGAATCATATACATATCAGCAGCATAAACGTTTTTTCTATGTGTAATTATCCAATGTGTATACTACTAGAAAAGGTTTCTTTTGAGTTAGCAACTTTGAAAGCATTGAAGGAGATTTCCTTGTGGAACAACATAGGGAAGATATAAGAAAAGTTTCTACTTTTTTCCCTAACCAGAAGAACATCAGAGCAGCCCCTTTATTTCTCCTGGCAACTTCTTTGACTACTTGGTGGTCAGAATTGTGGGAAACTGACCAGCAGGTGGTGTTGTTGTAACAAAATTAATTCATATTAATAGTACATCTATTCCTTAATATCTTGGAATTAAAAGAAAATAAATAATGAATGTGAATTAAAAGAGTGCTTAGAATAGCAATCATCCTCATCAGTTTTACATTCACTTATTTGTAAGGTTTACTTATATTTAAAGGAGACACAATGACACCAAATTCTTTTGAACTGGTTAAAGTTAAGCAGGATGATGAGAATTATGATTTAGTATCATCAAAGTGCAAGAGGATCCTGAGATATTTGAGAATTTTGGGAAAAATGAACTTCAGCATGTATAGGGCCCCCCTTTCCTGCTCTGTGCTTAAGCTGTGTCATCAGAGCTGAATTTTCTTTTTAAAAAAATGTAAGTGAGGCTTTGTTCACCATGTATTTGTATGGAAAACACCAATGGCAATGAAAATCAAATAGGGAAGAACATACCTAACCTTTGACTAATCTACCCATGCAATCTAATTTCAATTTGAAAATTTTTGACTTATTTTATGAAAAATTACTGTAGAAAATATTAGCCAACCAAGATTTTTTGAAACAACTGTTGCATATTGTCACAGATTAGGTAGGGGGCACTGTATGTGCCTAAGGGGACACAGTAAGGAAAAGACAGGAACAGGGTGATGAGGGTGTAGAGTCACAACAGGATGGGAAGCAGACTGAACAGGAACAAAGATAGAGCAGAGTAGATCAGATCAGGATATAGGAGCAGACTAGAAGGATAGGACAGGATGGTGCAGTTGTAGATTGGGAGCAGACTTAAGATCGGGAGCAGGAGGACTGGAAAGGAGGAGGACTGGATAGCAGGAGAACTGGAGCAGAAGGAGACTGGAGCAGGAGAGGACGGGATAGCTGGAGAGAGGACGGGATAGCTGGAGAGAGGACGGGATAGCTGAAGAGGGGACTGGATAGCTGGAGAGGGGACTGGATAGCTGGTGAGGAGAATGGATAGCAGGAGAGGGAGGAAAAGGCAGAGCAAGACAATGGAAGATATAGACAGGGTACAAGTCAGAACAGGAAGCAGGAACCAGAAAGGCAAGGACAGGTCAAGGCCAATGCAGAATAAGGTTACTGCAAGGTCAGGTTTGGAGTGAGTAGCAGAGCAATATTCAGAATAGGAAGGAAAGTAGGTCAAAAAGCAAAGGAAAGATCAAGGACAAAGCAGGACTGGAACCAGAGTAGGAACAGGCAAGTCAACACAAGGTTTAAAGCAGGATTTGAGAAGAACCGGAAGGGAAAGGCAAGGCAGATCAAGGCAAGGTAAACAAGACAAGGTTCAGAGCAAGACAGGACAAGACAGGGAAGGCCTCTTACAAGACAGGACAAGGCAAGGAAAGGAGGCTAGAGCTGGAACCCTTAGCTAGGGATGATGCCACACTGCTAGTTTGGGAACCAATGCTCAGGCAAGGAGTGTTTTGAGGGCTGGCCTTAAAAAGGGCAGAGTCAGCCCTGATTGGCTGACTGCAAACCAATCAGGCTGCTGCTGGGCTGGGGCTGCAAAGGCCAGGTAATATATAGTGAGAAACCCTGCAGGCTGCTTACCTGGCCCACTGGTTAAGACATCGAGCCAGAAACCCAAAGGTCCCGGGCTCCCAGCAGAGCCTGACACATATCTAGTGGAAGAGAAAAAATTAATTAGTGTACATTATCCCTAGGGATGCACTGAATTCACTATTTTGGGACCGGACCAAAGAAAACCGAACCAAATACTAATTTGCATATGCAGATTCAGTTTGACCAGATGCAAGGATTTTTCCGAAGCTGAATCCTGATGAAAAAGGTGGAACTCTGGTCGAATACCAGACCAAATCCTAGAATCGAGGCATCCTTAATTATTCTAGATCTGAAGGGGTAAAAAAAAATTTAAGTTGGAGGTGAAACATGGGATTATTTATGAAAGGTTGAGTTTTGTTTTTCCCATAAAAGATCTTTTGAGTTCTTTGAGGGTAGTTTCAGTAAAAACTTTTAATTTTTTGAGATAAAATAAACCTCATAATTTTCAAGAATTATTGAATTGATTTTCAGACTTTTATTAATTAACTAAACCTTAAAACAGATACAGTACATTTTTTTTTAATTTCCCTAGTCTTATTGCATAGTCTTGTATCTCCAAATGTGCATTTACACTAAAAGAGAATGGAAAAAGATACCAAAATACTTGCTTTAGGAGCATAATTGAATTTTTTACCAATTGGGAATTGCCTATTTTTTTAAATAACATTGTGGTTATTTACTAAAATCTGAATTTATCTCATATTTTATTGAGAAAAAAAACTCATGCCCGATTTTAGCTTATATATTGATATAAAAACTTTATTCAATTGGATCGTGGAAAAATTTGATAGAATCAAGCAAAACCCTGAATAGCTCACATTTTTCGAGTTTTTGCCCAAAGACTCCCAAAAAGTCTAATTTTCAGGCTAAACCCAGCACAGACCACAATTTCAAATTGAGATAGGTGCCTCTCCCATTGACTTATACAGGACCTCAACAGGTCTGAGATGGCTTTTAAGATTCGCTTTTTCCAGCATCGGATATAATAAGTCTTTTTCCCTCTAAAAATTCGAATTTCTAGTGAAAAAAAACAAGAATTTTTTGAGATTTTAACATTTGGATTTTAATAAATAACCCCCTATGTTTAACATACAGGATGTGCTATTTCATAATGCTTAATATAGGTTTTTTAGTAGAGGCATTTTTTTAATCTTTATATATGAATTCATATTTATGATGTATTTTGTAAAAATAAACTGCACTTGAAGTTATCCATTTTTGACACTTAACCCGATACTCAAATATGAAATTATGCGCTGTGTAGCTTATTATATTTAGAAATCTTTTTTTTATAGATAATTTGACCCTAAAATGTCCCCTCGTTTAGTTAGAAATGTAGGTGGATTTCAAAGCAGGATTTAATTACAGCTTGTCAAAATGATTCTTAATGGTTCTGTTGCCTCCCCTGCGAATAAAAACAGTATGTTATATTTGAGAACTTCCCTGATCCTTCTCTTCTTGCTGCATTTATTGAGATGTTTAAATAATGAATTACAGTTTAATTTTAAAGTTGAAAGGCTAATATTATTTTGGTGGTTTTAATTTCATTAACTGAAGCAAAGCACTAGAAAAAAGCAATAGCAATAACATCTTAAATTTAACATTCCAATTTAGCATTTTAGAAAGATTTGAATTATTTAATATGCTACAGCAATTAATAATGCAGGAAAGTAATGATATGTCTGTGACTATATTGCTTGTTGGCAAAATTATTCCATTATGTTTCTTTGTTTGTGAAATCTATGATGAAAGGAGATGTATCTCTTTAATCTAAACTGCCTCTATGGAAATACAAATGGCAGTTAACTACAGTTGAACTTGTAGGAGACCTTACAGTTCAAATCAAATAACTGCTAAAAAGGTTGTTCATTTAATTTATCTGTTAGTTTTAAGTTAGATAAACATGGGCCAACTACACTGGCCAGTTTGGTCATTTATGGACTATTTCATGAATTATTTTGTACTGGCAAAAGAACTTTATCTGCTTATATATGGCTATTAGAAGGAAATTTATAATCAACGGAAGGTGTCAAGCACTCCCCAGTGATTATTATCACTCACCTGAGACCCCGGGTTTGTGTTTAAATACACTAGTCTGTGGTACTTCTGTAGAAGCAACACATTGCAATCTTCTTCCTCTTCTATGTTCAATGCTTTGGACCAGATCCAGGACCATGCCATGCTCCAAAGTTCTGTTTTTTGTTCTACTGTGTATGCACACCCTGAGCAGGCTGTAGGGGGGATCTAGGAAGAAGATGATGGCGTGGTGTTCTTACAGTAGTCCCCTGGGCTGGTGCAGTTTTCAGTGAACAGAACCACCAGCCTGAGGTCTAAGGTAAGTGGTTACAATTACTGAGGGATGCCTAACAGTTTGCTAACCCCACAGTGATTATACCGATTCTACTTTAACAAAAATACTTTAGTTGCCTTGATTTGTTTATAATTGTGTTATTGTTTCTAATGAAGTGCTGCTCCCTGTTCTAGCTAAATTTTACCTTGACTTTGAATGACCAAGTATTATTGTGCCTCGACCCTGTTTCATTTCAGTTTTGTTTCAACAATGATTATTGTTTTCCTGACTTATTTTTTTTATAAATTGAATTAAAGGGCTACTAAAGAATTATGTTTTTTAAAACTTGTCTATTAGAATTATTGAGACATGAATGACAAGTTTTTTTCAGTTTTGTTTTCCTTGGCTTCTATATAAGTATTTCAGGCTCATTATGCAGTTTTTTTTTCTTTTACACTATGATTAAGTGTTAAGTGAGAACACAAAACTCTTAAGGCTGTTATCCACACTTGTACCTCAATAAAGACCTGTTTTTACTACTACTGCCTGGAGGACTGCTCTTTGAGTGCCTACCCTACAAACAATATGACAATGTCTAATTTATCTTAGCCTAAAACAAGTAAACTATGTCAGGAACGGTCAATCTGTACCCTAAGCCATCAAACACGTTGCCCTCCGGCATTTATGGCATTTTCAATAGCCTCTATAGCATTCCAGTTGCCCCAGATTTTGGCAAACAAATCAATAGTTTAATGTTTTATCGGTGTTAGGTAATCCCTTCTGTGTATATAGCTCCCTTTCTGAGGGGGGTATTGGTGATTTCTATTTTTTGCCATTAATCCTCTAGCTATGAGAATGGAATTGACTATTTTTTGTGCCGGATGTTTTAGTTTGGGAATTTTATTCCTTAGCACAAATACTAATGTGTAGCCATCTCAGAACTTGCTTTGCTTGGGTAATGGTATAAGTCGGATACAGAGACACCTCCTGAGAATCTAGATGCCTTCAGTGCTTTTTGTTCTATTCTGTGTCTCTTATGGTTTCAAATGAATCTTATGATGGCTCTTTGGAGGTCCTCTATGGTTCACCTTGGAATTGCCCTTGGAAGGGTGTCATAGAGTTATAATATATGAGGAAGCAGGTTTATTTTCACTGAAGATATGTGCCCAAACCACAATAGACTGTCTCAGTTCCATTCTAAGTCTTTCTTTAGGGACTCTATCAATATGGGGTAGTTAGTTGCATACAAGGAGCTATGATTTGGTGTCCCATATTTGTTTATTCCCATATCTTGTTCATCTGCATACATGACTATCTTATATTGCATTCCTTGCACTGTTATAGCATGTATATCTGGGTGCTCCCTGATTTTCTGAGCCAGGGGTTCTCTACCAAGGGCAAACAGTAGAGGAGAAAGAGGGCATCCCTGTCTTGTTCCATTTCTTATTATTATCAATGGGGATACATTTGCCATTATTTTAATTTTTGTTCTCAGGTCACTATAGAGGGAGTGTAAAATGCCCAAAAAAAAAATCACTTTTAATGCCCATGTGTCATATTTGCAAACGTAAGGTCCCAATCAAGGCATTCTAATGCCTTCTTGGCATCGAGTCTCAGCAGTAACTTGGGGTCCCTTTTTTTGTTTGCTATGTCTACTAAATTTATGATCCTCCTTGTATTATCACCCTGTTCTTCTCAATATAAACCCAACCTGATCCAGTATGATTAGCTTAGGAAGTAACTGGTTTAGTCTGAGGGACAATATCTTCATTAGGATTTTGTTGATTGAAGAAATTGGGAGGTAATTGCTGCATCTGGTCAGATCTTTGCCTTCTTTGGTATGAGTGTGATGTGAGATTCTTTAAATGTGGTGGGGATCAGCTTTCCTTTCAAAAAGCCATTAAACATGCAAAGCTTATGTGGGGACAGGATTTGTTTGTATGTCTTATAATAATAACTATATCTAGTCCTTGTGTTTCTGAGGTGGGGGTGGACTTTAGTAAATCTTGTAGTTCATTGTCTGTTTTGTCCGCATTGTGGGCCTTTAGCTCTCTCTCTGTTAGTATAAGTAAAGTGTTTTTTTGGCTACTTCGACCATCGAATGGGCTACTTCGACGTTCGACTACGACTAAAAATCATTCAACTATTCGACCATTTGATAGTCGTCTGTACTGTCTCTTTAAGAAAAAACTTTGACCCCCCCTAGTTCGCCACCTAAAAGCTACTGAACTCAATGTTAGCCTATGGGGAAGGTCCCCATAGGCTTGGCTAACTTTTTTTGGTTGAAGGATAATCCTTCGATCATTGGATTAAAATCCTTCGAATCTAAGGATTTAATTGTTCGATCGAATGATTATTCCTTTGATCGTTCGATCAAAGTATTTGCACAAAATCCTTCGACTTCGATATTCGAAGTCAAAGGATTTTCATTCCCCAGTCGAATAATAAGGGTTAATTAACCCTCGATATTCGACCCTTGATGCATCTGCCCCTTAATGTTTGTAAGTAAGTTTGAGTTTTGTTAAACTGGGAGGTCCCCAGTGGTTGTTTCTGGCCTAGGTTATATAAGTTTTGATAATATTTACAAAACTCCTCCATAATTATGTTAGTACGTGGGGTGACTTCATTGTTTTTTCTTGCCAATAATGTGTGAGGACAGTTTGCCCTCTCGTAAATTTTCTTCATGGCAGTTAGGTTTTTTTCTGCCTGATTTATTTTTATATCTTTAATTTGATTCCTTATTTGTATTATTTTTGCCAGTCTCCGTCTAATATGGACCTTGGCCTGGAGCACTTCTGCCTCTATTAGTAGTCTTTTATCTAACTGGAGGCTGGTTTGTGTTGAGCCGATCCTATTGATATGTAGTGGCCCCTTATTACTGGTTTGTGTGCCCCCCCAGAGGGTTCCATAGGAGGGTAGCAAACCTTTGCAGTGTAATGTTTAAAGTATTCTGTTAATACCTCCCTTAGCTTCTCACGTAAGGCTGGAACATAAGCAAGGATTCATTTAGTAGCCAGGTGTTTCTAGTCTTTGGGGTCCTTGAAAGCCAAATTGTATGCTCTACAGGTGTGTGATCTGACCACGTGATGGGTTGGATTCTGGAGGAATGTTACATTGCACATAGCTGTGATGATAGTACAATATAGTCTATTCTAGTGTGTAACTTATGGCGATGAGAGTAGTGTGTGAATTCCATTGAAGTGCAATGTTCTATTATCCAGACATCTATTAGAGCATGTGCCCTTCTGTTCACTGGCTGTATTCACCATGTTGTGTCCCATTTATAGCTTATCCTTTGGTTTGGGACTGTACATATTCAAGTCCCCGCCTTGTATAATATTATAACATTTGGTTAGAAAAGCTACTTTTGTAAATCCATACATTTTTCTGGCTTGAATCTGTGCATCAGAATAGCTACTACCATCTTCTTCTTAGGGGCCTGAAGCAGTGATATGACTGGTATACAATTTGTTATATAATTGCCATGGGTACCCTTTTTTGATATAACCTGTTTTTAATTCAGCCTATATTTCACAAATTCTTATGACTTTTTATGAATTTATAGTAAAAAGCATATTTACTTTATGTAAGGTTATTGATTAGCACTGATTAACATAAATTATTTAAAATTAATTCTATTATTTCTCCAATAGGTTGCTAATTTATGATCGATATACTATCCACTGTTTCCTTAGATTTATTTACAATATTTTTATACAGTTAACGTTTCACTATAATATTAATAAGTCGACTGAATATACAATAAATTAAGAGGTAATACAACTCTTCTGAATTAAAGGTTTACAAAAAAAAAAGGAAAAGGGAAGAAACAATTTGAAACATTTTAAGCTGGGTTACAATGTTTAATATAACTAAATACAACAAATATAATCAATTGAGGATTTGAGTTCATAACACATGATGACAAGAGCTTTAGTCGTGCAAAGAATTTGGGATACAGGAATTATATATAGTAAGAAGAAAAACCGCACCAACAGGACTTTGTATATTATAAAGAAAAAAAGGTTTTATTCTCAAAGTTTTGGCTCCATTACTTGAGCTGTCTTCAAGAACCAAAGACCTGAAGATGGCTCAAGTAGAATAAAATCTTTTTTTCTTTATAGGTTTATAAAGTCCTGTTGGTGCAGTTTTTATTCTTTTTTTTTTTTAACAATACGTGTTTATTCAGATTCAAATGTACACACTTAACAGCATATCACTGATCAGTATACGTTGTACAATGAACAATGTAATATGAAATGCCAGCAATAAACAGAAACAAATCAACTTTTGCAGTGTCAGTTATTTACAAGTACTACATGCACACTCTAGACCAACAACAGTGGTACACCATGCAATATAAGATATATAACCCTTAGCAGGAGTCTTGGGCTCCTTCCAGGTCCAACCATACTGCCCATATTTTGTCAAATTTCTGAGGGCAGCCCCTCCGAAGGTATGTTAATCTGAAATAAGGAATTGCTTTTTCGATCAGGTTCTCCCAAGTTGAGAATTTTGGGCCCCTGTCCGATTTCCAATGTATGGCTATCGTCTTTTTTGCATACATGCACAGTAAAGTGACCAATGTTCTCTGACCACGTTTGGGTGACACATCTTCCACCTGATTAAGTAGCATGACCATGGGGTCAAGCGGGAGAGACATTCCCGTTCTATCGTGTATACATTCTGCCACTTTTCCCCAAAATCGTTGAGACCTTGGGCAAGTCCACACTAAGTGCAGAAAATCTGCTGGGGAGTATTGGCACCTAGGACATTCCTGACTTATGTTAGGGTTAATCTTGTGCTGTCGTTGTGGGGTAAAATAGATACGGTGCAGGTATTTAAGTTGGGTTAATCTATCCCGGCTGCTAATGACCCCCTCCATGGTTGTTTCTAGAATATCTTCCCACTGCTCACTATTAAGCTGTGGGATATCGCGCTGCCATTTTTCAAACAAGTTAGGCAAGTACGTGCTACTAGCAAGCATCAGTCATGCATAAAATAGAGACAGCACCTTCCCCAGGCCCACTGTGTGCACTAGACTTTCTATAACCCCATTAGTCACATCCACAGTCAGGCCACCAAATTGAGCCTCAGCAGCATGGCGCAGTTGTATATACCTGAAAGACATCGCAGGTGGCAAAGAGAAGGTATGTGTCAGTTCCTGGAGTGAGAGAAGCGTGCCCTCTGGCATTATGTCAAAAATATATCTGACCTCATACCGTCCCCACAAGTGAGGATCCGGAATAGTGGTGAACTGTTTCAAATTAGGATTACCCCAGAGAGGCGCGTACTGTGAGCAGTGCGGCGAGGGCTTGGGGAAGTATTTCATTACCACCCGCCATGCTTTAACAACTGTTTTCATCAATGGGGTGGCTAGCTGAGTGGAAGATGTGCCCCTGTATAGGAGATTTTTAAGGTCCTCTAGGGAGCCCAGTATTTGAGCCTCAAGTAAAATAGCTGAATTGGTCAATGTGGGGGAGGTCCATCTCCACGCTATTGCCAATTGGGAGGCCAGGTAATACATATAGGGATGTGGAGCAGCCAGACCCCCTCTCATAGTTGGCAACTGTAGCGTCCGGAGAGAGATCCTAGGCTGCTCACCATTCCAGAACAGTGACAACATGAGGCCATTAAGACTACGGAAAGTTGAGAGAGGGATCGGTATTGGGGATTGGCGGAAGGCATAGGTGAGCTTGGGAAGGACTATCATTTTAAAGAGGTTCACCCTGCCAATTAACGACAGAGGCAGTCGTCTCCATTTCTCTGACTTGCCTTCTAGGTAGCGTAAGATAGGGTTAACGTTTAGGTCAGTAAATTTATTGATATCCGAGTGGACCCATATTCCCAAGTATTTAAAAGTGGTAACCCATCGCAGTTCGTGAGCCTGGGCCGGAGAGTTAGAGGGCATCGGGTCTATTGGGAAGATGACAGACAAATTGATTTTTAGGCCAGAAAAGGCAGTGTGGTCATTGATAATACTGAGTGCAGCTGCCAACGATCGATTAGGGTCTGCCAAGTAAAGGAGGGTATCGTCAGCATACAAGGAGATAAGCTCCGTCATGTTACCCAGTCTGAGCCCCTGCACTTCTTGTGCTGCTTTTATGCGACAGGCTAGTGGTTCCATGGCCAGGGCAAATAGCAGTGGCGACAGCGGGCACCCTTGCCGTGTGCCTCTGCTAATTGGGAACAGCCGAGAGAGTGTAGAGTTAGTCTGAACCTTGGCATGTGGGAGGGAATAAAGAGCCCGAACCCAGGTAATGTATTTTTGATGAATCCCCATTCTCCTCATCGTGGCCCACAAATAGTCCCACTCAACGGAATCGAAAGCTTTTTCATTATCAAGAGAGACAACTACCCTGCTGCCAGGGTTGTCGTGCGTAATGGAGAGGTTCGTAAACAGTCTCCGTATATTCGTGTCTGTAGATCTCCCAGGCATAAATCCGGTTTGATCAGGGGAGATAATTTCCTCAATTGACTCTGCCAACCTAGTGGCGAGGACCTTCGCTAAGATTTTTGCATCCACATTAATAAGGGAAATCGGCCTGTACGAGGCACACGAGCGGGTCCTTCCCATCCTTCGGCAAAAGAATTATCAGTGTTTCCCTCATGGATTGCGGGAGCGGGTTACCCTGTATTATGCCATTATACAGTTGGGCCAGCAAAGGTGCCAATCTCCCCGCATGCTGCTTGTACCACTCCCCAGGCAGACCGTCCAAACCCGGAGTCTTCCCCGCAGGAAGAGCCCCAATAGCCAATTCTACCTCAGCTGGCGTAATGTCCTGTGCTAATCTATGAGAGGCTTGTTCTGAAAGCGCCGGGATCGGTATAGAATCTAAATAGGTTTGTATGGCAGCTGGGGTGACCCTAAGTTTAGAGGTATATAGATCAATATAAAAACTAGTAAATGCCTGGTTAATTTCCACAGGGGACGACGTGAGGTCCCCAGTGGGCAGTTTGATAACCGGTATAGAGATACTCGCCGTATCGTCCCTGGAGAGGAGCGCTAAAAGCTTACCCATTTTATCTCCATGTTCAAATATGTTTACTCTTTGAAAGAGCCAATGCTTTTTGGTAAGTTCTAGTTGAATTAAATTAAGCAACTCTTGGCACCGTTGCCAATCCCTATGGTGTAGGTCAGTGGGTTCCGACACATATTTGGCTTCAGCCTCCACCACCTGCCGAGTTTTGTGGGCGATATCAGTTACCGTGGACCGGTTGTGTGCCGTGATATGACTGATAAATTCCCCTCTAATAAATCTAGTATAGGTCAATCTAAAAACAACTGGACCTATGGTGTAGGTCAGTGGGTTCCGACACATATTTGGCTTCAGCCTCCACCACCTGCTGAGTTTTGTGGGCGATATCAGTTACCGTGGACCAGTTGTGTGCCGTGATATGACTGATAAATTCCCCTCTAATAAATCTAGTATAGGTCAATCTAAAAACAACTGGACTAAAAAAGTTGTTTTTAGATTGACCTATACTAGATATACTATGACCTGGATGAATGAAAATCTTCATAGTCATATCCCCTCTAATAAATGCTTTTAGCGCATCCCAGGTGACTTCTAATGGTATTTCCCCTTGGTTGGAGGACAGAAATGCATCGATACTGCTCTTGATATGTTCCACCAAATGCTGGTGTTTGGCCCAGTACGGGCTCAACCTCCAAACTCTATCAGCAGGTATGGGTGAGGTTACAAGGGTGATTAGCACGGGGGAGTGGTCCGATATACCCCTAGTCAGAATCTCAACAGACTGAGTCATCCTATTGATATCTCCGCAGCCCAGCGCTAGATCAATTCTGGATAAGGCATTGTGACCTGCGGAGTAACAAGTATACTGTTGCAGACCTGGATTGCGTACTCTCCACAAATCAACCAAACCATATGAGGAGACCCATTTGACAAGAGCTTGAGTGGTGACTTTCGGTGCCCGGTGTTTGTCCAGTCCTGCATCCATTAGTGCATTAAAATCTCCCATAAGTAGGATGGGCGCCAATGGAAGAGAAAGGACTTTAACCATAACCGTATATAAAGTGTCATCATGGAATGGAGGTGGGATATAGACATTGACCAGAGTGAGTAGCTTCCCGCCCAGCGTGCCATGTACAATAACAAATCTACCGTCATCGTCAGACATAGTTTTATGGACCGTGAAGGGGCATGATTTGCAAATTAGAGTTGATACACCTCTGGAGTAGCTAGTGTGCAAGGAATGATACATCGAGCCAATCCAGGGTCTTTTAAGGGCAAGCACCTTACTCCCTATCAAATGGGTCTCCTGTAGCATAATTATCTGTGGCTTAACAGTTTTTATAAAGTCAAATACTAGTCTCCTCTTAATCGCATTCCCAAGGCCCCTCACATTCCAGGAGAGCACTTTAACCTGTCACGATCGCCGCCCGGAGCAGGACCAGGAGCTCCGGGCGGCACAGCTATCACTTCCGACGCCGCTCCCAAGATGGCGGCGCCCATGGCCGCCACGTGGGTAGCGGCGCTGGCGCAAAGACGCCTGCGCGCAAGTGCGCAGGCGCGAAGACGTCATAACGGCGCGACGGACGCAGGCGCAGCGCGTCGGTCGCAGACGTGCTGACGCCGACGCAAGGGCGCCAAAAAACCCCTTTAAAAGGACGCCTGAGGCGCTAAGATGGCGCCCGATAATAGGATCTCGTTCCTAAGAAGATTCCTGGGTTTCCTGCTTCTTTTCCTGTTTTCCCTGAAGATATTCCTGATTAATCTCTTGTTATTGACCCCCTGCCTGGACTTTGGACTCTGTTTGTATTCTGCCTGCCTTGTGACTTGTTGCCTGGACTCCATTACCCTTTCTGCCGAATCCCTGGATACCGCGAGCCTGATCCCTCCTGAGGGGCTTCCTCCTAGATCCGGACAACTCCCCCAGAGGGAACTCCCGGTTCCCTGACATTATTATCGGGCCATGGATCCTACTGAGGAAGCTCAGCCAGATTTCGGCAGGGCCTTTCGGGGCCTGCATTCCCGCATGGAGGCGTATGAAGCCCGGCAGAATTACGTGGGACACACGCTGGAGGCGATCCTGGAAAAGCTCTCCTTATTGACACCAGCGACCCCCCTGCCGGCACCTCCTCCGCAAGCGGCTGCTGCCATGGCTACCCAGTCCTCCACCTCTGGTCCACATATTCCTGCTCTGCCTCTCTACGATGGCGATCCTCAAGCCTGTCGAGGATTCGTGAATCAGTGCCAGATTCGCTTTGCCCTACACCCCACTGAATTTGACTCTGAACGTGCCAAGGTGGGGTTCGTGATTACTCGTCTGGCAGGGAAAGCTCTCGAGTGGGCATCTCCACACTGGGAGAAGCAGTCCCCACTGATGAATGACGCAGAAGCTTTTCTCAAAGAATTCCGGATCGTCTTCGATGCTCCCGGCCGGATGACATCCGCTGCTTCCCGTCTGTTCCAAATCCGCCAAGGGAGTCGCAGTGTAGCGGAGTATGCTATCGAATTCCGTACACTTGCTGCTGAGACTCGTTGGAACAACGACGCATACCATACTGCATTTTATAATGGTCTCTCCCTCCGCATCAAAGATGACCTGGTCTCCCGTGAATTGCCCACGCAAGTTGAGGACCTCATCGCCTTAGCAGTCAAGGTGGACACTCTTCTGAGAGAGCATCAAAGCCTGAGAGATCGTGTCAGGAGGTTTCAACCCATGTTGGCACCCCGCTTCCAGAGGCCTCTCCTGCAGGCTCCTGTCACCCCGCCTGCCCAAGCATCCATTTCTCTCCAGGAGGAACCCATGCAAGTGGGAAGAACTCGCCTCACTGAACAAGAAAGACTCCGCAGACGGATGTCAGGCCTGTGTCTGTATTGTGGTGGACATTCCCACTTCGCCAATGCCTGTCCTGCAAAGGCTAAGAGTTTTGTACCCCGAGGTATGTCTATGGTAACTCATGTAGGGAGCACTACTCAAAAGTCTCGAGATAAGTCTCAGGAGAAGACCCAAGAAAACTCACACAGGTTTCTCCTTCCCTTCCAGGTTCATCTGACTGATAAGACTATCTTCGGGGAGGCTTTCATCGATTCCGGAGCCGGGGGTAACTTCATGGACGCTCTCTTTGCTAAGTACTTGGGAATTCCCTTATTTCCTTTGCCTTCTCCCATGCGGATCGTCGCCATAGATGATAAACCCCTGGAGTCTGTACTCACGATGACCACTGGCGAACTACCTGTGCAGGTTGGGTCCCTGCATAAAGAGAGACTTTCGTTTCTTATTATCTCCTGTCCCGCTGTTCCAGTTGTTTTGGGTCTCCCCTGGCTGCGCCTGCACAATCCCACCATAGACTGGTCCACAGGGCAGGTTTCTCGTTGGAGCCCATTCTGCCAACAGCATTGCCTTCCTGCTAAACCCCTCAAGAAGGTAACTATCTCCTCAACCGAGTTAAAGTCTCTTCCCTCTTGTTATAAAAAATTCTCCGATGTGTTCTGTAAGAAGTCTGCAGACTTCCTTCCTCCACATCGCTCCTACGACTGTCCTGTCGAACTCCTGCCAGGAGCCATGCCCCCCAGGGGCCGCACTTACCCTCTCTCTCCTGCAGAGACTACCGCAATGAAGGAATACATCCAAGAAAATCTCCAGTGGGGGTTTATCCGCCCTTCTACCTCTCCAGCAGGGGCTGGGTTCTTCTTCGTGGAGAAGAAGGACGGAGGCCTTCGGCCATGTATAGACTACCGGGGCCTGAATAAAATCACTGTAAAAAACAGATACCCTCTGCCCTTGATTGCAGAGCTCTTCGACCAGCTGAAGGGGGCGAAGATATTCTCTAAGTTGGATCTCCGGGGGGCATACAACCTCATTCGCATCCGTGAGGGTGACAAATGGAAGACGGCTTTCAACACTCGTGACGGGCACTATGAATATCTCGTTATGCCCTTCGGCCTTTGCAATGCCCCTGCCGTCTTCCAGGAGTTTGTTAACGATGTGTTCCGGGATCTCCTAGGAAGGTTCGTAGTCGTGTACCTGGACGACATCCTGATCTTTTCTAAAGACCTTGAAAGCCATCGCTCCCAGGTGAAGGAGGTACTCTCTCGTCTGAGGAAGAACTCTCTCTTCGCCAAGTTGGAGAAGTGCGTCTTCGAGGTGTCCAAGATCCCCTTCCTAGGATACATTATCTCTCCTGAGGGATTTGAGATGGACCCTGTGAAAGTGTCTGCCATCCAGGAGTGGCCTCTCCCGCTGAGTACCAAGGCAATCCAGAGATTTATCGGATTTGCTAACTACTATCGGCAGTTCATCCGGGGGTTCTCTTCCCGCATTGCACCTATCCTGGCCCTCATCCGGAAAGGGGGTAAACCCAGCTTGTGGCCTCCATCTGCCATTGAAGCTTTTCAGTCCTTGAAAGAGGCCTTCACGTCCGCTTCTGTCCTCCGACACCCAAATCCTGAACTACCCTTCTGCATCGAAGTTGATGCTTCTGAAGTCGGAGCCGGAGCCATCCTGTCTCAGAGACACCCCGCTGATGGGAAGTTGCACCCCTGTGCTTATTTCTCCAAGAAGTTCTCGTCCGCAGAGCAGAACTACGATGTCGGGAACCGAGAACTCTTGGCTGTTAAACTTGCTCTTGAAGAGTGGCGTCACCTCCTGGAGGGTTCTCTGATTCCGGTTCAGATTTACACTGATCATAAGAATCTCGAGTTCATCCAGTCCCTCAAGAGGCTAAACCCCAGACAAGCAAGGTGGGCTCTCTTCTTCTCTCGATTTAATTTTATCTTGACTTATCGCCCAGGCTCCAAGAATCGGAAGGCCGATGCCTTGTCTCGTAGCTTCACACCGGTGGACCGCTCTCCTGAGAGACAAGAGCCAATCATCCCTCCAGTCAAGATTATTGCCTCCCTGTATCCACAGTTTGCTGACCAAATCCTGGCTGGTCAGTCTTCTGCTCCTTCAGATACTCCCATTGGAATGGCATTTGTTCCTCCTGAGCTGCGTCTGCCTATCCTGCAACAGACCCATTGCTCCAGGCAAGCCGGACACCCTGGCCCAGCTAAGACTCTTGAACTCTTACGACGCCTGGTCTGGTGGCCTGATATCCGCAAAGATGTGAAGGACTTTGTTGCTGCTTGTAATGTTTGTGCCACATCTAAGTCAAGCCACTCCCGCCCCAGTGGGTTACTACAGCCCTTGCCGGTTACTTCCCGTCCCTGGACCCACCTGTCCATGGACTTCATTGTCGAACTTCCTCCCTCCTGTGGGAACACTGTGATCTGGGTTGTCATTGATCGTTTCTCCAAAATGGCCCATTTCATCCCTCTGAAGAAGTTGCCCTCTGCGGTGGAGTTGTCCCAGCTATTTATCCAGTACATCTTCCGCCTGCATGGTTTCCCGGTGGAGATCGTCTCCGATAGAGGCACCCAGTTTACCGCCAAGTTCTGGCGTTCCCTATGCAAAGATCTGGGAATTGTTCTTCAGTTTTCATCTGCATATCACCCGCAGACGAATGGGGCAGCTGAACGTGTCAATCAAGCCCTGGAACAGTTCCTGAGGAACCACGTATCCCTCTGCCAGGATGACTGGTCTGATCTCCTTCCATGGGCGGAATTCGCTCATAATAATGCTTGTCATTCCTCTACAGGAAGGTCTCCGTTCATGTCGGTGTATGGTCAGCATCCTCAAGCTTTTCCCCAAGACTTTGTGCTATCTGACGTCCCGGCTGCTGACGATTCCGCAGCCCATATGTCTGCTATTTGGGCTGCTACCAAGTTGAACCTAGAGAAGAGCGCTCTTGTTCATAAGACTTTCGCGGATCGTCGTCGAAGATCCTCTCCTCCCTACAAGGTGGGTGATAATGTCTGGCTCTCTTCCAGGAATATCCGGTTGAAGATACCATCTCCCAAGTTGGGTCCAAAATTCGTGGGTCCATTTCCCATCTTGGAGATAATCAACCCTGTGGCTGTCAGACTCCAGCTTCCACCAGAGATGAGAATCCTCAACATGGTTCCACGTGTCTCTGGTGAAACCCGCCATCACCAACCGGTTCTCTGGCGGTCAGTCTCCTCCTCCGGCCATCTCTGTGGAGGGTCAACTCGAGTACGAGGTGGAGAAAATCCTAGACTCCAGAATCTCCAGAGGGTCCCTTCAGTACCTCATTCAGTGGAGGGGCTTTGGCCCTGAAGAATGCTCCTGGGAAGGACACCGTGATGTTCACGCTCCTCGTCTGGTGAGGGATTTTCACGCCAAGTTTCCCCAGAAGCCTTGTCCCGGTGGTCCTGAGGCCCCCCGTGAGGGGGGGTGGTACTGTCACGATCGCCGCCCGGAGCAGGACCAGGAGCTCCGGGCGGCGCAGCTATCACTTCCGGCGCCGCTCCCAAGATGGCGGCGCCCATGGCCGCCACGTGGGTAGCGGCGCCGGCACAAAGACGCCTGCGCGCAAGTGCGCAGGCGCGAAGACGTCATAACGGCGCGACGGACGCAGGCGCAGCGCGTCGGTCGCAGACGTGCTGACGCCGATGCAAGGGCGCCAAAAAACCCCTTTAAAAGGACGCCTGAGGCGCTAAGATGGCGCCCGATAATAGGATCTCGTTCCTAAGAAGATTCCTGGGTTTCCTGCTTCTTTTCCTGTTTTCCCTGAAGATATTCCTGATTGATCTCTTGTTATTGACCCCCTGCCTGGACTTTGGACTCTGTTTGTATTCTGCCTGCCTTGTGACTTGTTGCCTGGACTCCATTACCCTTTCTGCCGAATCCCTGGATACCGCGAGCCTGATCCCTCCTGAGGGGCTTCCTCCTAGATCCGGACAACTCCCCCAGAGGGAACTCCCGGTTCCCTGACATAACCGTAGCCATGACTAGTCAGAACAATAGTGCGGCTGCTGAGAGCTATTACCACTCTTAGTCGTAGACACATGGCATGTATGTACACAAGAGACACTGCATTAAAAACAAACACTAAACATTTGTCCCTTCCATCCCACCCCACCCACTCCATTAAACAATCAACCTTGAGTGAGTTTACTCCCATATCTGTAACCGTTACTTATAACTCGGGGGTTAGTGTCCTTCAAAGCCTGACGTGTAAGCCTAGACGGTCCTTTGAGGGCTAAGGCAGCAGTGGTAGATACACACCAGTAAGGCATAAAAAATAGTCACAACCGGGTCATACTTGCCAATCCCGCAGTATGAAGAAACAGAAAGTCACCAACCCGTCCATAGTGGGAATGAAACGGTAAGGGTGCAACAATGGTGCGGCAGTGACATGAGTTGGTAGCCCCTCGGGGTGAAGCGGAGGCCGTCTATTCGACAACATTATCACTGTTCAGGTGACCTTCGAGGTCTCCGTTCAAGCCAGGAGATTGCGTCCTCTGGGGACGTAAAAAAGTGTGCTTTCCCGTTGTCGGTGACTCTCAGGCGGGCCGGGTACAGCATGGCATATGGAAGATTCCGTTGTCGTAGTTGTTGCTTGGCCTCCGTAAATCTCGCCCTCAGTTTACGCACTTCGGTCGAAAAATCAGGGTAGACAGATATCCTCTGGTTTTCAAATCTGATGTCGCCCATTTTCCGCGCTTCAGCGAGGGCCGCATCCCTATCCTTGTAATTAAGTAGACGGGCAATCAGGGGCCTTGGTGGTGCCCCAGGTGGAGGAGGTTTGCCAGGAATCCTGTGCGCCCGTTCCACAGTAAATGCAGGAGAGAACGCGGGTTTGCCAAAAGTAGTCGTCAGCCATTGCTCCACAAAGTGCTCCGTGGCAGTACCCTCAGCTCTTTCTGGGATGCCAAGTATACGAATATTATTGCGGCGTAGGCAGTTTTCCAGATCATCCGCTTTGGCTTCCAGGGCCTGTATCTGTCTTTCAGCCGCGCCCATGCGGCCTGGCAAGGGATTGACAGTGTCCTCCAGCTCACCTATTCTGCGTTCTGCCTCTCCAGTCCTCTCCTTTATCTTGTGAACATCCTGCTTAAGAATTGCAAAGTCCGTCTTGAGCTCATCAATTCTGTGAATGAGAGCTGCGTGGTTGGAGGTAATGGCGTTGAGCACTTCTGATAAGGTGGGTTCAGGAGGTGAGGCCTGCTGCTGCGGGTCCAGCAGCATGGCTGGGGCCCCGTGGTCATTCAGGTGAGCTGGGGAGATAGTGGGCGCAGGTGACCCCCCCTAGGGGAGCGCTGGGGTAGGGGGGACCTGGCATATTGTTCTAGTTTGCGGGCTGCCGAATCCCCGACACTCGCGGGTGACGCCATGACAGTGCGCGCTGTACTTGCCTCAGCGCCATCTTGGGACATCGCGGCCTGGTGTTTCTTGGCTTTCTTTGTGGCGGTTCTGGTTCTTGAGTCTCAGTGTGGCAGGATATTCGCAGTTTTATGGCCCTCAGATGCGGAGCTCAGCTCGTGTGCGACCTACTCCGTCTCCATCCAGACCACGCCCCCCAGTTTTTATTCTTACTATAATTATTGATGTTTCTGACCAGCACACAGGCATTGGATTGTTACTGACCGAGTGCACCGTTCCTACTTTACTGCTATATATATATAATATATATATATATATATATATATATATATATATATATATATATATATACAAATTTATGCGCATCATTTACAACTTGCAAAATTTGCTTTATTTATAGCAGTTTGAAAAATATAAATGTTGGTTTTATTACAAAGTGGATTTATGGGTTAAGTAATTGAAAATTATATAATTTCCTGCTTTGGGGGTTTTTAAAAAAAAAAAATGTCAGTGGTTTGATAAACTATGCCCATGAGTACGTATCTAGTATATGAAATGCATCAGGACCTTGATGTTTTTAAATTGTTGAAATAAAGCTAATCTTGTAATAACCGAGTGGCCTATGGAAAGTGCTTGCCGATTCTTTTGGATTTTGAGATGCCCTGAACTCCTTTATGCTTTCTAGCTGAGGGGAAGCCCGGCTGCGGTGTCCGTGCTCCTCTGGGACTTTGTGTAAGTCAGATCCGCTGGTGAGGAAGAAGCGCTATTTTGATTCTCGTGGCGCCATCTTGTGACTCTCCCTCTGGCTTGTGCGGATGCTGGTGCAGGAATGGTGAGAGTGTACTTGCGTCTTTTTGTTTCTTGTGGCCCATAGCTGAAGATTAATGCTTTCGTTCTGTACTATTTTAAACCTGGGATCTCTCACCCTTAACTCTCCTAATATGGTGTGTGTGTATATATATATATATATATATATATATCTATATATATATGTGTATATATATATATATATATCTATATATCTATATATCTATATATATATATATATATATATATATATCTATATATCTATATATCTATATATCTATATCTATATATCTATATCTATATCTCTATATCTATATCTCTATATCTATATCTATATCTATCTATATCTATCTATATCTATCTATATCTATCTATATCTATCTATATCTATCTATATCTATCTATATCTATATCTATATACATCTATATCTATATCTATATATATATATATATATACATCTATATCTATATCTATATCTATATCTATATCTATATATATATATATCTATATCTATATCTCTATATCTCTATATATCTATATATCTATATCTCTATATATATCTCTATATATATCTCTATATATCTCTATATATCTCTATATATCTCTATATATCTCTATATATCTCTATATATCTATATATATATCTATATATATATCTATATATCTATATATATATATATATATATCTATATATATCTATATATATATATATATATATATATATATATATATATATATATATATATATATATATATATATATATATATATATATATATATATATATATATATATAGGGATGTGAAAATCTTAGACACCCTTACACTTTACAGACAGGCACATCCCTAGTAATATGGACACCTTAGAGGGTCCTTATGGGGACCTTGTGCTTATGTAACCCCTGTAGTTCACACAGTGTACACCAGATGGCACTGTGCCAGAGTATAAAAGCTTTAGGAACCATGTGCTCTGGGTCCATTGCTTTAGCCCAGGGGTCAGCAACCTTTACTATCAAAAGAGCCATTTTGCCTCCTCTTCCACTAATGAAAAATAGTCTGGAGCCGCAAAACATAACACAGCTTATAAACGTTTAAAAGTTTTAACCTTTTTTAATTTAAGCTGTTACAACAACAGCATACAACAAACAGAAGTGTGTATGTGTAGGCCTACTTTGATATAAATTAAACACTGAATAGCCCTATTAAATGCTAGTGTTCTCATCAGTTTAATGTGACTTCTGTTTCTGAAGCTCCATGTTGATCTTCCCTCTCTTGTCTTGAGTGTGTGACCGCAGGTAAGGACCATGATAAATCACCTTGCTGAAGCTCGGTCTTGCCTGTCACTCCTGGGACATCTATACAGCCCTCGCACCTGCTGACGGCTTCCTGAGTGTACGAACGTGGTAAGCTAATCATTAGCTTACCGCGGTCGCACACTCAAGAAGCCGCCAGCAGGTGCGAGGGCTGTATAGACAACGTGACAGGCAAAGCTGCAAGACTTAGCCGCAGCAAGCAGGATGAATTATATATATATATATATATATATATATATATATATATATATATATATATATATATATATATAATTTTTATTGTTTGTTTGCAGTGTTTTCATATTTTAAGGTTTATTTTTAGAAGATTCAACAACCTAACCTTGACTACAACCTGTATAGAGATACAATAAAGTTAATATTAGCATAGGTTTTTCATTGTACTGAACTCAATTCAACAAAAAAGTGTAAGTATAATTGCTCTAATGCAACATTTCTACAGTGAACAGCGTCAATATAATACTTTGACATTCAATACAGTCACAATGTCATATGCCGAAAAAGCTATAGAAACCATAAAAACCCAATTAATGTTTATTATGACATAGAGCAGTTCAGACTTGCAAGTGTGTACAAGGGCAAATAGTTAAAAAACAAACTTCTCTATTCTTAAAAGTTATAAGCACTACTTTTGCCTATGAGCAGTAACACATATCAATCAATCAGCAAGTAGCATTTTACCAGTTTAAGAGCAGAATACTTATTCTTTGCTATGAGTCAGTGAACGGCCAAGGCAACCTGGCTGACTACAGTGCCCCCTTCTGATGTGCACAGGTGTGCACATCAGAAGGGGGAAATCCTGCGTAGAAGAGTGCATGCATCCAAGAAGTAGGGATTGATTCCACAGGTGAAATAAGAGTCTAAACTAGTGTCAATGCCTCTCCACCTTTGCGCCCTAGGCACGTGCCTTTTCTGCCTACCCCTAGTTCCGTAACGACTATGAGTTTCTGCTCCTGGCCAAACTTAGTGCCTTTTATTACATATGGGACAAAGAATATTATCAGCAATATCATGCAGCTGCAAAGTATTGTCTCCAAAGGTTAAAAGAGTTTTAAATAATGTGTGTGTGTATGTGTGTGTGTGTGTGTGTGTGTGTGTCTGAGCTGGGGGGGGGGGGAGGTTGCCTAGAGAATTTATTAATTAGCAGTAAGTCACTATTACTACATCTTATATTTCATGATGGTTTTTTTTTACCTATTAACTTAAAATATATAAATTGTATGTACATGACTTTTATCCATTCTCAACTTTTACTGCTTAATCTGCATAGTCAACATAAAAATTAAATGGATGGTACAATAAAGTACTTTCGCTTAGTTAATGCTGGAATGATCTGAAATCTTTTACAACTTACTAATACATTCCCATCACATGAACAGTGGCAGCAGAATTCTATTTTGGCCACTACTACATGAACAGAATCTTACAACTTAATACAATGTATACAGTATATTCCAGTGTGTAAGAAAGCCTGTGCATACAAACTCCTTGTAGGATAGTGTTTAGTCAGGACCAAACTCAGGACCCCAGCTACAAGGCAATAGTATATTGTACCTGGCAACAACAGTTCAAACCACTCAACAGCAAACAACAGAGGTCTTGCATTCATTTTCTTAGCAATATGGATGTTTATAGCTTGTAAAGTAAGCAACTGCTGCTATTTAATATAAGTAGTCAGCCTCAGGGTAAGACCATAAGGATACAACATTTTATGATTCTGAATATGCTTCAAAATGACAAATAAAATTAGAATATATGTTAGAATATATGTTTTGCCTTTTTTTCTCTTTTGCACTTAGCTCTAATCATTTGGTCAGGATCTTTAACATAGCCTAGACTTAATCCTTTTTTTGTCATCTGCTTCCCAATTCCCTTTTAACCTCTCCATTTAAGGTTATACAGTTATGGGACCTGGGGTATTACAGAAAAGGGATCTTCCGTAATTTAGAAACTCATACCTTAAGTCTGCAAAAAACAAAACAAATTTTAAACATGAAATAAACCTAATAGTATTGTTTTCCCACCAATAAAGATTAGTTGGGCTCAAGTACAGGCTACTGTTTTGTTATTACAGTAAAAGAGGAAATATGTTTGAAAATTTTAAAAATATTTTACGAAAATGGAATCTATGGAAGAAGACCGTTCCAGTGATTCAGGACTTTCTGGTTAATGGATCTCAAACCTTTATAATTTTTTTTTTTTAAATAAACTATGAAAGATCCAAGTAACCATTGTTCTGAATTACTTTGTCCACCATAAGCTACCATACATCACATAAATTATTATTAATATAATCACATCTATTTTTATCTTTACTTCAGTTTACTTCATCATCATATTTAGAAATATTTTGTTTATAAAATCTACTCTACGTCTGTTCTCTTTGTTCAGCATTTACAATACTCAAATTCTCCTTTTTTGTAAATAAACAAAACATGGACAGAAAAAGTATAAATGGTCCAAGTAACCATTGTTCTGGATCAATTTAATCAGGAATCATGCTTGGAATGGCTTTAAGCCAATAACGACACCAGCACTTTAGAACATCTTTATTGCAGGATTCACATACCAAATGTAATCAAATAAACCAGTAAATGCAGTCAATGTTGTAGAGTTTACTTGCTTGTAAAACTGAAGGCAATGTTTTTTTTATCCCCATGGATCTGGAATATTGATTTATAAAATATGGTTCTATCAAGTACATAATTTCTGTTTTTATTCTATTTCTTTTTATTACTGCAGCCACCACTCAGGTGCAGATTTACCAATTTTTGAGTTCAACCCTTTCACTGCCAGCCATGGGCGTCCGCAGAAAATTTTCCAGGGAGGGACAAGGAAGAAAACAAATATCACAAATAACTTGTACAGGTGCTACTTATATATTTATAGAAAAGATGTTGTTAGATTTAACAACAGCTTTTCTATAAATATATAAAGTAGTAACTGTTGTACTCCTTGTTTGCCAGGACAGCTTGGTATTTTCTACTTTCTTTGCACAAACTAGTCAGCGGTTTGTAGTATGTTATTCCCTCTAGAGTTATAGAGGCAGATTCACTAACCTGTGAAAAGTCGCCAGCTAGCTTTGCACGCATCGTCACACTTTGCCAGACGAAAATTCCCTCAGACAATGGTAATTCACTGAAATGCGGAGTTTCATTATGGGTGCTGAACGCTAGTGACTTTTCGCTAGTGTTACTTCACCAATGCGAGCAATTCCATGCGAAGATGTGCTAGAGGTCTTGCGCTCAGTTTAATTTGCATACGACGGGAAGTTGAATGGACGTCTCTGTGTTATATGTTACAGCAAATACATTACATTTCCACTGTTAATTACACATGTACAGGGAGGGAACCCTAATAAAGACATTAGCGTTGTTCTAATGCCCTACACATGAGCCCACTGTATAATTAATGTCAGTAAAATCCGCATTTTAGTAAATTTGCAAGGTACCGACCATTTGCCAGAGTGAATTTTTGCTTGGCAATAGAGTGCTAATGAGCACTAGTGCCTCTCTCTTTTGCTAGCGAATTGGTGCCTGCGCCCGTTAGTAAATAAGCAATGTCCCTGCGGGCAGTAACGCTGGTGAACTGTTGCCAGCGTTTGCCACTTCTGCCCCATTGTTACAGCTGGATACATACAGTGAAGCCTCCAGTTTATATACCATCATTTTAGGTTTTTCCATATGTTACACCATTTTTTGTGGTCCCACCAATATATAATACATTTCCCTGCCTTTACAACATTTTTTTCTGGTCCCCAGAAACATGTAATATGGTCCCCTGAAAAATCTATGCAGTCACTGGGACAGAATGCGCTGTTATAAAGCATTTACTAGCATCTTGCTGTCACTGCACATACACGGTTAATTTCTGTCAGAAAATGCACTAGCGTTATTGGTGGTTTGTCATGTCTACTGTGTATTCACAACCAACAGAAAAAGTAAAAGCATCGCCCGAAAAAAAAATAAGTGCAAATCAAATATAAGTTAAAAATAATTAATGATTACAAGTCACTGACTGGATGGCAGGCCTCAGGTACAGAATTTAGGAAAGGTATTACCAGTCAATAGTCTAGTATCATCACTTCAATATTCCATCTGTCCCAGAAGACTTTTAGGTGCCCAGTTTTTGCTGTTGCTGCTAATTGAATGTGAAGACTCTCTGTGTGGGTGGATTGGGGGAACTTTTAAGGGAGGCCCAGGCCATGTTAGAACAGTCACACAAGTCTCACCTCCTATTTTATTTTACAAGGGAAGGGGGGCAGGAGGGAATCTATTCCCTACATTAAATGTTATTAGTGGTCAAATTTTATATGTAGGTGGATGAATGGCCAGGCAGCCAGGTAGCTGCAACCAACCTCCTGTCCTACCCCTCCCCCACCTGTGGGTTAGAGCACTCAGAATCAGTCAGACATGAGCCCTGCCTGCAACTCAGTGGTTGGGAGGTGGGGGCAGGGCCATCCAGGGACTGTGTGGCCAATTTGTAATGTAGTGTTCTGCCATCTCTCCACTTCTGCGCACTCTGCATGATGTAGATGGTACTTGTGAGCGGGACTTATGGGCAGGCCCGGTGGTGGGGAGGTGGATAGAGGTGGGCCCTGCCTGGGCCTTTTTGCCCAGTAACTACTAGTGTTCGGCTCTAAGCCTCCACCTCTACCACCATTTGTGTGTGATGATGTGGACATGTAGGCGGGACTGCCTTCAGCCAGACAGAGTTAGAGCAAAAGTAAATTAGTTACTTGCACACTGAGGCCTGCCTCTACCCCACTTACAGTGGCAAAACAAGTATCTGGAAACACGAATGAGGAAGCACAAGCATAATAGTAGTTTATTTGAACACTGCTGCCAAAATATAACACATAAGTAAAATCCTTTCCAGTACCCCTCTCCTCTGGGCACCCTTAATACTTGGTGCCTACCCTATGGCAGGTGGTCAGAACAGGTCTGCTTTGTATCTGCCATTGCTACTGTATGCTCTGCTAGGTGCAAAATGCAGAAATGCTCCAGACACAAATGCTTATTGAATGAGCACTAGGTGATAATAATTCCAACCAGGGCATTACTAAAATACTCCTTTCGTGTTTTGCTCAAGAAGTCTATTGCTTCTGACTTTATATCATGTTACATAACAAATGCATGCATGTTACTGCAATAAATGAAGTTTTTTCAAGGGATGGATTATCAGTGAGATTCCATATATCAGGTATATGCAAATATTTTTGCAAAACTGCTGCAAATTTTTGCTTTGAAAATTTTTGCTGTAAAAATCACAGCAACAATACAACTATATTGTGTATTTTGTGCTAAAATGTCACCCCGGAAAAACACACAGCAAAAAAATATTCATATATTTTGCACACAAAAAGTTGCCATAAAAAACAGCTGCAGAAAAATTTAGTGTTAAAATGCTCACTTTTTTGCTTTTTGCAAAATTTCCAGTGACCTCATGAATTTTTTTTGCAACAAAAAGAATTCAATAATCATTACCTGTTGGTACAATAGGGTTAGTGGTGACCAAATTTGTTTAGCAGGCATTGACTCGCATTTCGCCATCTGCAAATGTTTTTGTGAAACTGCTTTGAAAATTCGGCTCAAAAAGTTTTGCCACAGCAAAAAAGTTGCCAAGACAAAAAAGTCATTAAAAAATCCCATTGCCTTTTTATGCATTTGGACAAAAATGAACTATTGACAAGTGATGTGCGAATAAATTTGGCAGACATGGATTAAAAAAAAAAATTGTTGCGTGCATAAAAATTGTCTTGCGTCAAAATTATTTGGACTTCCATTGACGTTAATGCATTGGAGAAAATAGTTGCGCATATTCAAATTTTCGCTCATAAAACAAAGAAGATTTATGAATAAATACAATTCTTATGTTTTGGTATCATACACCATTTTCTGCTTCTGTCCAACCAATATGAGATGAAGTTGCAAGTTCTTCTGAGCAGACCACTACAAAAACCAATACATCTACACATTTCTATTGGCTAAACTCATATGAAAGACTCATGAATAGACACGTTTTGGTTAACCAAGTTCTCATGAATATTCACCTAGCACTTGTATCAGAATGTAAGACATCCTATTCTTCTTCTCTAGAAGAAATAAAAGAAGGTTGCATAACAATAAAGTATTTGAATCAAACACTGTCATATTACATAATAATACTGCTCACTTATTAGACATCTGGTCAGCTTGGGAATTGCTATTTTCAACTGGAGGTTCTAACTCTTCAGCACTATCATTATTTAAAATCTCTATAACATTGTAAGGTTCAACTTAAAGTAGAGTAATAATTTATTAACTCCTTTCAACTTATACTTATTACTAGTGACGGACAAATTTGTCCCATTTCGCTCTGCCACGAAATTCTGAAACAGCAAAAAATTTGCGAAACACATTGAAGTCAATGGGCATCAAACTTTTTTTGACGTTTTTGATGACGTTTTTTTTTCAGTTTTGATGCCTGTAACAATTACGATGCCCGTAACAATTATGACGGCCATAACAATTTTTATAAGCGCATCTATTTTGTCCAAATGCATTAAAATCAATTTACAAGCTACTGTACTTCACAGGAATAATAATATAATAATAATATAATAATAATATAATCACTTCTATTATCTCTCATTTCTGTTTACTTCATCATCATCATCATGTTCCCAAATATTTACCCTTTTGTTCTGCATTTCCAATAAGCAAAAGGTATTAGTACTTTATGCTTGCATGTTATTGCCTATGTATGTGAGAAAGCTTGGTTTCAAAAAAAAGTTTCAAATAAAATAACAGATAAAACACAAACCCATAAAGCAGATGCCCCAATAGCTTTTTTAGATTATGGACAGTTTGAAGCCTTATATAACACTTTTCTGGTGGTACTCAAGGCACTTATACAGTAAGCAAGGCAGCTATTATAGGCATACTGAGTATGCTGGGACAGCAGGAGATTAAGGGGCCCATTTACTAACAATCCAATTTAGATTTTTCCTGCAAATCTCCATAAAATTATGGTTTTCCTATTTTCTCTAAAAATGTATTATTTCAAATATTTAAAAACCACTAGTAAAAAGCATCCCCAAGTAAAGTTGTCGAGGTACTAAAGAAATCAAATGGGAGCTGCTCTGATCCTGTTGGACCGTTTTAAATCAATTTGGACTGCTAGAGGTACGTACTTTTTATATTCAAATCTTTTAATAACATTCGTAGTTTTAGGGGCACATTTACTAAAGGGCGAAGTGACTAGTGCTGGCGAAGGTATAACTTCACTAGCAAAAGGGACTGATGCTGGCGCTCATTTGCACTCAATCACCAGGTGAAGTTGCGCTCTGGCGAAGGGACGTAACTGCACTAATTCACTAAGATGAGGATTTTACTGAACGTTACCTCTTGCGCCAGACTTGTCTTCACCACCTCAGACCAGGCAAAGTGCAATAGAGTAGATAGGACATCCTCAAAATTCAGTTCAAAATTTTTCTTAGTCCCAAAAAACGCTGGCATCTTTTCCTTTTTACAGCATGATAGGCTGCAAAAGAGCGTACCAGCTTCCCCCATACATTTCCTAACATATGGCACATAAACTATACACTGGGCTCATGTGTAGGGCAATATAACAACTTTATTTTATTTTATTAAGCTTCCCTGTGTCGTGTAGTGTAATGTATTTGCTGCAATATGTACGTCCATTGAACTTTAACTTCCCGCTGTGTGCAAATTAGTCAAGGCTACCACAAATTGGCTCTGCTTGCCGAATTAACACTAGCGCAACTTCGCCAGCGTTCAGCTCCCTGGACGCAACTTTGCATGTTAGTGAATTAGCGATGTCTGAGCGAATTTCCGCCTGGCGAAGTGTTGTGCTGCCTGCAAAGCCATCACTGTTGAATTTTTGCCGCTTAGTAAATTTGCTGTCATCCTATCCAGACTAGATTACTGTAACCTTCTACTAACTGGCCTCCCTAACTCCCATCTCTCCCCTCTACAGTCTGTATTAAACACTGCTGCAAGAATTATCCTCCTCTCATCCAAAAGGGTACAGGCCCCTCCGCTGCTGAAGTCCTTATCATGGCTTCCCATAAAGAATAACTTATAAACTCCTCCTCATAACCTTCAAAGCCCTTCAATCCTCTGCACCTAATTGCATCTCATCTCTTGTTTCTCTATATGTTCCTGCCCGAAACCTCTGCTCCTCTCAGAGCAACCGCTTGGTTGTACCCCCCACTACTACTGCTGTTTCCCGTATCAAACCCTTCTCTCTTACGACTCCTTATATTTGGAATGCCATTCCTGAATCTCTCAGGAGAGTATCCTCCCTCAATGTTTTCAAAACAAAACTCAAAGACTACCTCTGGGAGCACCTGAATAGGGATGTAGCGAACTGCCGTTAATGTGTTCGCGAACACCGTTCGCGAACACCGGCAAAAAAACGAACAGTTCGCGAACAGTTCGCGAACTTCGAACGCTCGATAAAATCGTTCGATCGAACGATCGAAGGATTTTATTCGTACGATCGAAGGATTTTCGTTCGAATCGAACGATCGAAGCTATTCGATCGAATGATTTTAATTCAATCGAATGCTTATAATCGTTCGAACGAATGGAAATCGTTCGATTTTAGCGATCGAATGGTCGAATGGTCGAACGAAATTTTACTTCGAATCGAACGCGAACACCAATTGGCGAACGTCGCGCGACGTTCGCGAACATTCGGCGGACGCGAACAGTCGAAGTTCGCGCGAACTAGTTCGCCGGCGAACAGTTCGCTACATCCCTACACCTGAATAACACCTGAACTGGTACTTATATAACAGTGTAACAAACTGTAACCCACAGCACCTTAATACCCCTCTGAATTGTGTCTGTATGTTACCCTCCCATTTAGACTGTAAGCCCTACGGGGTAGGGTCCTCTAGCCTTTTGTTTCCTTGACATTGAGCACTTAATCTGCATTGTAATTATATTTTATATTTTTGTGAATTGTATTCTAATAATGCACTTATTGTTACTTTTTATTCCAATGATCCCTTGTTTTTTACTACTAATTTGTTTTGTTGTACAGTGTTTTGCCCTCAAGGAGCGCTTTACAATTAAAAATATACATACAGACATACATACATATATGAAACAAAATCAGCTCTTGCACACCCTAGATTGAATGAAGGTAAAGGTACCTGGTGCACTGAGATAGAGGTTTGGCCGCCTCACATATAATGCTCCAAAAAATAATAATAAAAATTCCAAAGGCACTCCGCAATTAGTCCTGTGTGCCTTTAGCCTCTAGCATGATACCCCACATTAAAGGCTGACCTATTAAACTATGGGCAACTCCTCCTTCTGTACAGCCAGGATGCTAATTGTTTTACTCTTAAGTGGTTGTTTGAACAAAGTTATGTAGAAATACCTTAAGCCCTTGGGTTAGTTTTTCCAGTTTTATTTAAAGCAAATAGTAAGCCAAACTGTAAATGCAAAGATCTTGCAGATAATGCAGATGTGAGGAGCAAAGATCACCTAAAACAGTTTAATCAATTACATCACAGACTTTGCAAATCTGATAATAATGATAGGGTGTCAGTAAATCATGCACAAGAGGCTATTTTTGCTGTCATTATATAATCTTCACTCTGAAATCCTTTGAGTAAATTGCAGCAATGTAAGTAATTTTAATCAAAGAAGACTGTCAAGGAGTTCTGGGTTAGATTGAGAATCATGAGTTTCAAATTGCCTCATCAAACTTAGTCAAGGTTTATTGAAGATAAGTGTCTTGCAGAAAGTCATGTGTGCACACATCAACGTGAAGAAATTCTTGATTCAAACAAAAGTAAAAGCCTACCTCAATTTTATTCATTGTGCATTGCAATCACAGGATACAAAACATATGGACAGTACTGTACAGCTTGTTCAATGTTCTGTATTTATAACTATGTATATGTGTGTGTGTTTCTCAAAGTCATATCTGCACAATGTTTATATGTTTAATAGCAACAAAAGCCTACACCATGCAACAATAATTACTAAGTATTGACAGACTAGTTAATTATTTTGGTTGCCTACCTGACACCTTATGCAATCCCTGTCCAAACCTCTGTCAGTTCAAATTGCTTACCCAGAGGAGACAGAATGCATATGGTATCTGTTAAATAAATCCAATATTCTCTTTTTTCTTTGTAACGTATTAAATAGCAGTACCACGTGGTTGTTAATTGTTTTAGGGTGATATAGCAAATCATATTGGCAGAAATAATTCACTGCCTTGTTTTGTGATTGTACAAAATTGAATTGCTTTCTATTTCTTTTGCAGAATAATTGTATATAGCTGTGAAGTCCTGGATTACTGTCAGAGTTTATTAGACAGGCTCAGAATATACAGCTAATGTTACAAATACTGTTTTTTCCAGCTATTTCAAATTATTGATGAACGATCATGTTCTATATGTAACCTGGTGTTAGCGCTGTGTTGAACAAATAGTTGGGGTACTACTTCCTCAGTATCCCTAGCAAATACTTTGATGCTACTTTGATGAGCAAATGCTTGTTTAAAAGCAATGGTAACTTAAATCGCTTAAGACTTGAATATGATGTACGGAAGATACAGCATTCCTCAATCAGGAAGACAAAACCAGGTGCAAAACATTTGTCTCGCCTTTCTCTAATGGCACAAAAGCACCATCTCAACTAACTTCTATTGTGATTTTGTCAAAATTTTACACATATTTATGAAAAAAAAAATCACGACTAGGTTAATTGCAGGGGATAAAAATCATGGGAAATGTCACAGGTGTCAGTTTTCCATGCATTAAGTAATTAATAAGTAATTCAAGCAATTTGGGATGCATGGCTTTTCACAAAAATACATTTTTAAGTTTCTAGTTGACAAAATTGTCAAGATATACTTCATCTTGGGGGTTATGTAGTAAAAGACATTAAGTTTGCCCTGGAGCAGTAACACATAGCAACTAATCACAAGGTTGTATCTACTGGTCACTTATTTAAATGCAAACATCTAATTTGTTGCTAAAGATTACTGTTCCTATGGAAACTTAGTGCCTTTTATTACATATGGGGGGATTGACTTCTATTCTACTTACTTCTATTATTTCCACTATCATTCTTTAATAAATCAATCGTCGAACTTCAATTGCAGCCAACTGCATCTTGGAAAATGGTTTATAATCCTCACCAAAATCTGTATATATATTTTGAACTACCTCAAAAAATAATGCTAAAATTAATTTGTAAGTGAACTAGCAATTCAAAAAGGCTTTGATAAATATGGCAGTTGCTTAAAACACTTTCCTTTTAGAAAAATCTTATCCAGGAAAGTGTCAGCAAGTTTGATAAAACTGAAACTGTCGGGAATCCTTAAGTGTTCCCTAGTTTGAATTGTAAATAATCTGCCCCGTAGTTCTTCTGATGGGTTAATCAGTTCTATCACTATTTTTGCTATGCTTTTTTAAGTAAGCAGCATTTTAAGTAAGAATATGCTTGATTCCTTAAGTAAACTGTTAGTATACTTGAGAATCAAAGAATATTTGTTTGGTGCAGTCTTTGAGTTTATGCATAAAAAGGATGTAAATCATTGTTTATGTTTGATAAAAATTGAATGTAATAATCATTTTACTTATGAGATCAACGGACATCTCCATAATACACCTGAACTGGTTAAGCAACTCCCTTAAACCTTCACCCTGGTTCCATCCATATATTAAAGGAGAAGTAAAGCCTAACTAAAGAAGTTGGCTAGAAATGTTGTACATGTTTTGGGCATCTGTACCAGCCCAAGCCATCCACAGTCCTTTAGCAGGGAACATCTGTGCCTCCAAAGAAACCCCAGTAGATCCCCTTCTTTTCTGCCGATTCATTGCACATCCTCATTGATGTCACTTACTGAACTTAGGGACCCACTCGCATACAGAATATAAATGTCACAATATAAGGCTGATTAGTAATTGATACAGATAATTACTACATGGCAGCACAGAAACCAGTGCAATTAGCATCAGAATTTAATAATCAGCCCTGTAGCATCGCTTTTAATAGAGACAAACCTCATTTTCTGATTGGTAATTTGCGGTAACCCCTAAGCTTTGCTTCTCAATAGCTGCTCAGAGCCCACTGAGCATGTCAGTGTCACAGACACTTTTCAAGATGGTGACCCCTTGTGACAAGTTTGATGTCCTGGATCATTGCTGCTATTGACAAGCTGAAACTTGCTGGTGCAAAGAAGTCAGTAAATAAAGATATGGCATTTTTAGCCATATTCATTTTTAGGATTTAGTTCTCCTTTAAGTGCAAGTGTCTTAGGATTTAGTTCTCCTTTAAGTGCAAGTGTCCAAAGTAATAATTTAGTAACATAGTACAATAAAGTACTTTCTGCATTAACTTTACCTTGAGCAACTATGTAATTTGTATCCGAGTGGCATTTTGTTGACTCCTTTGATTAGGAAAAGTATGGCAGCTTAGGGTTACTACATGTTCCCAGGACCTGTTAACATGCATACAGAATCATAACATTTTTCTTTCAAATTTTATGAATAATTAAAAAACTACAGGCAATGCTAATATTTAAAGTAAAGCAAAGAATATGTATAGGTGGCTTGGAAACTGTATAAAATAATTCATATTAATAATATTCAGTTCAGTAAATGTGAAACATACAGATGTAGCATGATAACCCTAGTAGAAAATATTAATACTATATACAATTTATTATTGCTCCTCTTACAATATGTTAGGAGCTAATATTACATACAAAAGTTTTAACTGCAGAACAATATTTTTTTAACTTATTTGGACACTTCACTTCCTCTATAATGCTATTTAAATAAAAGTATCTTCTCAAGGCGACACTATAGGGCTGATTTACATATATAAACACTTGTGTATATACATTCACAGTACAGCAAAATAAACACAAGCAGACATTGGCATACACTACTTCTTACATATTTTACCATCTAAATTTATTCCATTGACTTCAGTGGGATTCTCCAGGTCTAAGATAAAGCAATGGCATGAATAAATACAAATAAATAAGCATATATATATATACAAATATTTTTGCCCAGTTATGCAAAAGTGTTTATGTAACAACATGAATCCTTAAATATAACATACAGCAACATTTGGTTCTATAGGCAGTACACAGAGGATCTGTTAATGATATGGACTGGCAGTGCAGATGAACTGACCACATGAGTCAAGGAACTTAACTACTTAGATTCCTCTATCCGTTTCAAATGCTCCTTTGACAGTGACTGTATTGACTTTCTAGACCTCAGGATACTTTTGGGACTACACTCTTTAGAAATCACAGGCCCGTACAACAAAATGTTCAGGGTCCCCTTGAACCCACCCACCCCGGCCCCCAAGCCCGACCTCAGAACTTGTCCACTTCACACCACAGTAAAAGACCACATAGGTATCAGCACTAAAAATGGTAAACCTGGGATTGTGGGCTTGTTTGGGATGTCTTGAGAAAGGTCCTCTTGATGGGACTGAAATGTTGATAACCACCATAACTCCCATGAATCCTGCCAATTTTTATCACATGATAATTTTATATATATAGGGGGTAATATAGTATAGTATAGGGGGAAAAGTGTCAATGTGAGAGATAAGCAGTAAGATCTAAAAACCTACCGTGTCAGTACAACACTACTCGCTGTGACTCCTCCCCTCCAGTCAGTATCTTAGCTATAGGTATTCTGGCCAATCTACAGTAGCAGCAAAGCGGTGGGTGTGCGCCAACTGCATGAGAACTCTGTATGTCAGCCCACTGTTATTATTTGCAGGAAATGTACCGGGTCAGTCAAGGTTGTAAGATGTGACCCACAAAGCGAGTGGCAATAAAACACTAATGCCGGCTTTTTGAGTCATCTACTGCCAAAACCTTCAGCGTTCTGTTATGTGTCACAGACCCTATAAGGGTCGCAGGATAAGTCCATGACAGTGCATGTTAAAGAATTACCTGGCTGTTACCCCAGTATTAGGACCATATATATTTATACATATATACATATATACATATATACAGCAAAGAAATCCGCACTCATAGGTCTTTTGTGATGAAAAAAAATGGGTTTATTAATGGGCTTCCTGATGACGGCTCGAGTCTTAGAGCCGAAACGTTGAATAAACCTATTTTTTTTCATCTCAAAAGACCTGCGGATTTCTTTGCTCTATTTATATTGATATATGTTCGTGTTCGCGTGTGTGTTCGTGTGTTCGTGTGTTCGTGTGTTCGTGTGTGTTTTCGTGTGTTCGTGTGTTCATGTGTGTGTTCGTGTGTTCGTGTGTTCGTGTGTTCGTGTGTGTGTGTGTGTGCGTGTGTGCGTGCGTTTGTGCGTGTGTGCGTGCGTTTGTGCGTGTGTTCGTGTGTGTTCGTTCGTGTGCGTTCGTGTGTGTGTGTTATATATATACACATATATATTCATAGACAGAGAGAATGATTTGAGCTAGTGGTAATTCTGAGCTGGAGACAGGCTTAACCTGACTGAATCTGGCTGCATTTCAAAATCTTTTCTCTTGCTGCACACTTCGAGTATTAATTTGAGGTGACAATCAAACTGAAAGAAGGTACTTAGCTATGAATATCATTAGATTGAAAATGTCTTCATGTGTTAATCTACCTTTTGTTCTAGATGTCTGTTCGGTATATATCTAAAAGGTCCTCAGCTTGTCGCCCTCTTTTGCACTAATACATTAATATAAAAGAAGGCAATCACAAAAAGCACAGTGCCATGACAAAAAAAAACAAAAGGGAAAGAAGAAATATCTATTTCTGGCAAAGAATAGGATCATGTAGTTGATTTTTGTAATCAGATGCTGAAAGGACATTATTTCTAATCAGTTGTTTGTGTCTAATCTAATAATGAAGTTTGCTGCTCATGGTCACTTACAAAGAATTTCATTATATCACAGTGTATAAATCAGGGAAATGCAATATAAAATATTCCTTTTGAAAATTTATTTAACAGGGCTTATTCATGATTATAGGTAGTTATGATTAAAGGGTAGTTGCCTATAGCAACCAATTAGTAATTAGATATGATCAGTCTACTGACGGTCTGACTATTCAGCATCAAGCCAACAGGGTAATCTGATAAATTTCCCAAATATCACCCCCTATCTCACTCACCACCTTGGAGAATAAATGGACACCCAGGTGGGGTTATAACAGGCCACAGCTTTAATATTTAATAATAGCATCAATTCATTCAAATAATATATATGTAAATATATGTAAAAAATAACAGATGAATGAATAAATTATATCCCATAATCTAACACCTACATGGAATGATTACCAACAGAAAGTTAACCCAAAAAAGAGGGCAATCCCAACCACAATCTGGGGCTCATTTATAAACACTGGGAAAATCTGCACCTAAGCAGCTACCCATGCCAACCAATCAGATGGTTATTTCATTGTTCTCCTTGCAGCTGGCTGAAAAAAATTCTCATCACTGATTGGTTGTTATGGGCTATTGCCAGGTGCAAAGTGTTTATAAATGAGCAACAGTGAAAGCAATTGGTGGGCAAATGAAGCAGACAACCAGATTGACTCCCTCCTGGGACCCTGTTTGAGAAGATCAGCCTACCATGACATTTTATTCTCAAAACTGAGGAAGGTCCCTGAGGTTTGGCTCAATAACAACATACTAACCCAAGTGCAATAACAATCGGTTAAAAAAAAAACGTCAAAATTATGTTTTTGAATCCTCATTCTAGCATTTTTTTCAGAATGCCACCATAATACCATGCATCTACAGCAGTAAATTGCATTCAAGTTGAGGGTGTTTACTGTCAATATGAGCAAAATTGGGGGGGGTGTACAGTGTTAGAGAGTTATTTTGATTCACTAGGTGCAAGTCTGTTGCAGACACAACACACAACAGGAACCATGGAAGTTACACCTTCTAAATGTAGGTATTAAAGGAAAAACAAAAACTAAAAGAAGTAAGCTAGAAATGTTGTACATTATGTATGTGCTTCTGTACCAGCCCATGGCAAACAGTCCTCAAGCAGTAAAGATCTGTTTCTCCAAAGATGCCCCAGTAGCTCCCCATCTTCTTTTCTGCTGATTCACTGCACATGCTCTGTGCTGCTGTCAATTACTGAGCTTAGGGATCCACTCACAATATACAGTATGCATACATTAGAAAAGTCACACTATAAGGCTGATAAGTCATTAATACAGATAATTACTACATGGCAGCACATAAACCAGTACAATTAGCATCAGAATGTATTAATTAGCCCTGTAGCATCTTCTTATATTACAGGTCAACCTAATCTCCTGCTTGATGATATGCAACACCGCCTAAGCTTAGCTTCTCAACAGCTGCTCAGAGCTCACTGAGCATATGAGTGTTGCAGACACTTTCCAAGATGGTGACCCCTTGTGATAAGTCTTGGATCATTGCTGCTATTGAGAAGCTGAAACCTTGGACTGGTGCAATAAGTTCAGTGTGTAAAATATGTCATTTTAAGAACAATTGATTTTTAGGGTTTAGTTATCCTTTAATTCAAGGGTTACCTTACATCCATGCACCATGTACTCTACACCTTGTCTGCAACTGCTTATATTTCAAATTTTGGAGTTTTGCACTTTGTACTAAAGATTCAAAAAGACTGACCTAAAATAACCTTGCTGGGGACTAAGGCAAACTAGATTTAAAAATAAATGGTCTAGTTTTAAACATTAACAAACAATAAGGAAATGTAAATATGAGCAATGAAGTACATCTTTATAAAAGGAAGTAATTTTACCAGTGACTTCTTAACCTGATGCATTGAATCACGAGGGAAACTTTTCTTAAGCATAAGGCCCATTAAATCATGCAACAAATCTTTCATATTGACTTTTGGCTCGGTTAAACAGAAGTATTTGATGAATTATAAAATCTGCATGAAACAGAATGGTGTTAGTTTTTCTTTCATTGGCTGGTATGTAATAAAGATTATAATACTGCCTTACATTTTTTTATTATATAAACAGAAAAGAAAAAGGGGCTGCATCCCATAAAATTACTTTGCACTGCAAACTATATCTTCTTGTTGTTTGTAAAGCTATTGGACATCTGCTAGGAACCATAATAACTTAAAACTTTCAGGATTTGTGTCTAATTTTGACTGTTACAGAACAATTATGTAGAAGGAACAGAAGCCAAATGAACAAGTAATGCCATAATTTAGTTGTTATGGTTATATTACTGGAAATGAATTGCAATTACAGGAAGTTGATTTGTTTTAAAGCTATAAGGAGAAATTTGCTGAAAAGTAATTCTAAAATTGGTAAATATGCATGTACCAAAAAGTTTTCAATGGGTGAACTATAAGTTACTATCCAGGGGGTCATAACTGTTTATAAACGTGGATATAAGTTACTATCCAGGGGGTCTTAAACTGTTTATGTACATACCCAACACACCCAAGAGGTAACCATGAATGGGCACATGGAAAATTGAATTTACCACAATGGACAAATTATTAATCATTCCGCTCTCCAAAACAATGTTAGTAGTTATTTTTAGTTATTATCCTTCCCTTTCTTGGGATGGGGATTTGGTGAGAGATAACCCCAATTTTTTAATCATACAAACAGCAAGAACAGTTACTCCCCCTCTCAAAAAAGTGGTAACAAACCCACTACTGAAAGTTCAAATAAACATTTAAGAATAGCTCTGCATTCTGGACAAAATATTTTGTATGTTTCCCAATACATTGTTATAAGAACTGCTCATACATTAATCTCATTATGGTTGCAATAACGCTGTTAATGCACTTGTTTGTGATTGTTTTAAGTTCTGCCTTGTCAAACTAGCTAAGGTTTTAGAGCATCTTTATTCCAATTGCTCATATTTAGGCACACAAGGAACATATTCAAAGTACATAATGTCTCCTTATCTGGCCCTGTGACCGTTGATGAAGAATATATTATTACACTCAAAGGTGGCAGTAGCTCCAGAGTTTCCACAGCGACCTGGGTTAATAAATACAACATATTTGTACCTAAAGAATCATATGCCGAGAAAATTTTAATGCCAAATACTGGAAATGTAGTAATCCCAACAATGAAAACTATCAGTGCAATTGTGTCTAATCATGTTGGGGAATAATTTACCATGTTTTGATGCATTGGATTCAGTTGTCAGGGGTATCGCCCCCTTGTGGTCACAAATACTCTGGAATTCAAGGAGAAATACTAAATTGTGGGTAAAACATATGGCGAACTGTGTCTGAAATTGTACTTTGCACATTGCACTCACTGGCAGACCTTGCAGTCATAGGCAGGCTCTGGGGGGCCCATTGTTGAAATCCAGAGTACAGGAGTCCGTTATGCCTGCCAGGGGCCCTCTGAATATTTTTCTGTTATGTCCCTGACTGCACTTAACATTCATAAGTTAATCCCTAAGTTCTTAGGTAAACTCAAATGCATACCATATCAAACATACTTCCAGTATATGCAGTAGTGTGGTTTCCTCTCAAGACATAGCATATGCTTATCTGCTTATTAAAGACACAATTATCATTATCTTATGTATATTCACCTGTTTGCTAATGGATATGTGAGCCACACTACATTATATATAACGATTACAACAGATGGCAAAACATTGGCAAAAAAAAATTGTATTTTCCTCGAAAAACAACAAATCAATGCCATATGGGCAAGTGGGTTTGGGTTTATTTCGTTGCAGAACCCACTTCAGTTTCACTTCTAAATGAACACTGTAGACAACATGTTATTTTTTTTTTGTTTTGCACCTTCCTACATGTTTCTAAATATATAACATGTTATTATTTTGTCAAATGAGAAATAAATGGGTCAAATTCAAGCTTTCTACAGAGTCAGAGATATTCCATTAATATAGAAGGCAGCAGTAGTTCTGGTAACTTTACTAGATAATAAAATGCTCCTGTACACCCCATTCAATAGCAAACTGTCATGTAGCTGTCACTTTTTATCTTTCATTGTTCATTACTTTGGATCATATGTGCTCAGATACTGAAGGTCAAATGCCTCTATTTAAAGTTCATATGTTAAATCAGTAAAGGCCGATTTCTCTCCCTGTGTTCAGTTTCACAGACATTGTGATACTTCAATTTGCTGCACATTACAAATCTGTGACTTGTGCAAAAGTTAACTTTGTAAGTTTAGAGCTAATACTGTATAAATATAACAGACAGCTATGTGGAAGATTATACCTATTATATATTCACTTAATTCATGTGAATATGGCATATATCACATGTTTTATTCTTAAACTATTATTATTATTTTGATACAGTGGCAAAATATTCCATAGTGCTGTAGAACATAAAGATATTCTAAAATATCTTAGGGTAAAAAAAAACATGACAAATAGCATCTGAAATTGCACTTTGCACACTGCACTTGCATTGGAAAAAAGAGCCCCTTTACGTGTTTGGATGATACTTGGGGTCAAATTTTGAGGGTTAAAAAACCCTTGAATTCGACCCTCGAATTCAAAGCATTTTAGCGCAAAAGGTTCGATCGAACTTTCGAATAAAAATCTTTCAATCGAACGATTCAAACGATTTTAGTCAATCGATAGAATAATTTTTATTCGATCATAAAAAGTGCCCAAAAACATCAATAATGTCCCCATTGGCTAACATTCAATTTGGTAACTTTTATTTGTCGAACTGTTGAGTCGAGGGATTTTTTTTAAAGAGACAGTACTTCGATTATCGAATGGTCGATTCAATCGACTTTGATTGAATTTGACCAATTTGATGGTCGAAGTACCCAAAAAAATTACTTCGAAATGTGAATATTTTGGGATTTGAACTATTCACTCAAGCTTAGTAAATCTGCCCCTTGGTGTAAATTATTCTTTACTGCAGCACAACACTAACTTTTGAAACATGATGGCAAACTCATCCTTTATTATCTTAATTCTGACAACCATGTATTACACAGAGAACTGCAAGTGAAAGGAGACAGGTACAACAATTTCACAGGGCTGCTGTTTCCACAAAGCAATGATTGAAAAAATGAATCTTATAGAGAGTAGCATGCCCCTGCCAACATTTTAAATGTATGAAACTTCTTTAGTAAAAAAAAAAAAAGTTGCACAAAGCACTCAATAAATCTATGGAAATCCTCAACACTCAATTTCATATGTCATCTTGTCTGCAAAACTCATATAAGCCTCATCACTATTTCTTTATGATTTGAACAATTTGAAGTCCTGATTAAATTGAGAAATAGGTTTTATGTACAATCCTGGTTCCCAAACTGGATGATCATCTGCTTATTCTGATTTTGAAGCATAGCATAAAACACTGCAGAAATGTGCTTATTACAGTTGTTCAAGCCATCTAAAGCTGCTGTGATTTACTTATGTAAAACTATGAGTTATGAAGAAAGTGAGAGCTACTGTAGATATCTTAAGTGAGAGAAATCACAAATATATTATACTGTATATATTGACATTTTTACTTAGATAAAGATGGCAAACCTTTTAAAAAATATATATGCATAATGCTTTGAAAAACATTGGGGACAGCAGGTATCAAATTCTTCTTTTAAACTCCAGTTTTTTTTTTTTTATAATTGTTTCCAATTCATTGTGCAGAAAAACGATATTAGCAATTTTAATTGGCATGGTACATATTTATTAAATAAAACTGAGCAACTTAACAATAGTGCTATTGAGATTGTGAGCTGCAGGTGGTTCATTTCTATTGTACAATTTAAGCACATTCATTTGGGCCCAGAGAGAGCTGGAAGGCCCAGGTCTTCCATGTGTTTGGAAAGACCTACATCCTGTGAGGAAACCCAATTGAAGCATCAACCACTAGCAAGAGAGTCCCCATGGTATTTGAAGTAGTAGATGTCAACTACAGAGTGAGGATTAACCATTGCCACTTTTCTAGTGTCTCCTGTATTAGTTTCCCCCTTTAATTTTAGATAAAGATGTATTATCAGAGACTATTGTGCTGTATTCACTCCCAGATATGCTCTACGGATCTGAAAGAGCAAAACTCCAGACATTATTATATGCATTATACCAGTATCAACCTTTGCCAATTAGTGTTATTATGATTGTTAATTTTTGTCCAATGGGAAGTTTCTTCATAGTTACTCATGCAAATGGAAGAGCTTAGAAATAGTGGACTAAGGAAAACAAATCAATTTTGCCACTAGAGAGGACCCAGAGAATTTCCCATTCTTTTCACTGGAACAGCAACAGTTAAAATATCATGTGTGCCATTGATCGAAACAACAATTTGATGAGCAACACTATGGGGTAGATTTATCAAGGGTCAAAGTGAATTCGAGGGAATTTTCAAAGTAAAAAAATTCAAAGTAATTTTTTGGATACTTCGACCATCGAATAGTATACTACAACTTCGAATTTACTTCGACTTTGATTTTAAATAAAAATCGTTCGAATATTCGACCATTCGATAATCTAAGAACTGTCTTTTTAAAAAAACTTCGACTTCAATACTTTGCCAAATGAAACCTGCCGAATTGCTAGGTTAGCCTATGGGGACCTTGTACAAACTTTACACATCGAATAAAAATCCTTCGATCGTACGCTAAAATCATTTGAAACATTCGATTTTTATTCGATCATAGGATTGCCAAATTCAGTGTAAAAACTTTGAATTCGATAATCAAATTGAAGTTTTTCAATTAGATCAGATTTCAAAGTTTTTTGTACCCCAAAATTCGACCCTTGATAAATCTGCCCCTATCTGTCATTATATACATAATGGTCAGTGCTGAAAAACAAGTGGTAGAGTCTCTTATTTTCCTTCATTTTTATTTCAAACTGTTCTACATAGTTCTGCACTGAAAACTATAGCTGTAGGTCTCAGCAGGATGCCTAATGCTAAAGGAGGTCTTTGCCATATAAAAGTTAGATGGCTATGTTAATACAATTAACAAAGACTTTGGACGGGGACAGGATTTCTGGTCGTTTGAAAGGAGACAGTATAAAATATTGTTTAGCATGTGTGATGGGCCGGTGTCTTCCTAACAATTTGGGTGAAGTTTCATTTCACCCAAAGCCTTGAATTAAACATTCTGAAAGAAAAAGCACAATCAGCACAATTGTTAGTTGCAAATAGAAGTCTTATTAGACTTATTCGTTAGAGAAGAAGCAATTTGATTGCAGAATGGAAATTTCTGTCAAGCCATCACATTATTATAACATTATATAGAAATGCCAATATGATCTGCTTGCTTGAAATGTAAAGTTTATTATGTGAAGCATTCCTGTTCAGTTTTCTGTAATGTCCTGGCACTTCTGCTTGACACTTCTTTAAATTGAAAAAAAAAAAACAGTTGTATACGGAATTGTTAATTTTTATTTAACAAATTATTGTTTAAATTACTAAATTCAATAAATCGATGCAACTTATAGGCACATTTAATATGTAATACCAGTATGGAATTTGTTATCTGGAAACCCATAATTGAGAGAGCTCCAAAAAGGCCATCTCCTTTAGACTTCGTTTTAATCATGTCCTGAAGACTCCATTTTAATCAAATAATTAATTAAAATTATTTCCATTTTCTCTGTAAAACATTAAATTGTACTTGATCCTTACTAAGTTGCCTATTCCATATTGGTGGCAAAACAATCCTGTTGGGTTTTAGTGTGAAAATTACTTTTTTTTAGTATACTTATACTTAGGAGGTTATTTATCAAAGGTCAAATGTTAAGAGTTTTTTTATACCTCGAAGGAACTCAACTCAAATGGTATCAAAAATGGTATCAACCCAAAAACTCGAATTGATCATTTTTCAGGCAAAAACCTCCAAAAAGCTTTATCATCATGCAGGCTATTCAAATGGTTCAAGGGACCACTGTCATTGATTCCTACATGACCTGAACAGATTTTATATGGTGTATGTTCAGATTCAAGCTATTTCCAAGGTAATAAATATCGGAAAATGTGGGGTTTTTAAAAAAGAAATCCAAAGACTTTATTTTTTTTAAGTGTCATTGTATTAGAGTTTTTACACTTCATAAATGCTGAATTTTAGAGAGATTTAAAAAAAAAATAAAAAAAACAGTAAGATTTGTGAAAAAATAGAAATGCAAATGTTAGTATACAAGCCCCTAAGGGGCAGATTTATCAAAATGTAAGGTCAGAGCTTACCATAGAAATATTCAACCACTTTCTATTCTTTCCTATAGGTTTCTATAATTATATTTATCAATGGGTGCAAGAGTTCACCATTTGATAAATACATTTCTAAAAATGAATAGAAACTGAATTGTCTATGAACTCTATCAAATAGTTTGATAAATCTGCCCCCATGAAACCCACCAATTGCATGTAATTATGTTTTAAAGTGTTTTGATGTTATAGTCAGAACTAGGAGCAAACAAATCAATACATGAATACTACTCCCCGTTACATATTCAATTGTCTTTAAAACTATTTAAAAATGGCAATGCACATTGAAAGATTGCTTAGAATGACATTCTGCACTTTAAATGACAAACAAATCAGTAAACATTCTTTTAAAAATGTTTGGTTAGTCATTTGGAATTTTGTTAAATATGCATGATGGCTTCAGGATATTTGCTTTTGCTTGGAGCACATTTTTTCCTTATTCACAACGCCAGTTTGTTTTAGTTTTCACATACTCATTTTAAGAAAAAAAAAGTGAAATGCAGGGTACAAGCAGTAACACATAATGAATCAGCATTTCATTTTTATTACTGTATTACTGGCAGATTCATGAAAGTAAATCTTTGATTGGTTGGTATGGAAAATTGCACTAAGACATATTTGCCCGGTGTTATTAGATGTGACCTATTGTAATCTGCTATCATAACTAGGGATGTAGCGAACGTCGGAAAAAAAGTTCGCGAACATATTCGCGAACTTGCGCAAAAATGCGAGCGGTTCGCGAACGGTTCGCGAACCCCATAGACTTCAATGGGAAGGCGAACTTTAACATCTAAAAAAGACATTTCTGGCCAGAAAAATGATTTTAAAGTTGTTTAAAGGGTGCAACGACCTGGACAGTGGCATGCCAGAGGGGGATCAAGGGCAAAAATGTATCTGAAAAATCTGCCTGTGTGTGCTTGGAAGAGATAGTGTAGGGGGAGAGCTGTTAGTGATTTCAGGGACAGATGATAGTAAGTTTGCTGGCTAGTAATCTGCTTGATACTGCTCTGTATTGGAACAAAAAAATAAATAAAAGCAGTCCTTACAAGGACTACTGTTATTGCAGCAGTCAGCAGATGAGATCAGAAGCAGGACAGCTGCCCACTGCAGCTACATACAGAGCACTGCAGTAGAAGGTAGATTACTAGCCAGCAAAGCTACCTAAGCTTAAATGTCCCTCAAACCCCTGCAGACTTCTGTCCCTCCAATAACAGAGCAGTATCAAAACGATTACTAGCCAGCAAACTTTCAACTGTCCCTGAAATCACTAACAGGCAGCAGCTCTCTCCCTACACTATCTCTTCAGCACACACAGGCAGAGTGAAAAAAACGCTGCAGGGCTTCGGTTTTTATAGGGAAGGGGAGTGGTCCAGGGGAGAGCTTCCTGATTGGCTGCCATGTACCTGCTGGTCTGGGGTGAGAGGGCAAAAAAAAGCGCCAACAATGGCGAACCCAAAATGGCGAACGTCGCGCGACGTTCGCGAACTTCCGGCGAGCGCGAACACCCGATGTTCGCGCGAACAAGTTCGCCGGCGAACAGTTCGCGCCATCTCTAATCATAACTCCTCACAAGTAGATTATCTACTATCTTCGTTTAAACACAGGAAAGAAGAATACATAACATATCAGATCACAGTCCAATCACCGGATACATTTCTTTCAAGCCACCCACAATATTTTCCTTCATTCTGAGAATGTCACATACCTTTATAAAATCAGATGTTTTTTCAAAATGCACACTAAACATTCTGGGAAAACAACAAAGAACAGTTACATAAACCAGACATTTACTGGCAAATAAAGTAAAAAAAACTAAAAGGGCAAATAAAAAAAAACTACATGTTTTTGAAGATTACATGGTTTTAAAAATGCATAATTTAAAATATGAGCACAGTAGTTAAATGCAGATCTTCCACATGCAAGAACACTTAGATTGCTGTACTAATGATTTGCAGGCTGGGATTTTCCCAACCCACAACAACCCATATCCTCACCACCTGCTCCAGTGATGACAGAATAGATTGGTGAGATTGATGCGATATCACCTTGGCCTGAAATTCTGCTGGAACCCCCCCCCCCCATTGATATAGTCATGGTTCCTATGGGTTTTGAGTTGACCCAATCAATACTGTATAAAACATGAAATAATCAGCATCAAACTGAGCAAAAAACACTGCCAAGATTATATAGACTCGAAGATGATAAATATTTCTTTAGAGGTTTACATTTTATTAAAAGTTAATACTAGTTAATTTAAAAGTTAATAGCATGCCTACAAATGTTCAGTATAGACAGACAACTTGAAATTCTATTAAACAGTTATGGGGTTATTAAAGGGGGATCTATCGCAAAAATGTAAATTTAATATAAGCTTTCTCATACTGCAAGACATTTCTAAATACAATCAATTAAAAATTCTGCATTGTTTCTGAAATAATCAAGTTAATATTAACAGATGAATGATCTAATATATCTTATAGGGGGCTCCCTTTCCTAGCAGATTAATTAGAGCTCACTCAAATAACTGATTCCGGTACAAAATCTAACAAAATAACTGCCTTTAGTACAAATTCTGCATGTAGAGAGACAGGATTTCTGTTGATTTTAATAGAGTGAGCTCTATTACATCTTCTAGGTAAAAGGATCCCCTCTATAAGATATATTAGATCATTCATCTGACACCAAACTCCTGAATGAAGACAGAATGAGGAGAAACAAATGCTGAGTGGAATAGTGAAGTTAAACTTGATTATTTCAGAAACGGTACATAATTTTTAATTGGTTTTAAATTTTTAAAACTGTGTTTAGAAAGTTTATTTTGGTATATTAAATTTTCATTTTTGAGATGGTCTTCCGTTTAATCAAAGGTTGAATGTTAGAGTTTTTGTTATACCTCAAATGGACTAGAATAAACTCACAACTCAAATAGTATTAGATATTTTAAGAAAAAACTTGATTCTGCAAGTTTGAGTTGCGAAACCCAACTCTACGGAAATCCACTGAAAAAACTTGAATTGCTCAAATTATTTGAGTTTTAAGGCAGAACTCTTCTGGAAAATTTTTTACACCAGGGTAGGTATGGGCGAATTTTTTAGCCTTGTTTCACAGTGAAAATGACGCCCATAGACTTGTATAGCGTTGTGCATCAAAAAAAAAAGCGTCAAAAATATTTTGCCGCACAAAAAGAAAAAAAATTCTGCGACATTTGATCTATTTCCAGGGTCAGGGTATAATAAATCTCAAAAAAATGTAAGTTTTTTTTTTATCCCAAAAAAGCGAGTTTTGACAAGAAAATCAACTCGAAAACTTTGATTTTTCGTGGATAACACAACTCGAACCTTAATAATTAACCCCCTTACATTGATCCATAAATTGCCAAAACATGATTTAAAGTGGTCTCAAACAGTGTTACTTTATATACATTCTGTTGGATATGTCATAACATACAACAACATATTAGTATGGTTGAGGCATGCTAGAAGTGGTACACTGAGAATCAAGACAGCTGTCCCACACCTTTTCAAACATACTTGGTGATACACATGGATAATATGTAAGTTTAAGTAATAAAAGTGTGCAAATGACTAAGTTTAGGTTGTAGCCAGTAGAAAATGATAGATTTCCTTGCGTAAAAAAGTAAAGTACGATAGAGTATTCTGGTGTGGTTGTAGGGGACTAAATTGTCAACAACCCCTATTAGACATGCTTCAGGAGAGATGACTTGAGGCAAGTCTAAATGGTCACTGAGACACAATTATTTTCCTCCACAATTTTTCAATAACTGGGGATTCCCAAATAATGTGTAAAAAATCAGCACTGGGTTGGGGGAAACTGGGACATGTAGGGGATTAGTTTGAAGACGTGCAAAAACTTGAATCAACTTATTGAGAGTGGAGATTATCTAATATAGCTATAACAAAGAAGGGAAAGTTGTGCTCACCACTATTTTTTAAAACCATTAGGCGGGGGTGCAATGAGGGTGTGACCACAAAATACATATAGTCAACTACAAAAGGTCCTCTGCACTCAACCCATTATCAATATATTTAAGACAGAAACATTTTGTGCATACTGCTACTAAAAAATGCCTTACCCTTTAAACAACACAGGGATTGTTTGTCCATCTATTGCAATATATTTAAGATGGCCAACTACGTCAAAGTCATCCCATATCTGGCCAGTCCTATGCTTAATCTTCATCTGATTCATTAAGAATTCAATTGGTTAATTATACATTTTACAAAGGGACTAAGTTTTACCTGCAACTTACTAGCTGCTTTCAAAGTAAAACTCCCAAACTTGGCTACCCTTTTATTAGACACCAGTGGGATCACCTGACTATAGCTGGGAAGGGTGGGAGCTACAACATGGAGCTGGTCACTGCTCCTGTATAACTATAACAAACAAGGGAAAGTTGTGCTCACCACTATTTTTTAAAATGTATAATTAACCAATTGAATTCTTAATGAATCAGATGAAGATTAAGTGTAGGACTGGCCAGATATGGGATGACTTTGACGTAGTTGGCCAGCTTAAATATATTGCAATATATGGACAAACAATCCCTGTGTTGTTTAAAGGGTAAGGCATTTTTTAGTAGCAGTATGCACAAAATGTCTCTGTCTTAAATATATTGATAATGGGTTGAGTGCAGAGGACCTCTTGTAGTTGACATTATCTAATATAGGCTGTGTCGATGGTTTACTCCCAAATGTCTATCTGTAATTATTAGAATGGTTTGCCACTTACGGTGGGATTGGCGGAACGGTGAGGGCAGCGCATCCTGCAGGGCCTTATATAGTGTTGCCACCAATTTGGGGGTTGGAAGCACAAAGTATATCTCCAATTACAAATTTTTGAAATGTAAGGATGTAGATCTTGAATTGGGCTTTAAAAGCATGCTTCAGTTGTGTATATCTAAATGGGTCTATAGGGGAAGCATGAAATTTGTTTTAAAGTTGGGGGGAGAGCAGGAAAAGCTCCTTTTTACAGCAAATCCCAAAGTTTCTTGATCTGCATATTGGGCCAATAGATAAAATCTAGAAGGTAGTGCAGGTTACGGAGATGTGAGGTTATCAAGGACAAAAAAGTAAAGAATATTGGGCACACTTCCTCGTAGAGTAAAATAAAAAAACACTATTTATCAATAACAAACAAGGGAAAGTTGTGCTCACCACTATTTTTTAAAAGCAGTATGCACAAAATGTCTCTGTCTTAAATATATTGATAATGGGTTGAGTGCAGAGGACTCTTGTATTTGACTATTTATCAATACATTAAAAAGCACAGATGGTTGTGATAAACCACATAGCAGGGGCATGCAATGGTGATGAACCATGCACAACAATATTTCAGTAAGAATCCTACAAATATACATAAATGCAGTATAGAAATATAAATGTACCAATTTCATAATGTATACTTTAAGATGATGAACCAAATCTTACAATTATTCTGTCTTAAATAAAATATCCACAGGATTTGTAAAAGTTCACATGTGGTTCCAAACTTATCTTCAAAGAGTTTCAGAGAGACATTTATCGTCTTTATTTATTCTACAGCACAGATTATTTGACTGGAAAGTTTTGAATTGATTATACTATACCAATTACTAGATGTATTTGATTCTCTATCTCTCTTAAATATGTTCAAAATCAGAATCTATCATTAATAAAATATTAGACATTAAATCCTAGCTGTAAAGATGCATCATTAACAGTTCTTACTTTGTAGCACATTTTACAAGGTGTAAGAGTTTGCTCCATTTTTCCTTATCAAAAATACCCGTTTTTTATTTTGCTGAAACTGTTTTAAAGTACCATCATAATATACAATTGGAATCCTAAATAAAGAATATTTTAATCTCAAATGCACCACTGTAGCCAGTTTGAACCCTAAATGCCAAAGTACACATTCTAAAATAAAATTTTTAATGTTAATTGAGAAAAACAATTTCAAAATATATTTTCAACAGATACAGTGATGTAACATAAAGCATGCAGTTACATCTATAGTCACTTCAAATTGCATGGTTACAAAAGAACAATAAATACATTTTGAGTGAAATGTAAAAAAGACAATTTATTAAATTATCAATAAAACCGGACTTCAGGCTGTTAAGGAAAAAATTAAAAAATTGCATGTATAGCACTCGGGAAAACCCAGTACAGGAAAATTCACCTATGTCTAGGAGGACCCCAGCATGCAGACATGCTGGGGTCACTTGTGATGACATTCTGGGGTCACTTTGATGCAGGGTCAGACTGGGGGGCACGGGGCCCACCTGGACTGCTGTCCAAGGCCCCCCTCTGGCCCCCCCGCTACCTACTTTGAGGCAAAGTGCTGCTCGTCATACTTGGCCAGGCAGCGTATCGCGCAAAGATAACTAGGCACGCATGCACAAACTGAGCTAGGTGTGCATGCACAAATGGCGCTGCGCCGATTTTTTTGAAAAACTGTTTGGGAGAGGTGGTCTGTCCCGGCGGGGGCCCACTAGGGTCGGGCCAGTCCGACACTGCTTTGATGTATATTACTGGTACCATTGTGTGATGAATTACTAGGCTCACTCTGTCATTTAGGGGCAGATTTATCAAAGGTTGAGGTGAATTTTGAGCTATTTTGTGTAGGGAATAGTCCAAATTTGATTTGAAAAAAAATGTAAAAAATTGAATTTCAAAATTTATCATGTACTGTCTCTTTAAAAAAAATTTTTGACGTCGACCATTCACCATCTAAAACCTGACGAATTGCTGTTGTAGCCTATGGATTACCTCCTAGAACCTATTTGGAGTCAATGATGGACTTTGAAAAATCAAAGTTTTTTTGGGGAAAAACTTCTAATCGAATTCAATCTAATGCTATATTACTTTGATTTGCATAAATTTGGCCGAATACAGACCTATTTGACCAAAAAAAGACTTAATTTCGGTTGGTCTTTTTGAATTTCAAAGTTTTTTTCCATTTCAAATTTGAAATTTGAATTTCAAATTTGAAATTTGAATTACTTCTTCTCTGTAATAATAAAACAGAACCTTGTAATTGATCCTAGAAATAATTAAGGCAAAACAATCCTGTTGGTTTAACTTAATGTTTAAAAGATTTTTAGCAGACTTAAGGCATGAAGATCCAAATTACAGAAAGACACCTTATTCAGAAAGCCCCAGGTACAAAGTGTGGTGTTTATACAAATGGCCTGCAGGTGTCACTGTGCACATGAGTTGTGCTGTGCATGCACAGTACTTTCTTTTTTTTTGTAACTTAAAATTTTTATTAAGAATAAAATTATCCAGAAAAGAAAAATAAAGCAGTCCAAGCTTGCAATATCGCATGTACACATTACAAAAGTGGGTGCCAAATAGCACATGAGCCTTAAACATTACCGCAAGTCTGTATTACAAGCTAAGATCGTTCTGGACATTCTCATACATGCTAAAACAGTAACATAGAAAACAGAAAACAAAAGAAAAAATAAAAACAAAAAATAAAGTTCTACCTTACAAGAAATATTCTCCATAGCAATTAATAAAAAATTAGACTGTACATTGCTTAGTAACTCAGATACCAGAGCAAAGTCCACATCTGAAGCGAACATCATGAGTTAACGAAAAATCAGGAATCTATACAACTTACATCTCAACATTTGCCACCCAGGAGAGCGCAAAAATAGTTAAGGATTTTGTGGTTTTGCTAACATCTCGTAAGGAGCCCAAATAGCTAGAAACTTATGTGTCCTGTTCTGAGTATAAGCAATCATGTTTTCAAAAGCCATATTCGAAATAAGTCTATGGACCTCCTGAACAGATGGGGATTCAACCGATTTCCATTTAGCCGCTAACGTAATACGAGCCACTGTTAATATATGGTTAACCAGAACCTGCGATGAACTAGAAATGTCCTCAATAGGTTTGCCTAATAGGAAGGTGATAGGGTCTTTCACCACATCTGTGCAGGTAACCTTCGAAATTATACTATGGATGTCGGACCAATAGGCAGAAATAACTGGGCATGACCAGAACAGGTGACACAAGTTACCTGGGTCTTGGCAACCCCTCCAACATTGATTCGGGATCTGTGGAAAGATCCTATTAAGCCGCGATGGCGTCATGTACCATTGCATCAGTACTTTATATACATTCTCCTTCTGTCTAACACAAGTGACTCCCTTCTTAGCATTAAGCCAAATAGCCTCCCAGTCCTCTAACGGCAGAATGACATTAAGTTCTTGTTCCCAGAGAGTCATATAATTATGTTTTATGAAATCCAGAGGTGGCAACGTTGAGAGAAGTGCATAGATTCTTGACAGCAGAGCTTTTTGAGGCCAGCCAGCCTTGATTATTGTCTCAAAAGGCGAGAGAGCCAAATTACACTGAGCATGGAGAAATGGTTGTACAAAATGTCGATCTTGAAGATATTCATAGAATTTTAAAGGAACTTCAGGTAGCTTGGCTTGAAGGTCCGTAAATTGGAGGATCTTACAGGTATCATGCGAAATGATATCATAAATTTGAAACAAACCCTTAGTTCCCCAAGTGCGATAGAAAGAAACCTGAGTCCCTGGGATAAATTTAGGATTCAAAAGAAAAGGGGTCAGTAATGAGTGAGAGGAACTTAAGCAACGCTTATCCTTCCATCTATGCCATACGGTAAACAGTGTTTTGGTGGAATCCAATATGGTTTGAGGGATAGTCGGACGAATACCCATATCCCAAAGGAAGGCACCCAGATGTAGTGGCGCTATGAATGAACTCTCAATTTTAGCCCATAGTGGGGTTACCTGAAATCGAGACCAAGCTGCAATCCATCGCAAATGAGCTGCATCATGATAATTTTGAATGGAAGGCACTCCCAATCCCCCTTGCAATTTGGTGGTTGTCAATACTGACTTAGATAGTCTATGCCATTTATTACCCCATATAAATTTATGGAAAGACCTCTGAATATCAGTTAGAGTGGATATGGGAACCAAAATTGGGAGTGTCTCAAAAAAATATAGAAATTTCGGCAAAATACTAATTTTGAGTGCTGCGATACGACCAAACCAGGACAGGGGGTAGTCCGACCATTTATGGAATAACAATTTAGTTTGCTGAATAAGTGGGAGAAGGTTCAGTTTAAACAGATCCTTCTACAGCGGAGAGATACGAACCCCAAGGTAAATCAGTGAGTCCATCTTCCATTTATAACCAAAATTAGATCTCAAAGTGCTCAATAGTGGGGCCTGCATACAAAGGGGTAAAGCCTCGGACTTGTCCCAATTGATTTTTATAACCTGAGAGCGAGCTATAAGCATTAAGTGTCTTGTGGAGAGATGGAAGGGATATATGGGGGTTTGAGAGAGACAACAAAACATCATCCGCGAATAATGCTATTTTGTATTCAATATTGTCTATCTTAACACCCATAACATCCCTTTGCTGTCTGATGAAAGCTGCTAAGGGTTCAATACTCAAAGCATACAATAAAGGCGATAAGGGGCACCCTTGTCGCGTCCCATTCCCGATCTTAATCGACTTCCCCTTTGCACCAGGTAGTTTAAGTTGAGCTGTAGGGAGGCTATATAAGGCCTTTAAAGCTGTTATAAAGGGACCAGAGAATCTCATATGATCTAGTAGGGAGAACAGAAAAGGCCAGCTCAGCCGATCAAACACCTTTTCGGCGTCTAGACTCAAGTCTAGGACCACAAGTTTGTTTTTGTGTTGGATGGTTTCGAGTAGCGCCACCGTACGCCTAGTGTTGTCCCCAGCTTGTCGTCCCGATATAAAGCCCACCTGGTCTGCATGGATTAAAGTTGGGGTTAAGGCAGCCAATCTATTAGCTAAAATTTTAGTGAAAAGTTTCAAATCCGAGTTTAGTAACGCTATTGGTCTGTAGCTCCCGCAAAGAGTTGGATCCTTACCAGCTTTCGGCAGTAGCGTTAGGTAGGAAGTGAGCATTGTAGGTGGAATAGGGGTACCTGTGAGGAATTGATTAAATAAGGCTGTAAGTTGAGGTACTAAAATACCTTGGAAGGTTTTTAAATAGCTATAGGGGAACCCATCCGGGCCAGGCACCTTTCCGTTTGGGAGGGATTTTAACGTGGCTAAGATCTCGTCTGATGTGATTACAGCATTCAGGAGATCTGTATCTTCAGGGTTCAATTTATTCATATTTGCCGCTACTAAAAATTCTTGAAGTGGAATTGCAGACGTGGGGGGGGGGAAGTAGGGGAACATTCCTTGAGATTATAGAGATTATTATAATATTGGCAAAACTGTGTTGCTATTTCCTCAGGGTTATGGGTATATGTTCCATTCGGGAGTTTGATTTTGATTATCGATGACTGAGCCTTCCTATCACGTAATTTGTTTGCCAAAAGGGTTAGAGGTTTATCCCCCTGTTCGTAATAAGTTTGTCTAGACCATTTTAAAGTCTTATCTATCTCACGTAATCTATAATTTCGTAGATCCTGCCGGGCCTGGATGAGTTTTTGCCAGGACTCAGATGTGCCTAACAATTGGTGTTGGCCTTGGAGAAGGTTAAGGGAATCCGTTAACTTAGTCAAGGTGGATAAGCAATGTTTTTTCCTAGCCGTAGTGATAGCAATTATTGTCCCTCTTAGTGTAGCCTTATGGGCTTCCCACAGAATTGGCGTAGAAGGAGCAGTTGGCGCATTTATGGAAAAATATTCCTCTATAGCCTTTGCAAGTTGCTCCTTTGTTTGCAAGTCTGAAAGCACTAGCTCATTCATACGCCAATGTGAAATTCTACTACAAGGGGGGCCATTTATAATATTTAAGACCAATGGTGCATGGTCCGACCATGATATAGGTAAAATGGTAGTCGTAAAATCAGATCTAAGACACGCATGCGATAGGAAAAAGTAATCCAGTCTCAAATAAACCTGGTGTGGGTTTGAATAAAATGTGAATTGCCTATCCCTAGGGTGGTTAATTCTCCATGCATCCTGCAAGATATGCTGTCTCATTAATTGCCGGAATCTTAGATAGAAGACTAGAGTTCTTATCAGGTGAAGGATGAGATCTATCCTTGTCTTGGGAGAATGTTAAATTAAAATCTCCCCCGATAATCGTAGAATGGGATAGTAGATGTTGGTATGTCTCAAGGATTCGTTTTAGAAACGCAATTTGATTTTTGTTTGGGGAGTATATATTAAGAATAGTGAGAGGAGTGCCCGCAAGGGAGCCCTTAACTATGAGAAAGTGGCCCTTAGGGTCCTTATATGAGTCCAAAACCTGAAAAGGGCATTGTTTATGGATCAATACCGCCACCCCAGCCTTCTTATGCGGGCCTGAAGCATATAAAGCCATAGTATAGTGCCGAGACGTAATATGGCATGGCTTAAAATTGGGAAAATGAGTCTCCTGGATTAAGGCTATATCCGTAAGCTGTGCCCTTAGCTCTTTAAGGAATAGACATCTTTTAACAATGGTATTAAGCCCTTTGGCGTTAAGCGAGAGAATCCTCACCATTTGTATAACACCTGAAACCAAGCATTAGATGAGAAACAAAAAACATCATGAGAAGTAAAATGCACAATTCTTACAGGACCAAGAGTAACTCCGTAGGTTAGTGGAGACATTAACTATAACTATAACACAGGTGATGAGAATCATTTCAAAGGTAGACAAAAACATATTCCAACCGAATAAACAGCATAAAAGTTGCAAAAAGTAAATGTACATAAAAAAAGGGAAAAAAAGAAAAAAAGAAAAAAAAAGAAAAAATACAGTCCAGTCTGCTTGAGTCACTGTATCAACTCTACACCCGTGTAGAGATATCCCTCTCAACTACAGTATACTCAAGAAGGTGATAGATGCCTCCAGGCTTCCTTGGGGGGGATGGAGAACAAGTCCAAGCAACAAACAACAAAAGTTAACTCACCAAAACCAAAAAGAGACGGTCCAAAAAAGGTCCAGCTGAGTCAATATCAAGGGAAAACATAGAGACATATCTGCAATACGACATCTGAACTTCAAGTCGGTGCGCCGGAAGGGCATTCCTCTGATGATGGGCGAGCACGTGGGCCTTGAGCTGTGGCGGATGGCGAATGGGAAGGAGATCGAACCGTAGACCAAATCGGTTCGGGGTCCGACCTGGCTGGCACAGGATCCACTGTCGAGGTCTCCGATGGACGATGAAGGCCGAGAGATCGGAGGAAGGTCTTGTTGTCGCTAGGGTCACGAAGAACATGTTGTTTACCAGCTCTGTTGACAATTAAACGAAATGGGAACCCCCATCTATATGGGACACGATTGTCCCGCAAAACTTGAGTAACTGGTCGCAATTCTCTTCGCCTTTGTAAAGTTGCAGGGGAGAGATCGGTAAATATAGTAAGCTTCGTATTTCGATATAGTACCTCTGGGAGTTGGCGACTTTTCGCCAGTACCGCTTCTTTCGTGTCATAGTAATGAAAACAAACCACTACATCACGCGGAGGTTTAGAGTCCGGCGGCTTAGCCGTTAGGGAACGATGTGCCCTATCTAGTCGGCAGTCATCTTCCGTCAAGGTAGGGCATAACTGCAAAAATAGGCCCTTTAGAAAGAGCTGCAAAGCTTGCGGTTCTATCTCCTCCGGGATACCCCGAAACCTCAAATTCTGCCTTCACGATCGATTTTCCATGTCTTCACATTGGGCTTTCAACATGGCTAACTCCTCACGCAAGGCCGCATTATCATCTTCAATAAAGGCATAGCATTGAGTCAAATCATCCGCAACCATTTCTACACGGTCAGTCCGCTCACCCAGATCATCAATGTCAGACCTCAAGGCTTGGATAGCTGTGGCGATAGCCTTGTTTATGGAATGAGTCAAAGTCTGTTGTAGGCCCAAGAGCTGGTCTGATAGAATTTGCGCCGTAACTGGCGTGTTGGGGGAAGTCGATAAATCTGGGGAAGATGTAGCTGCAAGCGGTGACTGACCTGGCGAAGTTGTAGGTTCGGGACCGCTTAGCGAGGAGGGAGAGGAGGGAGAGGTGCAAGCTCGTTCCATCCCAGCGCCATCTTGAAATGCCCGAGTCCGTGACGCAGATGCAGACTTATGCAAAAATGGAGTCAGCATGCCAGTCTGTTCCTTCTTCTTTGTGCTTACCCATAGATAATGAGTGATTCTGGGACCCGAAGCCACAGTAGCTAAGTAGAAAAGCTGATTTTTCTGTCGCTTAAGAGCCTGTTGAACCGGAGCTCAAGCCGTGTGCGTCTTGCTCAGAGCATAGTTGACCACGCCCCATGCACAGTACTTTCTATACAGCTTGGGGTATTAGAGTTGAAGCTACTGTTGATGTTTAATGGCTGCATGAACCTGCTAATAAAGAACTGTTATACTCTACTCATCCTCAGCTACCAAAACACAACAAATTGGCAATGAGATGTCATGTCTCTTGTACCTCTGCAGCAGCCTGCAGCGTTTCTTCCAAACCCTGGTGAGCCTACCATGCCTTTTACTGCTCGTATGTTTGAAAATTACATTATTGATGCTGGCCAAGGGGAGATTTCTGCTGCTAGAAAGTGTGCTTTACTTATTCACTGCCTGGGAGCAGAGGGACAACATATATTCTATACATTGCCATTACCTGATGATTCTTATGAAACTGCTCTTACTGCTATAAAGAACTTTTTAATGACAAGAGTAAATGTGGTTGCTGAAAGATATAAATTCCACCAACATGGACAGCATAATGGTGAATCGACAGAACAATTTGTAGCAGTTTGAGAGAGCTGGTTGTTACCTGTGAGTTTGGGAATATAACAGATGAAATACTAAGAGATCAAATAGTGGAAAAAACAAACTCACCTCGCATTAGAGAGAGACTGCTCCTAGAGCAGGATTTAACCCTTGCAAAGGCTATTACAATTGCTAGCCAAATTGAAACAGCAGTGGCAGAGGCTAAAACTCTCAACTCTCAACTGCTGGGAATGTACAGACTGTGAATTCAGCACTGTGGCCTAATAATGCACAGTCACAGGCAAATTACAGTGCTAAGGAAAGGGATTCACCTACACTGCAAAACCGTGCAGCAAATTTAAATAAAAAATACTGCTTTCGTTGTGGTTCAACACAACACACTGCAAATGATTCTACCTGTCCTGCAGTGCCACAGGAGGAAAGGTAGAAAGGTTTACCACAAGTAGTGATGGATCTTGGCCAGCATGACCATGAGCGAGGGCTCCGTGGATGCAAGACCAGAGAACGGCCATGCTAAATCTGAGCTGTCTGTTGTTTATGGATCTGGACATGCCACAGGTAACCAAAAGCATAAGGTGTAACACTGGAGGAGAGACAGAGAGTCTCTTATTGTGCTCAGGGAGGTGGGAAACAGGAATATAAATTATATTATATAATGCTAATAATTGCAGCAATGTTTTTTTAGAATTCAAGGGTAATTCAAGAACCTGAAACAATGCTGCTGCCATTGCTGGTTGTGTCAATTGCATAACTTCAGACACAGCAATGATTACAGCATCTGAATGATGTAAGCATTCTATTCAGATAAGCAAAAGCATCTGATGTTTAGAGCAAGGCAGAAGCAGAGACAAGCATGTGTACATGCAATTAACATTGTTAATCACATTTAAATGTGTGCAATTCTGTGCAAGATTGAGCCGTTATGTCCCATAAGGAATATAATCTAAGCTTTGGTGAAAGATGCAGGAAAACACGTAATAAACAGTTCAGTAATAGGTGAGTCGTTCAGTGAATGATATAGATTTATAGATAAATAGATACAGTATGTATCTATAAATATATGTGTATACGTGTTTTATTATAGGCGTTTAACTTTTTTATAGGTCTTTCTTCACGTAAGATAGTTATTTATATTACACACCAATATTGTAATTGCATTACTAAGTTTTTGATTGTGTAAGATTCCATCTGCCTCAATTAAGATTTCATCTGCTTCATTTGAAGCCAAAAAGCTGTTCAATCTATTTTTATTTATATATATACTTTCCTGCATCAATCAGGTAGGGGCTGTAATCGAGTCAGCTGTTCCAGGTGTCTCTGAGTTATTTCAAAATTAGTGATGAGCGAATAAATTTGCCTGATGTAAATTTGTTTTGCGAATTTCTGCATTTCGCTACCTGTAAATAAATTTGCTAAACTACCATGAAAATTTGGATGTGCATTCGAAAAGTCGATCGCGTCAAAGTCACCGCTTGTCAACACTATTCAGACGCCCATTGACTTTCAATTTTATAGTTTCATAAATTTTTCACGGTTTCGCGAATTTCGCTGGATTTTTTGCCGAAACGGGAGAAATACGCCCCTTACTAGTCAAAACCAAGTCAAGATCAGATATCAGCCTTAAGTGTAATTTCCACTTCAGTTAGTAGAACAACCCTGTGGTTGACTTGTATGACAATCCATTGGGGAGTTTCTAGGGTGTGGGAGGCCCTGCAACGTATATTAGGGGGTAGAGAAGACTAAAGATGGTGCCCCATCATTGTTTGAACCAGCTCTGTTTAAGATTGTTACCCACCACACGGGTACAGTGAGAGAAAAAAAGAGAATGAGTGTGCGGAGAGTGATACAAAAGTAATGTCTGACCCATTTACAAGCCAGCACAGAAAGGGTTATAACATTATTTTTGTTCTTTTTTTAGATAACTTTTTATAGAGAGAATAACAGAGAAAAAAATCCATATACAATATCCAATGAGTGTTTGCAACAAAGCAAGCAATACGCAATTATTGGGAAGAAAAAAAAAAGATAAATGACCCATATTATACCAGTCTAAAACAGTTTAGTTCAGCCATTTACATATAGGAAAGAAGAAGAGGAGGTGGAGGACCAGGGGGTTAATATTATAGTAATGCCGATGTTAATTATTTTAAGGTCTATTGCTATATGGTTTAAATAAATTCTATGTGGTAAGTTTCAAGTAACTAAGTACAGATTTTTGGTATTGATAAGTAGACATTGTTTTATGAATCTTCTATATCCATATCAGTAAATTTGGATGAGTTGTTGGACTTTAAGCCAGCATGGTGGTAAATTAGGACAGTAGCAACAAATATGTGATCGGTTTCCATTTGGTTGGTTGCATCTCCAGCAGTTATCCGTGACATTCTTGTAAATTTTTGCCAAAATAGTGGGAACTTTATATTAATGGGAAATTGTTTTAAAATGATTTTCCTAAAGTTTACAAGTGGTAGTTTTAAAACAATAAGTTCATTTATGAGATCCCACTATGCTTCTCTAAAGGTTCCCATTTTTGTTTATGTCTACTTGAAGGGCAGTCTGGAGATTCCATCAAGATTTTATATATGAATGTTATTTCATGCATTGGTCTATGTAAATCCATAAAACGTTGCTCAAATGATGGTAGACTATGTTGTTAACTCGAGATGTCTGCAGGAAGTGCTAATATTATTATTATTGCAATCTGTTAGAAGGGGGGTTGAACGATCTCCCTTTTGACCGCAGCTGCTCAAACAGTAGAGCATTAATACATTGCAAATCTTTTTTTTCAGCTGAGACCTTGCTAGTGTCTGGTGGAAAGGTCTTGTTGAAATGTACCTTTAGTGAATTGACAATAGAAATAAAGGGTGTCATTGGTTCTTAACTATAAATTGAGGATTAAAGGGGTGACCCACCTTAAAGTTAACTTTTAGTATGTTATAGAATGGCTAATTCTATTTTCAATTGGCCTTCATTTTTCTTTATTTTAACAGTTTTTGAATTATTTGCCTTCTTTTTCTGAAAAAAACAAAAAAAAAACAAATGCTCTGTAAGACTACACATTTATTGTTATTGTAACTCATCTCATTATTTATATTCCAGTCAAATCAATGCATTGTTCCTAGGGTCATTTGGACAACCCCTTTAACTGAAATGAAAAAGATAAATTAAATAGAGTTAATAGAACAGTGAGAGATAGATGAAACTGATTCACAACCAGCAAGGTTAGACATAATTAAGAGGAGTTATAGTCCTACAATAGGATGGGTGCCACAGTGCCTCATTATCCCCTCCAATGGAAGACACTCAGGAATAGGTATAGTTTCCCTTTGGGGTCTTGGAAGTAGTATTCTGGGGAATACTATGCCCAAACTATTTTTCTTAGTAGAGCACAAGCAGTATTGTGTGTGCCATAAAGGCACCCATGGGCCCATGCTTAGCTCCCCCTCCTTGCATGGTATTCTACTAGGAAAAGTGTCCCTGGCAGCAACACTGAATTCTCTATGGAGTATCTATGCAGAGTAGCGCAGTTGAGCTCATAGGCACCATCTTTGATAGCTTTGGATCCTCTTCTTTCTCTGTGGAAATTTACAGAGCTTTCCATTGCATGCACAACTGCCACTAATACAGACTGGCTCCAACTGCACATGCTCAAAGTTCAAGTGTCTGTAGTCATTTCATGAAGATTCAAAGATGGCGCCAAGAGCTCCTCTGCATAGATAGGTCAGCGTTGCTGCCAGGGACACTTATTCCAGTAGAAAACTATACAGAAAGGAAGCAGGGAGGGTGATGGCTTTTAATTTTTTTTGGGGGGGGTTGCTATCCTTTAAGAAACACACTTTAAAAAATGCTATATGGTTGATTAGGCACAATGCAGGTTGTAAACTAACAGCCAATAAATCACAAGGATGAAGGTGCTTGGGCCTATAGATGCTCTTCAATACTTGTTGCAAGCACCAATTTGCCACCTGCATCTAATTTTAGAGTACTAGCATTCTGGTTCAGGGCATTCTGGTGGCAAGGGAGGTCTGGATATATTACTTGCCTTAAGTAAATTAGATAAATATGACAACAAAAAATGAGTAACATCTTATCATTGTTCTTATATTATCTATTTATTTTTTATTTTATAATGACAGGTTTGTTAAATTGTGTTTATTTTGTTTGTTCTGTATTACTAGAAAATAGACTGTGTGCTTTAGTTTTTCATTGAGTAGCTTAAGAGCAGCATTGGTTAAATATAGTCTTCAGCTCAGGCATAAATAATATAACCTCCAATTAAGCTATATCAATTTAGCAACAGCGTCAAGAAAGCGCTAAGTAAGTTATTGTTGAAAATGCAATTATCTGACTGTACGGAATTTTGTTTATCATAGCATAGCTAATAATGCAATTAAGTAAACAGATTATTGTTTCTAAGAATCACTGCCATGAGATACTTGTGGCCGTTTTGGGATGATTATGGTGAGGAAAATTATATAAATCATTTAACTTGTTGGAAATACTGCTACTCAACTAAACTTTGCTGGACTACAAGCACAGAACAAACCAACATTGTATCAGTGTTTAGACATGCTGGGAGCTGTTATCCAGTAACATCAGGATGATATGCTTAAAGTAATATTGCACAATAAAACCTTTTTTCCAAGCAACTGAATTTGCCATTGAAAATCCAACATGATGTGAAATGTGCAAATCTGACTCTTTTCCCCAAACTTTACCCAGGAGAAGTAAGGCATAGAAACTAATAAAATGTCTGCTTTGAAAATGAGATAAATATTACAGTGCAAGCCTTTTGAAATAAAAAAATAAAGTGGTATAAAGGCAATACCTTTTTTGGCTAACTAATAGAATTAAAAGCTGATTATATTAGTTAGCCAAAAAAAACTACAGTATCACTTTTATACCACTATTTTTTATTTAAAAAGGGTTGTCCCGTAACATTTTACTGGCTAACACGGTACAGCAACTTTACCTGCAATTAAACTGGATATAAGTAATTGCTTCCTGCTGATTGGTTGCTATGACTAACTGCACCTGGGCAAACAGAGGCGTTTATTGCATAACTGCATACATTTTTTGTTCCTGCAACTGGAAGCTTTAAACATCCCCTTTCTATAAAATGTAATGTGAGATAAATGATGCAATGCTCATGAACAGCATTCTTATAGGTGATTTCTCTTGGACCTGTAATTATATTTATTAGCCATGTACCGGGGGAGATTCGGGGAGATTTAGTCGCCTGGCAACTTCGGGTGATTTCGGAAATCAAAGCGCCGCGAGTACCTTGCACTGGCGTTTACTCATTCAAGCAGGCATAAGAAGGCAGTTCGGGGAGATTGTTGCCCCGCAGAAGAGGCGATTAGTCACCAGGCGACTAAATCTCCCAGAATCTGCCCCTACCCTTAAGGTTGACAAAAAATGTTCCAAAAACAAGATTCGCTGTGTTCCTCAGAACGACAAGTATACGTGAGAACCTTGCCTCAGTTTGACAGCGCTATATAAATAAATGATGATGATGATGATGGCAGTTACTGGCCAGTTACCAGGGGTGACAAAAAAATCCTCTGGTAAGTTTAACAGTCGAATTTCTATTTTTTTAAATAGAAATTTTACTCTACTAGTACAGAGTGTGCAATAACGCCTGTTGCACTATGGGGCAAAGTCAGCAGCTATACAGAAGTGCAAAGAGCAGCTTTGTATGTAACTAACTTTAGTTAATGGCTGTAGCAAACTTTGCACAACCACAGTTGTACCTGCAGTAAGTAAATGACTGTTGGGGTTAATTTGGAGCAATTTTACCTAGTAGCACTTTGCAGATTCAGAGAGCAGTCTCAAAATTCTCCAGGAGAATTCTTTGGGATAGCTCTAATGTTGTTATGCCCCATGATTTCAGACCAATGTGCAGACTTCTGCAAGGGACTACTGTCATATTTCTCCATGTAGGAAAAACAATAACTGTGTCTGAATAGATTTAGGTGTGTATTTTCATGAAATATATAGTTTATGGGGACATTTTAGTCTGAAAAACTTTGAGACCTATACATAAATTTGAGCCCCAATATTATCCATTATCTCTGTTTTGAGATGTCTCTGCTTTGAGATGTCTATGGGGTATCATTTTATTCAAGGGAACTTGAAGTTTGTTATTTAGCAGATTTTTGATAATTGCCATGGAAACTAAGTGCTGACTTCCACACAATATAAAATGGGTCTCTTCACCTATTTAGAAATAGTAGCAACAGCTCTGAAGTAGTACATCTCTGAGATATGGAATCTTTTTGTTTCTAACAACACCTTTTTAAATAGAGAAAGAATGTAAGGTAGAAAAGATAAAGCATATTTCCAAATATTTTGCTCATCATTTTATTTTGACTGATGGGTAGAAGAAAATGCATCCACCAGAGTCATGCTTGGACTGCCTCAAATACTTAGACAAATAACGATTTTAGATTCTGTTGCAAGATTATTTTTTTTCTTTCCTTTTTTAATCCCAAAACAAGCAACACTCTCTGAGTTTTCTCAGATCATAAGATCTTATGTGTACCTTTAAGCTATGGAGCTAAAGGCAAACATATATGGAATGAAATGCTTTACTGTTAAAACAAAATGTCTGTTTTGTTATATAAGAAAGTAGAACAAAGCTAATTTAGTTAAAAAAGAAATTCCCTTTGTTGTCCTTTGGTTGCTTGTTTTTTGTTGTAAGTAGGAAGACAAAACGTATAGAAAAGTGGAACAAAGAGACATGTCCATCAAGTTAAACCTTTTTTCCCCAAGGTAAAACTCTTTCCTTGGCTGGTTAAATCCAACCTAGAGCATAGGTTTATGCAAGGGATAATATTGCCCATTTACTATATTGTGGAAAGTGCTACAAACTAACACATACTGTCAAAGGTTTTACTCACAATGTAACTGTTCCCCATTACGTAATTGTAATTCTCTATAATAAACTGATTTTCTATTATTTATTAGAACAATAGTCATTGAAGTATCTATTTTATACATTAGAGAATGCTGTGAGAGAGAAATATCCTTCAAATGATTTTTATATATAATAGTTCTCTAGATACTGAGCTGCTATCATTTCTACAATAGATAATGTATTTCTTGTTACTTTTTCGTTCATACCTTCAAGCACAAAACACTTAGCATTGCCACACCATTTCAAAGTTAACACTAGTTTTAAAACATTGTTGAAGCAAATCATTTGCACCTTCTAGAGATAAGGGGGACATTTTCCTATCTGCATGCAACTTGGAAGTGATTTGGACTTTGTTTATATGTAATGTTGTGTGGGTGTGTGATTGCTACAATGAATAAAAATAATAACACAGTGCGAAGTGTTTGTAGAATGAGGATATACTTGTCTGACAGTATATTTACCTTTCTGCTGCCCTGTGTGTTTCCCATTCATGTGCATGTAAAGCCAAAGAATAATGAAGATAAACTTCATTATAAATTATATACAGTACATGGTCAATAAGAATAATACCCAAGTAGAGCCTATAAACACCACAGAGATAACTCCTTTTTGTATTCAGATGGGCAAATTTTTTAGCCTTGTTTAGGCATGAAAATTACACCATAGACTTGGCCGTCACTGTCTGTGTTGCTGGTGGCAAATTTTTGGCAAAACAAAAAGGGTCAAATTCGCAAAGCCTAGATAGTACGTCTGTAGTTAAATGAGAGTATACTCCCCTTTTCAGCATAAGCTCAATGAATAAGGCATGTGCTGATAATACTTTTTACCTATTGTTTTAATTAAAAAAAATATATATTTTCTGTCCCTTAATGAGAATATGAGATCAGCTTCACTTTAGTACTTACTGTTACTTCCAGACTCCACAGAGCAAGGGTCTGTGAAATTAAATACTTGTTTGTTATTTGAAAATGATTTTACGGTTTATGTTAATGATATCGCTGATGCATTATTCTAGTTTTATTGAGACAGGTTCTAGAGGCTAGCCCTGGAGATGGAGATATTAGGAATGCAATATCCTGATCTTCTCTGGAAGGCAGCATTAGAAGTACAGTATATTAGCATGGGTCAAAACAGTTTATTCTAGAGTATTGAGGTTGTAGTAATAAAATAAATCTAACTATTTGACAGACTTCAAGGGAGTTATTTACTAAACCACAATTTTTTCTGGTCAAATGTTTTTGTGCAAATACTCAAATTTTTTGTGGCAAAAAGTTTTCGAGATTTATTATACCCCGAAGCTGCAAAAAGTCCAAATCCTAAATCTCAAACCTGCCAAGGTAACCTAGAAGTCAATGGGAGATGTCTCTTTTACATTTTGAAGAAATGAGAGGAGAAACATGGTTTGTCAAAATGGATTGTGGTGAAGCATTCAGAAGAATTAGGTGATGGTAGAGTGAAAAATTTGTTATGGTATGACATTGTCCCACTGAACAGAAAACAAAATGTAAGGTGTATCATATATAATTCTGTTATTTGGGTGGGGGCTTAAAGATTTGGGTCAATACTCCATGGAACATTAAGGGGCACATTTACTTAACTTTTTTTTTTGGCTACTTCGACCATCGACAATGAATCGAACGATTTGAACTAAAAATCGGTTGTCTATTCAATAGACTAAGTACTGTCTCTTTAAAAAAAAACTTCGACCCCCTACTTCGCCAACTAAAACCTACCGAACATCAATGTTAGCCTATGGGGAAGGTCTCCATAGGCTTTCCAAATTTTCTGATTGAAGGAAAATCGTTTGATCGATGGATTAAAATCGTTCGATTCAAAGGATTTAATCATTCGATCGAACGATTTTTCCTTCGATCGATCAAAGTATTTGCGGTAAATCCTTTGACTTTGATATTCGAAGTCAAAGGATTTTACTTTGACGGTCGAATATCGAGGGTTAATTAACCTTCGATATTCGACCATTAGTAAATGTGCCCCTAATAGAGATCATCTATAGGGATTGCTTGCATTTGTTGTCATTTGCCATCTAATTGTGGGTAACAATAAAGCACAGGGATTTGGCAGCCCATAATTACTTTTTGGCACAATGGGGTTCACATCAATGTCATCAGTTTTCAACTTATTAATTAAGGAAATCCAGGAGCCAATAGAGGTTGCATGAAATTGTTACAGAGTATGGTAGTCATGGTTATGATATGTTACGAAATGGTTTGATTGTGGTTAAACCTAAAGGTGGGTAATCATGTTAATGAAATAACATTACATACTTTAAGGGCAGGTCCCTGTGGAATAACAGGATGCTCAATAGCAGTGGGTATAGAAATAAATAGTGTTTTGCATTTCTGCTAAGCTAGAGGAGCTTGTGGATATTATGTTTTGTTTGGTAAGGCAGATTGACAAGGTCCTGGCTTTTGTTATGCATTTGTTACCAATGTTTGCATGATAGATTTCAATATGACTTGTTGTATTGTATCAGTTGATGTTTATTGTATTACTACTTTATTAGTTAACCAACAGAAGCAATAAAATCTATGGATAGCATAATTCCAAATCATATTGTCACATACAAGGTAGGTAGCCGAGTGTCAAGTCACATTGTTCTATTCTATTAATTTGCAGATAATTTTGTTTTGCAGTCTATTAATAACAAACAGGGATATTACATTAGATTAGAAATTAGCTACACTACTTTATTCTGCAGTTGATGCATCCGCATAGAAAGCTTTATCTTTGTTACCTCTCACCTTGCACTGGTACACACCACTAATCAATGTCAGTGTCAAAGTTTTTAGCATCTATTGTCCAAGCTTTATTATCAGAAGCAGCATTGCCAGGAATAACAGCTTCTGCTTTGACCTTTAAAACTGTAAAAATTGCTCTGCAAACTAACTAGTCAGGCCTCTCTGTCAGTTTTAACAGAGAGTAGCTGCCATTAAACTGCCCTGTTTATTCCAAAATGATTGGCCTTTAATAGGGTCAAGGAAGAGATTCATATATATTCGGTGCTACACAGGGCTGGATTCACCACAAGGCACATCATTACTGATCAATTTGAAATACTCTTGTTTTTACCATTATAATGTGGGATATATAAAATGTTGGTGCAGAGTCACAGCAAAATAATTCTTTTAGGGCATAAAAAAGGCAGATCATAGAAAAGCAGTCAGTTGTGTAAGTCAAACATTTGTGTTCAGTTTAGAGACTCATAAGGTCAGTGGCCTAAAAACAAACAAAGGCATATCATAACATTTTATAGGGCATACTTATAGCAAAGTATAAAATATTTTACATTAAAATAACAGTGTAAACATCAGTGTTAAAGTAAATGACATATTTATGAAGCTGCAGTGTTCATTTTCTAAAGCTTTACATTTATACCATTCCTCAGGATTACAAAAATAATCAAAGAACTCATAATTCTACAGTATAGGATCCCTTATTCGGAAGCCCAACATCCAGCAAGCTCCAAATTACCAGAGGACCATATCCCATAGGCTTCATTTTAATAAATACAATTTTTTAAAAATTATTTCCTTTTTTTTCTGTACTTGATCATAACCAAGAACTAATTATTCCTTATTGGAGGTAATACAAGCTTTTGGGGTTAATGTTTAAATTAAACATTAATAGTCTGGTGTGTCTCTTATCTTCAAATACAGTATTGTACTTTCATGAACGTTAAATGTCTGGGTATACATGAAATTATGATGGCAGCTAATTCTGTCATTAAGTAACAGACACTTAATTTTTTTATATGCAGGACAGAATGTAAATTCTGCATCCACCCAATGAATACAGTGCTGCCTGTGTTTACAAAGAGGTAAAAAGGGTAAGACATTTAGTTGTTCCCCATCACTTACCCATGTAATTTTTATTTCTTGACCCCTTCCTCACATGCCCAGACTGAAATTCAATATAAACCTTTAAATTTCAAGTAAACACAACCACACAAAATCAATATAAAGCATTATATCTACAGTATAGAATCTTGAAGCAGTCACTCTTAATTTTTAGTAAAATATCCTGATTACTAGTCTGATTATTGCCTCCCAATAACTAGCAAGTGATCCTAGTAATTGTGCATCAAGGCTTACTTAGCATTTTTGGTTACCAGGATAACTTGAGGAAGAATCCTAGTGACCGGATATGTCAATTTAGCCATGATACTATTATGAGGTGAACATTGAAAAAAGAATATGAATGTGGACCTCCATCTATAAGTATCCATACATTGACTGCATCTTCACAGTTTAGCATAGATCTTGTTATATTTGTCTTCGACGCCCCCTGTAGTCCAGGAAGATGCTGTGACCCTTAACCCCCCTCCCCTCTTCAACTGTTCCCAGTTTACAGTTAGCAGCCATATTAGGTGCTCTCTAACTGCCTAACCAACCTTGGTGAAAGAAATATTCTCTGACCTGCTGGTTTGATCATTGTATGGAAGGTTTTCATCAGTTTTGGAATAAATTACAGCAAAATCTGTCTATTCGTGTCAGTCCGGTTGAGTTCAACTGTCTATGGAGATCTGCTAATAACAGTGAGTTGTGTCCTGTAAAGGTCCTGGCCCAGATCTAAGGGAACTATCACTAAGGACAGTGGGTTGAAACAGAACAGTCAGAGAAAATAATTGCCAGCCAAATTAAAATTGGGCCAGCTTTGTGTTACTTCTGAACTTGTAAGGAGCAGCCAGTCTTCGTCATCATCATCATCAGCAGCAGCAGAGTGTATGTGCATAACACAGAATCAGCTGTATATCTGCACACTCCAGTGTCCCCTCAACAAGATTTATCAGCATCCAGTGTGAATAATTACATGGACAGATTTGCTTCAGTCAGGAAGTGCTTCTCTACATACCACTGTTCACACAATACTGGTGTCCATATTCTGCATAGAGACACAAGTGGGATATATTCTATATTGAACTTTCTGGAATCTGCCTGTCTGCTCAACACCTGCCTCTCCCCTGCTCTTAGCTGCGTCACATAGACTTTACACTGAAAATCCTGCAGCCAGTGCAGTCATTGCTATGGTATGTCCCAGTCAGGCTCTATGGCTTCTGTTAAAGGTACTTCAGAATGTGTGTATCAAGAACCACAGTCCACTGGGGTACAATACAGCTCCACCTTGTCAGAACAAAGTATCAGATCCAAAAGGAAGATCATACCTACTATTAAATTAAAGGAAATGTTGAAGATACTAAAGAGCAACTCTCAGATAATCTTACTGAGCTATGGAACAAATCAGTACACTGCATGTCTGTGATAAGTGAACCTGACCAGGAAGTACTGCACCTAGAGGGCACTTTTAAAGGTCTCAATATTGCCTTTTAACGTTATCAGAGACTGAGTTCTAAAAATTCTTCTTTCTTAAAGAGCACCAACACAGAGGATTCTCTATAAGAGTTAAGTAGATTAGATTACCTCAATAAGCACAGAATCAGCCTAGTACAAGAGACCAAGGTGAAGGCTCAAGCAAAATCACACATCAGGGTGATCTTACATCTCATGTCTCTGTATCTTCTAGACACACAAAAAGGTCTTCCAGATCTTCACATTTGAGGTGTACTCCTAGTGAGCAACTACTCAAGGCCCTGGTTGATTTACAGACTGCTAAAACAGAGATTGCCTTTGCTAGGAAGGAAGCTACCCTAAAAGCAGAAATTGAAACTGCTTGTCAGAAAGCAGAAACTGCTCATCAGAAAGCAGAGATTGAAGCTGCTCTTCAGAAAGCAGAAATAGAAGCAAAGACTGCTCGTCAAAAGGCAGAAAGGGAAGCAGAAACTGCTCATCAAATGGCAGAAATGGAAGCAGAAACTGCTTGTCAAATGGCAGAAATGGAAGCAGAAACTGCTCATCAAAAAGCAGAAATGAAGGCCAAAATGGAGATCTTGCAAAAAGAACGCGACCAGGCAGCAGCATTGGCAAGACTAAAGGTGGCCATACATGGATAGATCCGCTCGTTTGGCGATGTCGCCAAACGAGCGGATCTCCCTCTGATATGCCCACCTTGAGGTGGGCAATATCGGGCAGATCCGATCGTGGGCCCTAGGGCCCAACGATCGGATCCTAGCATTCCAAAACGGGCGGTCGGATCGCGGGACCGCATCAACGAACAGATGCGGCCGCGATCCGACGGGATTTTTAAACCCATCCGATCGAGATCTGGCCGACTTTCGGCCAGATCTCGATCGGGGAAGCCCGTCGGGGGCCCCCATACACGGGCCAATAAGCTGCCGACACAGTCTGTCGGCAGCTTTTATCGGCCCATGTATGGCCACCTTAAGAGTTTTAGAACAAGTTGCTAAAGAGATTAATAGTGACAGTGTCAGTCTGATGGACACAGAGGACTCCATCAAGTACACCAAGGATTACATCTTGAGCCAAAATAGCAGGCACTCACTTGTTCTGATATATCAAAACACACAAGCAATTCCTCAAAACAGTCACTTCAAGGCATGACAAAGATTCTCCACAGCTCTAATTAACACAATGAGTGTTCTCTTTTGCTTCAATACCTGTGCTCCAAACTATAACTATAATTCGAGGTGTTGACATACTTCCTGACCCAGTATAACACATGGTCAGTCATCTACCTTCTGACAACGCTGCTGCGGAGACATACCCCACTATGATAATGGACTATAAAATGAATCCTAAGCTAATACCTCTGCATCACCTTACTTCCCTGAGTCATTCAACACCAATATGCCAGACAGGGCTGGCTTTCATCAGATTGCAGCTTCTTGCCCAAAGCCTGACAGAACTGAAATATCAGACATTGTCAAGTTCATGGCTTACCGTGAACTCACCGGCACCAGTCTTTCAAAGTTCGACAACCGATCAGAAACCTACAGGGGCTGGAAGAGTACATTTGAGGCAGTCATAGCAGATATTGGTATTACAACCAGACAAGAATTAGATCTACTGATTCAGTGGCTTGGCCCACAGTCTTCAGAACACTTTAGAACTCTGAAATCCATTTACACTGGCAATGTAGCTGCAGGTCTCACAGCTGCATGGGAACGCCTGAAACAGAGCTATGGCAGTCCAGAAGCCATTGAATGTGCTTTATTTAAAAGACTCCTAAGTTTTCCAAAAATATCTGGAAAGGACAATCAAAAGTTTCAAGACCTGAGTGACCTCTTGCTTGAACTTCAGTTGGCAAAAACTGATCCTTGCTTGCCAGGTCTCAGCTATCTTGACACTGCTCATGGTGTTAACCCAATAGTAGCAAAGCTGCCATATGGCATTCAAGAAAAGTGGGTAACACAAGGTTCTAATTATAAGGTAAAAAAAACAAGTATCTGTTCCACCATTTTCTTATTTTTCTTACTTATCATCAAAGAAATAGCAAGCATAAAGAATGATCCAAGCTTTATATTTAGTGAGGCAAGAATTCCTAGCCCTCCTTCACCAAATCATACACACACCAATAACAGGGATCACAGCGGTCGCTTGTCTGTTAGGAAAACAGATGTTGTTCCTGCAATTACTTCTCACTTCAGGGTGAGAGAATCGAAAACCCAAATAGACAATGTCCTATTCACAAGATGCCTCACCCGCTCAAAAAGTATCTTGGCTTCAGAGCAAAACCAATGCAGGGATGCAAGGAACTCAAAGAAATTTAGCAGCTACAAGTGCTGTGCCTCTGTGAACCATCTTGCCAAGGACTGCACAGCCATTATTAAATGTTTAGAGTGCAACAGTGACAAACATGTGTTGGCCTTCATCAAAAATCTTCTCCAGTGCTACCTTCATGCACTTCTCCCCATGGAAATCATCCATCACCCTTCACTTAAGGAGCATAGCCAACTGCTTACCAGTCATTGACAAGAATGCCAACATTCTCCTTTTGCTTGGCAGAGATATCTAGCGAGTACACAAGGTACGACAGCATCACAATGGGCCTCATGATGAACCTTATGCTCAACGCCTTGACCTAGGATGGGTCATCATAGGGAATGTCTGTAGAGATGGGAAGAAGAAACCCACTAATATTTCTTGTTACAAAACTCATGTACTCCCGAATGGACGCAGCACTTATTTGGAACCATGTTCACACCACTACTGTGTAAAAGAATGACTTGAAAGCACCTTACAGTTTTAGCACATCACACAGAGTAGTGTGAATTCTCACCAGTCGAAGGGAGACACTCTCAGTAGCACTGTGCTCAAATCAACCAGCAATGACTGCAAAATAGTTCTCACAACTGAGGATAAAGTATTTCTCCAGGGGAGGTCCATCAGCTGGGTAGCCCCTTTATCTTACTGCATACAAAGGCAACATTTGCCTGAAAATAGGCAACAAGCAATCTCTTGCCTCAACTGTTTCAGTCAAGAACTTGTGGCAATAAAGGCAGACATTCAACAGATGTTCCATAGTTTAATTGTTCGTGAGGATAGCAGGAACTACCTACAGTTACTATGGCATCATAGAAATGACCAGAATGATAAAGTGATGACTACCTCCTGAGGATATACCTCTCCTGCCGTTGCTATATACAGTTTGAGAAGGACTACTCCAGAGGGTGAAAGTGAACATGAAACTAAAGCTCATCAATCTGTCGAAAGTAGCATCTCAGCTCCAGTCTCCTTCCAAGGAAACCTGTTGCATAGAAAGCTGACTTCTAAAGTGAACAACCCCTTCTCATGGCAGTACATCTCCACTTATCTTATCCCAGCAGACTTTACCACAAGTTTAACATCTGCTACAAGTCACAGCAGTAAATTAACATGTTTGTCAGCTCCAGACTTCTACCAAACGGACAATTCTTTATGTCTGACACCTTCAAACTATTTTACCCACGCCTTCCAACGTTTCAAACTCTTCTAATTCAAGAGAATACTCAAGGACACTTTCATTACAGCACACTCTGTGCACATCAATGGAAGTACATCCGTCATCTTTCCAATGTGCTTCTGAACAACTAGAGAATGGAGTACTTGTATTTGCATTTTAAGGATTCTAAACAAGTTGCAAAGGCTAAGCCTCACCTACTCGTTCATCAAAATGAATGACTCATCAGACTTACAAAGACTTTACCTAGTGATGGTGGGGAGATATAAAAGGTACCAGGTCCAACTACCTGGATTTCTTCAGACTTGTTACTGAAATAGTCTTATTCATATCAAGAGAAGTCTTTACTTCACCTTACACCTAAGCACCCTGAGGATTGATGATTCAGATCCTGATGATATGAACTCAAGATGCCTGCAAAGACTTTAATACTGTATTGCTATGCATACCTTTTTATTATTGTTGTTTTCTCTCTATCTTGTTACAAGTTCTGGAGTACAAGAGTCAAACTTTTATGGACTTGTTTGGTATATTTATAGGTTTTGTTATTGTGAAATCTAAAGATTTCAGGCGGGGAGTGTTATGTTACACACAACTTGTCTATTATTGTTTTCGTTGTGTAATGCATCTTGTTCTATTTGTCTTCTCCTCCCCCTGTAGTCCAGGAAGATGCTGTAACCCTTAACCCCCCTTCCCTCTTCAACTGTTCCCAGTTTACAGTTAGCAGCCATATTAGGTGCTCTCTGCCGAACCAACCCTGGTGAAAGAAATATTCTCTGACCTACTGGTTTGATCATTGTATGGAAGGATTTCATCAGTTTTGGAATAAACTACAGCAAAATCTGTCTATTCGTGTCAGTCAGGTTGAGTTCAACTGTCTGTGGAGATCTGCTAATAACAGTGAGTTGTGTCCTGTAAAGGTCTTGGCCCAGATCTAAGGGAATTATCACTAAGGACAGTGGGTTGAAACAGAACAGGAGTCGTTAGTCCACAAGGTAAGTTATATGGCCATGCTTTGTTTGAAGAACTGTGATTCCATGTGGCTTGATCCACTACTGTAATGGAATCTACCTCTGGTCTCCAAGATGGCGTCCAAGATGGCGACCACCTGCTTCACCACATGGCTCCTGCTGGGCACAGCTCTATGACATCACCTTGTTTCCACTCCAGGATTGGTCGTCGGCGACGGAACGGACGCCGGCATCAGAATCGGGCGCCGGCGTCAAAGACGTCAGCGTGAGGACGCTGGCGTCTGCGTCTGACGCAAGCGCGTCAAAATTTGGCGCCAACCCAGAGACTATTTAAACTTACTTCCCCTGCCAGTCCTTGCCCAACTATAGGTTCCTGTTACTGAGTTCCTGGGTGTTATTGACTATCTTGATTCCTGTGTACCGATTTCTGCCTGTTCTTCGATTTTGCTTGTCTTCTGCCTGGTCTGACCTATTTGCCTGTATTTTGACGATTCTTTGGATAAACCCTTTTGTACCTCGAACCTGGTCTGGTCTCCTCTTTGGTCTACACTATTACTGTGCCTTCGGGCTCGTTACAACTACAATATTTCAGCAAAAATGTTAAAGCAAAATAACAAAAATGTGTCAAGACAATGGAAATTTCTACACACTGATGTGTCATTCTCTATTTAAATCATGTTTTGTGGCCAATACTTATACTTAGATTATAACTTCAACATTTGCTCATTTACAAAGATACATTTGTAATTTGCTAACGATAGAATGTTATCAGTTCAAACTTGAAACTGTGGGTTGTTGCACAATAAATATTTTAAATTGTGAAAATGTTAATAAGCCATGACAGTCTCATGCAGGCATTTTATATAATATAGGCAATAAAAGAATTTCCTTCTCTAACCTTGGCATGATAATGTGATGTGAATATTGTATTTGCTTGCTGGTAGACACCTTTTTAATATCCTTTGGAATTAATTACAGCACTAAAATCAACAACAAATATAAAAAAATTATACAAGGTGCTCATTAAAATCAGATGTTACTTCAGGGGAAAAAAAAGACAATTTTTAAGACAAAAGTATATTGTTTAAGTTTTAGGATTTATATTACAGCTCATTACTGTCATGTCTAGGAATTTCTAAAGGGAATACTGCATAGAATATATTTATAATAAATGTTCAGCTTATCAATTTGTTTTTATATATTTTTTTAATACAAAACACTGAACCCAGCTTTTACTTGCAAAGAGTCGCTGTATTATTTTATTGAATAAACAGTTCTTTGTCATGAAGCCTTGTCTCTTTTTGTTCTTTAAACGTTTATAAAGTTAGGTACTGCCCTAAAAGCAGTTAGAGATAGTGATGGGTGAATTTGCGTCATTTTGCTTTGCCGAAAAATTTGCGAATTTCGCGAAACGGCAAAAAATTCACGAAACAGCGCCGGTGTCTAGTTTTTGACGCAAATTTTCTTGCCCGTTTCGCGAATTTATTCGCTGGCGGCGAATCGCAAAAATTTGCCGCGAATTTGCGCCTGGCGAATAAATTCGCCCATCACTAGTTAGAGATAATTTCACAGGGTATGCCCTTTTGCAAATGTGGTACTATTTCTAAAAAACAATATTTGTATTTGAAAATACCTATACCTAAGCCCTAAGCCCTGGACCTAAACACGTTCCCCTACACGGTGCGAGTGACATCAGCTCATCATTCAGCAACCAGCTTGGCCCCCTACGCTTGCAGCTCCTTCACTGGATTTCCTGTGGAAATCTGTGGAAGAGGTTGGCCGATTTTTTTTAAATTGAAAAAATAAATGTATAGGCACCCGCCCCCCAAAACCTTCCGCCCTAGGCACAGGCCCTTGGGTGCCTTAATATAAATACACCCCTGGTGAACACATCAAATTAAGCAGAATCTTGTTTAGAAACAGATTAAAGATAGCTAAACTATGCTGAGCTGATAGCAAACCCACTGCAACAAAAACCAAAAGTTGTCCTTTAAACAAACATTTTTATATGTATATGTTTTGAATAAATATCATGGCAAGCCAAATGAATAAGTTACATATTGACGCAAGATTATTTTGTTACAATGCTGTTGTGAAACATGATGAAGATACTGAGGATGGAGGAGAGCTGACTATACTGTAGGTACAATGTTTGAAGAGAACAAGCAGCAAAAGGAAATAGAGGATAAATATGTACATAAAAATCTTACAGATGAGTTGAGGAGTTCCCATATGGTCAAATGAAGCAATGCTCTTTGATAAAATATCTATCTATCTATCTATCTATCTATCTATCTATCTATCTATCTATCTATCTATCTATCTATCTATCTATCAAAACTTTACATCAAAAAGCATATCACTATTAAAATGGAAAAGACATAGTAAATAAATAATAGAAATAGTAAAAAAGTAAACAACCCCCCCAAAAAAAACACATATATTACGGGGCATATTATCAAGGGTCGAATTGAAAAAAACGTCAAAATTCAAATTCAAAAAGACCAACCGAAATTATGTCAACATTTTTTTTGGGCCAAAAAGGTGCCTTTTTGATTGAATAGGTCCGTATTTGGCCGAATTTGAATAGTTCGAATCAAAGGAATATCACATTTGGTCGAATTCGATTCCCAGCTTTCACCCCAAAAAGTTTTGATTTTTGAAAGTCCACCAATTGACTCCAAATAGGTTCTAGGAGGTCCCCCTTAGGCTAAAACAGCAATTCATCAGGTTTAAGATGGTGAATGGTCAAAGTCAAATTTTTAGAGAAACAGTACATGATAAATTTCAATATTCAAGTTGTTGTATTTTTTTCAAATTCAATTCGAATTTGGACTATTACATAGTCGAAGTAAAAAATAGCTAGAAATGCAAATTTTTTTCATTCAAAAATTCACCTTGACCTTTGATAAATCTGCCCCTAAATGTCAAAAACACATTTTTATCCAAGTATTTACACAATTTAAAGTGAATTGCAAGGACCATATGAAATATAAAATCATTGAAAGTAACCCCACACACTAGCTCATAATAATACATTTTACTTGCATATGTATCCAGGGATGGGCGAATTTTGCCCATTTCGCTTCGCCGAAAATACACCGCTGGTGAAAATTCAACAAATGCATTAAAGTCTATGGATGATTTTTTTTTTTTTTTTGATGCACGACATTTTTTCCGACATTGCAGTCTATGGGCATCATTTCTGTGGCGAAATGCTTTAAAAAAAAAATTGCTCATCCCATAACACTTTAGGGCAGTGATCCCCAACCAGTAGCTCGCGAGCAACATGTTGCTCACCAACCCCTTGGATGTTGCTCCCAGTGGCCTAAAACCTGTCGAATTTGTGTTTTAGCCTATGGGGGACCTCCTACAATCAATTTGGGGTCGTTTGGTGGACTTTATAAAAAAAAACCCTTCGATTTGAATTCTCGTAGACTTTGTAGCTCAATCCTATTCACTCATTTTTTTTAAAAAAAATAGCTTTTTTAATAAATTTCAAAACTCTCAAACTCAAAATCTGACCCAGGATAAATCTGCCCCTAGGTGTAGCTATTAAATATAACAAATAGTTCATCATGAGTAGTAGAAGAATTTGAGAAACATATGATAGTTTGGGTGTTTCAGCTCTGCAATAGCATATACATTGGCTAACCTTGTTAGAGAAGCATCTTTCCTCTATGCTATAAATGTTCCTCATAGAAATTAAAGGCTCCCATGTTGCCAATTTTATACAAACAAGGCAGCTGGACAGATCCTTGGAGAGTTTTGGAAATTTTGGAAATAGTTCTGATACCAGCGGGCAGTGACGGGCCTGGCTGGCTGTGTCCCCCCTCCTCCGGCATCCACAATCTTTCATTAACTTACGGAAGAGCGGAACACTACATCAGTGAGGGGACATTGGCCCAGGCTAGGGACAGGCAATAGAGAAAGTACATGCCTGCCGCCTCCCCCCCAACTTTGTGCCCTAGGCAGCTGCCTCTTCTGCCTACTCCTAGTTCCAGCCCAGCCAGTGGGCACTGTTTGAGTGCACTTTGTGAAGGAAGTGTGCGCCCATGTTTATAAGGAGCCTTTACCACTTCTTATATAGGTTTATATTATCCTCATCATATTCTATCATTTAGTAATACTTCAGATAGAAATGTGCCCATTTAACATTTTCTTAGTCGATTGTATAAATCCATACTATACAGTTTACAAATGCACTTATATTGCATTTCTTAAACTTTTAAGTTTGGTCTAGTATACTCAATCAATTCATATTTTAAATACAACTTTAAAGAATAACACAGTATGAAAAATAATTGAACCTTATCATATTATACAAGTTAACAATGATATTCCATGTATGCTAATCAGTGACTGAAGACTGAAGAATTAGTTCAATTTTGCATGTCAAAAATGTATATGACATTATAGTGACATCGCTAGATAAGTTGCATAACACAGATATATCAGAAAGTCGCCTTGTGCCCAAAAAATAGAAGATGAAGAATATATTTTAACTTATTTGAATCTAGTATCTAGTTGAAATACGTAGGTCTAATGCAACTGGAACTGAGTCTTCTTAAAGGATAATTCAACCTGTAATTAAAAAAACCCTGCCTCCCTGCACCCCCCCAGCTTACCTGCCCCCCGGGCAAATGTCCCTAATTTTTTACTCACCCTCCATGCAGATTCTGGCCTTGGCATTCACGGACACCATCTTCTTTCTTTGGTCTGTTTCTGAAGTTTCGGTGCATGTGCAGCTGGAGTAAATTTTCAGTCCAGAACCACTGCGCATGTGCCGAAAGTCACGTCACATTTCTTAAACATTTTCGGAAATTTTCGTGACTTTTGGCACATGCACAGTGGTTAGGAGGCAGAAATTGAATCCAACTGCGCATGTGCCGAAAATGCCGCCAAGACACAAAGATTACATATGTTACCGCCCAAGACCTTGCTCATTTCTTTAATGAAAAAATCAATCTCATTAGGCTGAGCATACCGTCCGACAACAATCTCAGACCAACGTGCAGTCCACTCACTTCTACTTTGCACTCCTTCACCCTGCAACTCTAGATGAAGTTAGCAAACTTCTAGCCAGCTCAAAACCCACCACCTTCTCCCTTGACCCCATACCCTCTCGCCTTCTCCACCCAATCTCTGATACACTCTCTCCTGCACTTACCCACCTATTCAATCTTTCACTCTCTACTGGCCATCTTTATACAAACAAGCACTAATCACTCCTATCCTCAAAGAACCTTCCCTTGATCCCAGCTCTCCCACTAACTATCGGCCGGTCTCCCTTCTTCCATTTGCGTCCAAATTACTAGAAAGGCTTGTTTACAAACGCCTGATCCAGCATCTCACTCACAACTCCCTCCTCGACCCCTTGCAATCTGGCTTCCGCCCATCACACTCGACTGAAACTGCACTCACCAAAGTAACCAATGATCTTCTTATGGCAAAGTCTAAAGGTCATTATTCCATTCTAATCCTTCTAGATCTCTCTGCAGCCTTTGACACAGTTGACCACACACTCCTCCTTGACATTCTACACTCAGCTGGCATTCGGGACACTGCTCTTTCATGGCTAACATCTTATCTGTCTGACCGTTCCTTTAAAGTTTCCTTCTCTAACTCTACTACTTTCCCACTCTCTGTTGGAGTTCCTCAAGGCTCTGTTCTTGGCCCCCTGCTGTTCTCGCTCTATACAACTTCACTAGGAAAACTCATTCAGTCATTTGGACTTCAGTATCACCTTTATGCTGATGACACCCAACTCTACTCGTCTACTCCTGATCTTTCTAATTCTGTCCTTTCCCAAGTCACAGACTGTCTCTCTGCTGTCTCCTCCTGGATGTTACAGTGCCACCTGAAACTGAACCTTTCTAAAACAGAACTCATTATATTTCCTCCAAGATCTTCCCCTGTCCCTCAGATATCACTCACCGTAAACAACACCACCTTTCATTCCACCACACAGGCACGCTGCCTAGGACTTATCTTAGACTCTCATCTGTCTTTTTCACCACACATTCAAACACTTGCAAAATCTTGCCGTATTCAACTGCGCAACATTGCTCGAATACGACCCTATCTCAGTTCAGAATGAACTAAAACACTGATTCAGTCTCTCTTCATCTCCCGCCTTGATTACTGCAACTTACTCCTCACAGGTATTCCAACAAGTCACCTTTCACAACTCCAATCTGTTCTAAACGCGGCTGCTAGACTCATTCATCTAGCTCGCCGCTCATCATCAGCTGCTCCCATATGTATGTCCCTTCACTGGCTTCCAATCTCTTCTAGAATCAAATTCAAATTACTTACACTCACATTCAAGGCCCTTAATAATGAAACCCCTCCCTATATTTCATCTCTAATCTCCAAATACTCTCCTTCACGAAACCTACGCTCTGCTTCTGATCTTCGCCTCACTTCTCCTCTGGTCACTTCTGCCCATTCTCGTCTACAAGACTTCTCTCGGGCTTCTGCTTTTCTCTGGAACTCTCTGCCACAAGTTGTCAGACTTTCTCCTTCCTTTCAAACTTTCAAGCGCTCCTTAAAGACCCATCTGTTTAAAGAGGCCTATTCGATGTACCTTAATTAATCATTGCTTTATCAAAAATGACAAATTGTTTATACAATCCTAATGTCTCAATTGTAGCCTAACCTTTTAGTTTGTAAACCCTATTGTACTCTGTAGTCCTTGTCTGTTATCCACCATTTATTCCCTGTTTGCTATAACTGCAGTAAAGCACTGCGTATCTTGACAGCGCTATATAAATAAATGATGATGATGATGATGATGATTACTGGAGAAGAAGATGGCTGCCATGAACTCCGAGGCCAGAATCTGCAGGGAGGGGTTAGCAAAAAATTAGGGTCTTTTGCCCGGGGGGGGGAGGTGGGTCTACCCAGGGATGGGGGAGGGGGTTTTTATTGCATGTTGAATTCTCCTTTGAAAAAAGTTTTCACCACCAGTAGCTTCTTTGGTTCAAACTGCCAAAAATGAGGGCTACTATATGGTTGGATAGAAAAACAGATCATGTTCATGGAAAATATTTTCATCAGCAGGTAGCATTTACTGGTCATTTGTTTAATAGCATCTTATTGGTTACTATAGGTGACTGTTCCTGAGCAAACTTAGTACCTTTTATTACATTAGTGACATTTTCCAAGGTGCAAGATGATAGCAGGGCACTTTTCTGTTTATGAGCTCAATTTCTAACCTTCATTTTGGATATTTGTTGTTACCCTTTAATATTTACAAATTAGGTTTTTCATCTATAAAGTCTCCTGTTCATAATTTCATACAAGCAATGAATAATTTGGAAAGATATGTCTTACATTTAAAATAGTATTTACAGCTATACAGATTTACGGTGATAAGTAATAACGAACTTCTAAAAAAATCTTTAAAATAAATTTTTCACTTCAAAAATGTGATTTTTTTTTAGTTTTAAGCATATTGTATAAGAGTAGCAAACAATAAGCAGTTTACAGCATTTAATTAATCACAAATTAGCGTTTGCAGCCTCAGTTATCAGGCTGTATTGTCAGCTTTATACATTAAGGAGCTTGTTCGTTTTTGAAAACCAGATATTTTGCATTAGCATTATTAGTTAATCTGTTCTCCACTAATAAACTGAAACTTCATTAGCTTCCATGTTACACGTTTACTTTAACTGTTGGCATTTTAAGAAAGTATTACTTCAAATTACACAGATTTTTTTTTTTGCTAACCAATAAGTTACTACTGATTATCATAATCAAATTTAATAATGTCAATACTTACCAATTAAGGTATGAAGAAAAAGGATTTTAACAGAAATAAATCTACAGTATCTTTTAGTGAGTTGATTCCTCAGGGACAATTTTGTAGTTACTCCAGCCTGTTTATATAAAAAATGTTGGCATTTGCAAGAAGATATGTTATGATTCTCATAATAAGGGTATATATCCTGCAGTAACATTTTTACGATCTTTTTCTTAGAGTAACTCTAATGTAAAATAATGGCGGCAAGTCTGGTGGTCGCACTGGAGGGGGGATTTGGTAATGAGTACATTACAGCGAGAAAGCTGATGGATACACAGGTGAAAATCCCTCTCCCCTGGTGGTCTCAATGTAGATTTCAATCTGAGAGCATGTGGATAAAGTTTTTTAACAACGTGAGTTTAATTGGATTGATAAAGTTGTAGACTTCAAGGTTTAAGGACAATAAAGAGTGAATTCTTTGAAGACACATCATCACGCTGGAAGAAGCCCAACAGCCAAAAAGCCTGTGGATGTTGATGGACACCAACGTTATTTCGGCAATGGCTTTGGGAGAACTTTATTGATTTTAAATGCGGTTTTAATAAGGAAATTTGTGAGTGCAATTTTATTATTTATTAAATGCTTGAAGGACACTTTTGCACATATCACTTTTATGTATAATATCTAGTGATGGGCGAATTTATTCACCAGTTGCGAATTCGCAGCGAATTTGCGCGATTTGCCGCAAGTGAATAAATTCGCAAAACGCCCGCAAAATTTGTGTCCAAAAAAAATGGTCACCGGCTTCAAAAACTCCGAAAAGACTCCGGCATAAGAAAACAGACGCCGGTGCCGTTTTGCAAATTTAGTTTTGTTTCACAAATTTCAGCGCAAATTCGCCCATCACTAATAATATCATTGCATTCATATTGAAAATGGGAATATATATATATATATACTACCCCTTAAATCTCCAGACAATTTCACAAAATAGGTAGCACATTTTACTTTGCCCAGAAAATGTTGGGAAACCAAGGGAAATTTTGCGAAATTACAAATTTTGCAGAAATGCATTACAGTGAATGGGAAGTTGATCTTAAAGTGTTGTTAGCTTCATTCCACTATGCTACAACTCTTCTTCTAGGTGGGGGGTGGCTCTCATGTTGTCAATTTCTTCCAAACCCATGCCCAGTCAAGTCCTTAAATATATAGGAGGAAGGTTGATGAGGGCTCCCAAACCACTGGTTGCTATGCAAGGCCGGGTGTAGTTAATAATGGCATCTGCATTTTTTATCCAGCACAACAGACCACATTTTTCCCCAGGCGAAACAGATCGATTGGCAAGATTTAACCGTAGACTGAATGAAAACGATAACTCATCCCTAATAACCCAAATAGTGATAAGGTTTTATTAAATGATAATACAAGCATGTGACCAGTTATGAAGAATGCTCTGGATCTGAAAATCATGTAAATAACCCTATTAGGCTGGTTTTGCTTCCAATACAGATTAATTATATCTTAGCTTGTATCAAGTACAAGGAACTGTTTTATTATTACAAAATAAAAATGGAAATCATCTTTAAATATTTGGATTATTTGGATAGAATGGAGTCTATAGGAGACGGCCTTCCCGTAATTCTGAGCTTTTTGGATAAGGGTTTCCGAATAATTGATCCCATATCTGTTTTATAAGCAAACACTACAATAAAGGCAGGTAACACACAATTTAATTAATAGTTTAATAGTTAACAGTTTATTAGTAGAGAATACTCTTGCAGTTTGGGAAAGGTTTCTCTGTAACACAGCGTGGTTGATTACATTATAATACACAAAAGCCATCAATATCTTGTAAATTATATCCTTATATACGGTGAATTCTGATATCAGTTATAAACGGTAACGGTTCTGATGTCATTTCTGTCACATGACTCACTGAAATGTGTGTATTGTAATAAATAATGTACCCACAGTTGGTAAATATGAGGATATTAGAAGTAACCTCGGCCTTCGGCCTCGTGTTTCTATATGGTCATGAAACGCCTTGGTAACTTATAATATCCTTATATTTTACAAGAAGGGGTACTTTATTCACTATATATTTAACGCCAATGATTCCCTTCAGCCACCTAACCTAGGTTTTGATTAGCTTGCAGCCTTTACGGTTACTTTAATGTTCACTATATATTTAACGCCAATGATTCCCTTCAGCCACCTAACCTAGGTTTTGATTAGCTTGCAGCCTTTACGGTTACTTTAATGTTGCCTTGCACATTTATGCCTGGTTTGACATCACATCATAATAAAAAAAAAAAGAAAATCTGTTAACACAAGGATGCCCCAAATTCACTATTTGGGATTCGGTCAAATACCGAACAGAATCTGAATCCTAATTTGCATATGTAAATTAGGGGGAAAGGAAAAAGTTTGAAAAACATTTTTACTTCCTTGTTTGTGACAAAAAGTCACTTGATTTCCCTTCCCACCCCTAATTTGCATATGCAAATCCACACTGCCTATGCACATGTCATTGTGGCTTTTATATTAATAAATGCACTCTCTTATAATAAAGAAGGATAGCGGTTCCATTTTTTGTTAAAACAAAAACTGTTTTAGGTGCCAGGAAACAAAATAATTTAGGTGCCAGGAGACCCAATACTTCAATAACACCGGAAATCTTGTGACAAGTGTTAATTTTATCAGGAGCTGTAAAAATGAAAATGACACCGATTTAAGATACAAGTCAAAATTTTATTTTTTTGCTCATTTCTTCACAACTAGCTATATTTTTAGTGTTATGCACACCTTTGGTTACAGATAAAATCTTTTAGCTCGAAATAACCTGAAGCAAGTGCATACTGTTCTATAACAACCATGGCTTAATCATGTTAGACTAAATCATTTTGCTAAATCATCATTAATTATTTTGCTTAAGGCCTGACTTAACAGTCACACTGTCTAAAAAATATTTATCTGAGTGAGCAATTTGTGAAAGAAAATCTCCTGGGTAAATTCTATAAAAGAAGGATATAATTGGGATTTATTTTACTGCATTTTATAAGCAGGTACAAATCTCCATAGGTAGCGAAGTACAATAGGCACACTTCATGTGGATTAGCAATTACTGTGTGTTCACAGCTATCAGTACAGCCAACAGGTGACCTGACGAATGTCTCATTCATACTGAGTCTTAAATCAATGATCATAATTTCTGTCCTGAACCCGTGGTTGGGTTACGCTTTCAAAGAGGATAAATATCGGGAGTTGTTTAGAAGTGGAAAAAATGGAATCTTGGAAATAAATGAACTCTATGATGTACAAAATATGGCTTAATTAATGTAACAAAGCTTAGAGTTTATTATTAAAATATTGATGTTTATGATTAGCTAGATCTACTCGTGACACTAAATGCAAAGACAACTAAATTTAATGAAATTTGTCTCTCATAGGCCAATAATGTTAATAGACATGGGGGGGGGGGGTTTCCAGTGTTGGGCAACTCCCAATGTAAAAAAAATGCAATTTTTTTTATCCAGACTGGTGCCACCAGTATGAGGATATTTCATACATAGCCGCTATCCTACCTATATTTTCCTAGGCTTGCTTGTGGCATTCTCATACTTCCAGACAATAATACAGATACAGCATCTGTTATCCAGAATGCTTGGAACCCGGGGTTTTCTGGATAAGAGATCTTTCCAAAATTTGCATCACTATACCTAGTCTGCTAAACGTTATTTAAAAGAGTACATTATACTCTGTTAAATAAAGAAGGAATGTGCTAAAAAAAAAAAGTTTCGGGTTGATTTATTGAAAATGTCTGCAAACATGCTACTAGTCCCACCCATCTGCTCCACTTCCTGCTGCCTCCTTTCCCAGGCTATGCAGGGGAACTGGCAGCACTAAGCACACTGCACTGTAGGATAGGAACCAATCAGGGTACTGAAGCCTGTCTTTGCTTGTGTGACTGCAGGTCTGTGATTGGCTATCCCCCACCTACTGCACTTCTGGCAGGGGCCGTTAGGATATGCCCACCCCTCATTTGAAATTTGGACAGCTACCATTGTAAATCTATAGGGAGCTCCAAAAAAAGTTGAATATTTTTAAAGATAAACGGCACAATAGAATATTCATTATTGCTTAAAAAATTATGGGATTTTTATTTATCCTTTATGTCTCCTTTAAACATATATTCAATAAATTCAATACTATTGTTTTGCCACCAATATAGATTCATGCAGCTTAGTTACCATCAAGTGCAAATACTGTTTTTTTTTATACAGAGAAAAGGGAAATATTTTTTTTAAAAAAATTAAGGTGTTAGGATAGCTGAATGTCTGTTTTGGGAGATATTCTTCACATAATTTGGCGCTTTCTGGATAATGGATTTCCAGATAAGGGATCTCAAATTTGCTGATTTTACTATACTGCACATGGGTAAGTCTAAAAAGCTGCAATGAAATACTAGAAAGATTGTGATGCGGCACTAGATAATATAAATCCCTGGACCAATGCATTTTTTCCATACAGGAGTAGCAATCTGGGAAAATATTAGTGATTTAATAATGGGGGCTCCTAAAATACTGGCAAGCGAGGCTTCACAGACAAGGCAAAGCAGAAGAAGCAGAGTTAGACAAGCCATACTACTTAGGCTAAACAGGAGTGACAAGAGGTAGGGACTCTCTCATTCATACTGATTCAGTATATAACATCTGCAAAAAATGCTGCTGATTACAATTCTCCTCCAAAATTTACCTGGAAATATGTTATTTGTGGGTGCTTCAAACTATTAGTGAACACTTGAAAAATGGGCATAGAATAAATATTAAATGGGAATTTCAAATTTAAATGAAACTTTTTTAACCTACAGAGGCACTTATTCCAAACAACCATCATTACTGAGTATGCCTTTTTAGTTATTGATATTCCAAGCCTGAAACAAACAGTTATGTAGTGGTAATATGGCAGAAATCAAAAAATTGTGAGTTATTTCTCCAAAAGTAATGACCAAGATATAGTTAAAAAGTTCAATACATTTATTGGAACATACAGGAGACGGCCTGAAGCGTTTCATGCCTGTTGGGGCACACAATATTGATTTCTGCTATGTGTATCTGTAAAGACTCACCCTGGTGGTCTAGTGGGAGGGGGTCTGCAGGGACGCCCGCCACGCTGTGGTTCCTCTTCTAAATCTTCTTAGGGCGCACCTCTTCCTGCTTTATGGGCACATTCACACTGGCGTTATGACGCCAGCGCTCAATGGCGCGAATTTCAAATGTATTTAAAGGTGCAGTTTGTATTTTCACATTGCCTGTTATAGGATATTGTTCCTGTTTTCTGGTGCTTCTGTGCTAATTGAGCTTCTGCTATTCTGTGATTCTGATTACCTGGTTTGACCCCTGCCTGCTTCTGACTATCCTGACTTCCAAAATCCTGACCCTGCCTGGTAACCGACTCCTCTATTACGTATCCTTTCTGATTGATCTCCTGGTTTGACCCTTGCCTGTTTGACTCCGCTTGTACTCTGCCTGCCCCGAACCGAACCAGCCTGATCTGACTTTTCTTTCTATCTACGCCTTGTACCATTGTGCCCCTTTGCTTGTTCAGAACCCCTCACTTTGCACCTCTCTTAATAAGACCTGGTGGCATCCGACTAGCAGAGGGCTCCTCCCGAGGTGAAAGGAGGCTGTTAAAGGCCGAAGCAAGAGCAGAGAACAGGGTGCTTAGCATCGGTTCTGAATTTAGGGTGCCAACCGTGACAGTTATGCAAGCATGGACTGGGGTGAACTGTGAGTATATCTCCTCACTTTTATTATTAATTTAATTATTGCAATTCAATGATAGTGGTGCTATCGCAGGCTAATTGCATCAATTTTGCTTATGTGGTAACATGACAACCAAAAATCACATGCAGGTCAAGGTGCAGGATGGACACAGAACTGCATTCACCCCAGAAAGACATTACTGCCTGTGTTGGACAGCTCTGTATTTATGCGGAGGTGTGTGTGTGTGTGTGAGGGCTAGGCACATTTTCCCAACCCTTATGTTACGTAGATCCACAGATTCACTTACAACCGATTTGGAATGTTAAGGTCCACCTTAGTAAAGAATGAGATGGAGTGGCAGCATTTTGGTTGAGAACCAGCTCATAAATGCCACCTCCCCCAGCTGTACATTTTTAGATTACAATATATTTATTCTAATTTATTTTCTTTGTTTTTATGAAGCACATAAAGAAACTACATCCAACTTCACGCACTGTAGTTTAAGAGAACCATGTAATTGTAATTCACAGAATTATATTAAGACCCAGGTTTTTGTGAAATACTATCATCTTTTTATAGCACTTTTATTAGAATTTCTTCATGTTCCTATAAAAGTCTAAATGTTAGAGGAATATTATTAATATGTCAAATTCTGGTGTATGTAAAATTAACGATTAGCTATAAAAAGTCTTGTATTGCTCCATCTGCGCAGATTTGATTCTCTCATGGTTAGTAAAATTAATATATTATATATATATATATATATATATATATATATATATATATATATATATATATATATATATATATAAATATCAGTCCAACCTGGTGCACAACACTCACATTTTAACTGCCCAGGTGCAGGTCAACAAATAGTATGCATACAATTAACAAAAAAAGACCGCACTCCAAGGACTTTATCAGTGGAAAAAATAAAGTCTAAATATAAATATATGACAGTATGGGCTGACATAAAATTTATTTATATGAATGATATATAGGTTTTGAATAAAATCAACTATTTTTCCAGATCTACCTTTTTTAAGCCAACACTGTCCCTGTATTATTTTCATGCATGTTTTTTATTAATACCAAACATTTCATGGTATTAACTTATACCCAATATCTTTTCTCCATTGCTAAATATTCATCAAATGAAAAAGCCTTATGGGACAATATTGGTTAAATGACTTAAAGCTGGCCATACCTAGGTAAGATCTCCTGGTTCTGAAAGTTCACAAATTAAGCAGATCTTTGTTCAATATGGCCATCAAAGCAGTGGGCCAAGATGGTTTCCATCAATCATGCTCCTCCTCAGACCAATGACTGGATCACAGTGGGCTGTGCAGACTTATTGGAATAGGACTGCATCCATCTCCTGACAAAATGGGTGAAATTCCCCAGGGGTGGCCAAGTCAGCATCCAACATTGACCTATAATCTGTGTCCAACATTACTTTCAAATAGATACTCACAAAGCTGTATACGTAATTTTAAATTACATTTAATACTGAATCAAAATACAGTACCATTAGGATAAAGTGAAAGATAAAAACGCATAGCCTCATAAATGCAAGTTCTATAATGGACAACAAATTGAATGCACATCAACATCATGTTTAAAAAAGGTACTTTTGCCCATAAATACTTCTAGCAAGAACATGAGGGAACACCCACCCAGTGTGCTGGGATAAAAAATGTGAAAGTGTTTACATTGACATTAGGGAACTGAACGTATGCGGAAAGCACGGGGAGCAGTCAGCGTGGAGCCAACAGGCAGGGTCAATACCAGATGGGCAATGCAGTACCAAGACAGATAACAGAAGCAAAGTTGGGGATCACAGGCCAAGGTCAAACCAAACAACAGCATGTACAAAATCGGAATCCAAGGAATAAGCAAATACTGTACTGGCTGAGGTCAGTACAGGTGGCACAATGGCAAGGTCAGGAACATGCAAGGGCCAGGAACACAAATTAGACAATGGAAGAGCAACCAGGAACTATAGGAATAGATCTTTACATTGGGCAATGGGAAAAGGGCATTTGAATTTCATGCCAACGGCAACGTCACGCAGTGCACCGAAGAAACCAGAGTACAGCCGAATGCCAAGTGATCCAAAAACAGCACCCAGGAGCAACCAAGAGAAGTAGCAAGCGGTGGGCATCCCCACCACCCCACTAGACCACCAGGTACTCTTAAACATATGCAGGGGAAATTGGCCAATTGCTTACAAGTTGCTATAGAGTCAAACTATCACTGTTGTGTCATTATTAGTACATTACATGAGTGTTGTTGAGACTCTGGGGCCCGTTTGTGATTGCCTGAGCTTTCATGTTGAAGCAATCGTAAAGGAAACCCTATGTGAGTTTACTAATCACACAGGGTTTTGTGCCGAATGGGCTTTTGTAAATGGGCAGTAGGGATGTAGCGAACTGTTCGCCGGCGAACTAGTTCGCGCGAACTTCGACTGTTCGCGTCCGCCGCAAGTTCGCGAACGTCGCGCGACGTTCGCCAATAGGCGTTCGCGTCAAAATCGTTTGACCATTCGATCGCTAAAATCGAACGATTTTCGTTCGAATCGAACGGTCGAAGCCATTGGATTGAATGAAATCATTCGATCCAATGGCTTCGATCGTTCGATTCGAACGGAAATCGTTCGATCGAACGATTAAAATCCTTCGATCGTTCGAATCGAACGATTTTCGGATGTTCGAAGTTCGCGAACTGTTCGCATTTTTTGCCGGTGTTCGCGAACGGCGTTCGCGAACACATTGTCGGCGGTTCGCTACATCCCTAATGGGCAGTCATAAATGGTTCCCTTAGACTACTGACACAATAAAACTGGAAATCTGGTAACATACAACTGGGCTCATTTACGAGCACAAAGCGCAAAGTGCAATTTGGGCCATGTATTTTAGAAACAATGACCCCCTCCCCCATAATTCAAGCTTAATTGTGGCCTTGATGGTGGAGCAGTTTCAAATCAAATCAACTGCAATTATGCTGAAAAATGTTAGATGCAAGCTCCCTGCATATATTGACACTGTAAACCCTAATGCTTCCGATCTTTTTGCACAATTTTACAGTGTATAAATTGCTGCAGGCCTCTGTGCTCCATTTCAGAACACAAGGATCTGGCACTCCTCCTTAGAATACAGTGCTGACTGTATTAGTTGTGCTGACAAACAAGCACTAACTCTGACAGCCCCAGGATATTAGTGCAGGTAGTGTTCAGCACACAGTCCAGTGTTTGATTCCGGGGCTATTGCTGACACCGTGATGATCTAGATGCCAGCCTTACAAATTAAACCTCATGCCACAAGCAATATTTGGAGCTGGACAAAAAAAAAACAAGATTTATAGCTGGCTTATTTATCAATGTCGGCCAATATATTTTAATGCTTTTAATGCATTTCATCTTCATCACAACTACAATGTTGTCTCACTCTAGCATTTAGATAGTGAATCTTCATAGTTTGAAGGAGAAGGCATTTAATAAAACAGTAATTCCCTGGCTATTCCATTATTTGAATTCTAAAAGAGATGTATCAATTTATATTATTTTCTGTATGCCTTTTTGACTTGATTGATAATCATTCTTAGCCTGCCTTATAACACACTTCTATATCATTATTAACCTGTGTCCTTTCTGCAAAGATTATACTGCAGGAACTCATTTCTTTTTAATGCAGTCATTTCCTGGGCTGAAGCAGTGATTAGAGACTGATAAATTACTCCCTATGTCATTCTGATTGTACAATACTCACAGACTGGTTCATTAATGACTAGTGTACACCATCACACAGATATTTTTCCATCAAAAGGCAATGACGGCCAATTATCAATGAAGAGCAGAGTATATATAAATTCACTTTTTAAGAATTTTGTGGAAATCTATTCAACATTGAAAATGACCCGCTCAGTTGCCTTCAAAATTTGAAATATGCTGCAAGCATTCCAGGTCTCTTGATTATACTGTGTTCAGTTCTATACTGTTGCTGTACAATATACCTCTTTAAGTATAAAACCTACTTTATCTGATTATTTACCTGATTTGGATACCACAATTTTTTTTTTTTTTTTTTTTTTAATTACTAGTGTGCTTGGTAAGTTATCCTCAGTCATCTTATATTATCATTTGGGTAAGGTGCTAACTGTTCATTTGGTAGATTGTTTTGTCACCTAATTATTCACCAGCAGTGCTACCTATTGGGATGATGGCTGAGAAAAGGAGGGATAGAGGTTATAAACGTTTGAGAAGTCAAAGGAAGAACTACCCTTTTGATGACAATTCAGGAAATAATGGCCCAAAAACCCAATGCTTTAAATGTAGAGCCATTAAATGAAGAATAGCATAGATTAATGTGAGGGTTTATATCAGTTATGAAAAAGAGAGGTGTGGGACTGGGATGGCGGGACAACGGAAAAAAACATGGTAGGCCCAGATGACCCAGGTCCACTCCACGTGGCACTGCAGATGCTCAATCTACTACTCCTGACTAACGCTGGTGAAAAAGTGACTAACGCTGGTGAAAATACGCCAGCATGATGTCATGAAAACCCAAAAAACGCTAGCATCTTTTCATTTTTTCAAGGTGATAGGCTGCAAAACATCGTAATTTTTTTTATGTGGTACCCGCCTTCCCCCCTACATTTCCTAACATATGGCACATAAACTATACACTGGGCTCATGTGTAGGGCAATATGACAAGTATATTTTCTTTTATTATGGTTTCCTGGGGCTTGTGTAGTGTAATGTATTTGCTGCAACATAAACGTCAATTGAACTTTAACTTCCCGCCATATACAAATTAGGGAACACTAGCGCAACTTCGCTTTGCTTGCCATAGTAACGCTAGCGCAACTTCATCAGCATTCGGCACCCTGAATTAGCGTTGTCCTGGCGAATCTACGCCTGGCTTAGTGTTGCGCTGTGATCAAAGCCATTGAATTTTCAGAGGCTAGTAAATTTACCCCCAAGCCTCAAGTGAATTGAGGAACGTGGTAAAACTTAGGCAATGAGGGGGGGGTTCGTCGGTAGAGGGGACCTTTGATTGCAATGAGTGGACCCTGGACAGTCCAGTCCAACACTGATTACATTGCTGTCCAAAGTGGTGGAGTCTGGCCATCATAAAATTTGCTGCAACATTCTGTTTTTTTAACTTGCCCTTCTGCATTTGGAGAATTAAACTTTCTTTTATTAATTATTACTATTATTATTATTATTATTATTATTATTAAAACATGAAATGTGTCTCATAAAAATAACAGGCACTCCATTTTATGTAATTTGTCTTTCCAGTGTATATTTACCTTTCCTACTTGGGAGGGTCTTACCTCATGGCAGACACATCATTGGCTATAATGTGGTTGAAGTTAAGGTCATGCATGTACAGTAGATGGGAAAGGCTAAAGTAGCACATATACAGTAATGCTAAACGTGCCTCAAATCACCTACAGTATATACTGCGAATGAGCCCAGTTTGCAAATCGCATCTAGATCTTTAGTGAAATCATCAAAATGCTTTAAATTTGCCTTATGCATTAATATATTTTGAAATTATACGCATATTTTAGTTTGTCCCTATAAAAACCAAGCTACACATATGCAGTTACAAATAATTTTAAAAAAATGTATTGCAAAGCTTTCTGTTAATAGTTTCATATGTAGCAACACACAGGATTTAGCCAAAGTATAATTGACTATGAATAGCGCAATTCTTAAGTACTACCGGACAAAAGTATCCTTTACGACCAAATAACCAAATTCTCCATGACTGTGACATTATAGTCTTAAACAGAAATTATATATTTAAGACTTACTTTAAAGTTACAGATTTTTAACAAAGACATACATTTTTTTCAGTAAGCCATTTTATTACATAAACTGTGCAGCGGGACAAACTATAAAGTGCTCAATCTTTCGATGGGGTCACAAAATGTCTTCATAGGTTCAAATTCGCTTAGAGGAAAACATTTTGCACAACAGATTAATGATTTGCATGGCACATAATGACTTCTATTACCTTCCTTCACTTGAATATGTTTAAAGTGACTGCACCCATGCCATTTATTTGCCCTGCATTACAGGCACCAAGTTTGTTCCGAAAGATTCATGACGCAGTCATTTGTTGCGATGAAAAAAATTGGTGCACTCCACTCCACCGAATTAGTACTATACTACAATAAAGATAGTAAAAAAAAACCAGAATGTTCTCTTTTCCTATCTGATTGATTTTAAGACAAAAAGACTGTAATTTGTAAATGTTAGATTTGCCTTTTATTGTTTATTCATGAAAACCCCCAGGAGCATATATTCCAATTGTAATATTTCAGTCACACGTTCAATTAAATGCCTGAAACCTGAGAGAAAAATCACCTAATCTGCAGTTTGCTGTCACATTAAAGAATCATCTGTGCACCACAGGCTCCTAAATTAATTTCAGCATCTCTGTTCTATAGCTGTTGGAAGGCGTGTCCAACAAAATATAAAGTAAATGAGGGCAAGAGAACTTCAGAGAGAATCTCAGACAGAACTAAAATATTATAGTGTAGCGCTATAGTAAATTGAGTGCACCTAACTCTACTATGGGCTTCACTCCTATTACATATGCTCCGGATGAGACCTTAAACCTTAGGGAGTGAGCCTTCGCATCGAGGTGGAAGCAGGGTGTAGTGCAACTGTAACTGTAATCAAGGTGCAAAGAATTGGGCGCCAGTGGTTCTTATAACTTAACCAAATAACAGATTTATTGAGCACAGTATACAATCCTCAGTGGAGTGTACATAAATCAGAGAAATGCAGGTTCATAACAGTACATTGAATAGGCAGTACTCACAACACCTTTGGTCAGTATAATTCTCCTCAGAGATAGGAACAATACATGCAGCTTTGAGGAGGTACACCCAGTTTTCAGCCTTTTCCCTAAGTGGAACCTGAGGGGAATCTATCTACCCTAGGTCTGTACACTTAGTCCCTACTTCTGGGCAATGAGTACCCTGGGATCTTAATCCCACTACAATCCTCGTAGGAGCCTCAGACTGCTCAGCTAAATAAACTGACTGACTATCACTCCTAGAGTGATCTATAAATGTGAGTAGCCTATTCTTACTAGACCGGACCTGTCTAGGTTCCAACTCGAACTCTGCCTCCTGCACAGGCTAGAGCCAGCACAAGATGGACACTGAAGTCTGCCTTCAGAGCCTTTTATACTCTAGCCCAGCCCTTTGCTGGTCACTAGGGGCAACAGCAAGAGTCAACAGTACCCCTCCCAACTGTATTTTAGGACCCATTTAGGTGTCCATAACATGGAGGGCCTGCCTGCACAAAATACTAGGGGTGGCTATTTACACATCCCTACATTCTCCCCCTGGTGAATTCCTTACGTCCCGGCAAGGAACATATTCAATCACAAGGCAAGAATACATTACAACAATAACACATGTATTGCATTCACTGTAAGGTTAACATTTCCATAGTAGCCTCTCCATAGGCCTACTGGGGAACCATGGTCAACCTGAAAAGAAAGCAGTTTAGGCATATCATGCTAGAAGCCCATTACGAAAAATAAGCAGTTAAGGCACATCTTGCTAGAAACCATTTTGAGAGATATATCTCTATCATAGGACAGTGAACTAAGTCTTCTCACTACTGGAGACTTAGTACATTCATATGCAACACTTTACCAAAAAGTGACATTTAGCCATTACCTTATAACCTCTTCGGGGTCACTCTCCTGAGTGTACCCAGGTAACAATGGCATACCTGAAAGAGAACAACAGCATAGAAAAACATTGGACTGTCACTGAACTGTGCCTTTATTAGTGTCACATTTCATATCATTATAGCAACACCACTCTTGAGTACTGTCCAGGTACCCTGGGTCAATAACTCTCTGAAAAGAAAGGCACAAGTTAAACATACTATTTTTCCTCAAATACTTTAGCATTCCAGTCCATAAAATACCCTGAACCCATAGTCCTTTTGTATATGCACTTAGGAGGGTAAAGGGGAAAATTGGATGAACCTACAAACGTGTAGGTGTTAACTAAAACAGTCCTTAGACCTAACTCCAAGAGGAGCAAAAGAAGAAAAATCCTTCCCTGAGAAAGTCAAGTCACTTTAAAGGGACAGGTGTGGACAGTTCAATCAAACTGCAATTCACTCCCAGTGGAGTATTATCAGTGGAAAACAAACCACCACCCACCAGTAGACTCAAATCATGTGAAGAAACCTGGCCTTGGTGTCTTCATAAGGAATGTAATATTTGGGATGGGGTTTGTCCACCCATTGGCCATCTCCCTCATAGACCTCCAAGGAGAAATATTTGGTGGGGTTGTATTTCCCACAACTCTTCACAGCATTTTTCAAAATGGTACGGCCGTACCACCACTCTCTCTCAATAGAACGCAGGTACTCCCAATCCTGCTTTCGCCGCACTTCATTTGGGTTGGTGAGACAACTGTGGTGCATTTTCTTAGGATCTCGTCGATCAGCCAATTTTCATAGGATGCAGCCACCTGCTCGTACACCCACAGAGGAGCATAGGGCATAAAGTAACCCCACTTTCTATGGACATGGAAGTTGATTACTCTCTGCACTCTGGAGACAGAAGTAAACACATTCGGATCTGCCCGTCCTGGCAGCACCCAAAAATCTTTTTCTTCCTCAGGTCCTATAATGGGAGGAGCAATGAAACTACAAAGCACTTCTGTAGGAGGACCTGGGCCATGCTCAGCTACTGGAGCCCCCTCATATTCTTCCCATCCTAGAGCTGGTCCTAAGGGATTGTCATCACGAAGAGCAGCAAGTAGATTCTTTTCCCTCTCTAGGGATATCTTTCCCCACTCGTAGTGGTACAATTCAGCCACTCGAGTGCTCCCTCTTGGCTCACTAGGAGTTTGAGGCACCATCACTTTGGGGCAAACGAATTTGATTTGCTCACTCACCACAGACCTTTTACTTTGGCACCGAATCTGTGCAGGAACTTCCAGTATAGATTCATCAGCACTGTTCACACTGGAGGACATCAACTTATCCAGCAGATCCTCATCATCCTCCAATATTGGAGTAGGAACAGCATCAGGCCTGCAGGCCACATCAACTTCAGGCGCGTGCCACGCCCTTTCCAGACAGTCCTCTGGTAGCGGTTCTGTAGCAGGAACACAACAAACGGGGGCCCCTATAGCAGAAGGGGTACACACTTCTCCCCCTGGTGCATCCGACACTGCTGTAGATACCATCAATGGTGTAGGCATCACGGCCGCCAAAACATCACACAAGCCCTCAGGCTTCAACGAAGGGGTAGTGGAGCACACATCTGCCGTCCAACCAGACGGGGTTGTTTCACTGACCGCAGCCGCGGTCACGGCCACATCTCCCTCAAGAGGAACCACTTTGGTTGAGGAGGCACACTCGGAATTGAGTGAAGACTCACTGGGTGACTCATCTAATACACTCTCTGGTGCGGGTACAAAGGCCAACCCTAGCGCAGGTTCTGGGAACTTCTCTAGGACAGGTTCTGGTGCGGGGGTCGCAGCCGCTGACACCCCCGGGGCCCCCTCTATTTCTTCGTAGACAAGAATAGTTTTGCCGCTCACCTTGTCCTGTGTCTTCTCCACCAATGGAGGTTGATCAGCCCGGTTAAATGGTCCCATCCATAAGCGGGTCCCGCATTGCGAACGTATGCCATCCGGGTCCTCCAGGGCGTTGGGCACTTCCATATCACACACGCCACAGGCCGGAATCATCATTCCCTTTTCACTCGGGGTAAAGGTACCCTGGTACACATACTGCTGCTCATGCTCCGCAAGAGTAGGAGCGCACGGCACTGGCTTTTCTTCAAGCACTCGAACCTCTGGTTCAGCAACAGGCTCCGCCATCTGTTTTTTCGCATCCGCCAACTCCAGCAGGGTTTGAGCAAGATACAAAATGGCTGCAGTACTGTCTTCTGTACTGAGAAACCACGCCATGACCCTAGAGGCACTTCCTCTGTTGGGTCCGACACGCCTCCTTTGTCTCTTTCGCGCGCTCCTCAACTTAACCCTCACTGAGCAGGGTATCGAAGGGGAATGTGACGCAGTACAAATTTCCACAGCAGTAACTTCTTCGGAAACTCCCCCTGGTGGATCACTCTCAGCAGGGGCACATTCGGGCATCACATTAACATGGGCCACTTCTATGGCAGGAGAGTTGTCCAGATTCACTGCACACAACTCCGTCGTTAATAAAGTAGTAGTTGAATCCACTTTCAAACATGGAGACACATTAGCAATGGGCCCAGACTCTTCCTGGGACACGGCCACTACATCACTCGCATCTCCCTTGTCACTGAGAGCGAGGGAAATTGCAATTTTTGGAGGGCTTTCTTCTAACAACAACACTACTGGGCTCTCTGGCTCACACGGTCGCTCAGTAGCAAAGGCCTCCTCTGTTGAACAGTCCCCTCTATGAGTAGATTCAATTAGTCCCATACACTCCCTTGATTTTACCGGCCCCTCACCATCATTAGGGAGCTCATTTTCTACTTGCCACAATAGCCGCACAGTGTCCTGAATCTCTGAAGGAGCACGGGCTATGAATCGGTACCCCACAAATCTTGGGAACATACTTAAAGGCCATGCAGCTAAGTAAACAGGAGCGAGTGGGTGAACTCCATCTATCACCACCGCTCGCCGAGGGTTTACACCTTCATCAATAGCCCAGGCATACACTGCGTCAGAAGTTATCAAGCCTGGGATAACTGAGGGGAAATGACCCTTCATTTCTTTGGGCAGTATAGTAGGCATTTTCACTATGGCTCAATACTATACTGTGACTGCGCCAGAATATTTGAGCGGGAGAGAAGAACCACAGAAGTCTCCCGTCTCTTTCCTGGCCTTTTTCCTATTGAGTCTGCACCTGCAGCGCCTGTCACACTAGGCTGCAGTGCAGTGTTACAGTTTAACCCTTCTCGGGCCCCACGTGCTGGGCGCCAAAATGTAGCGCTATAGTAAATTGAGTGCACCTAACTCTACTATGGGCTTCACTCCTATTACATATGCTCCGGATGAGACCTTAAACCTTAGGGAGTGAGCCTTCGCATCGAGGTGGAAGCAGGGTGTAGTGCAACTGTAACTGTAATCAAGGTGCAAAGAATTGGGCGCCAGTGGTTCTTATAACTTAACCAAATAACAGATTTATTGAGCACAGTATACAATCCTCAGTGGAGTGTACATAAATCAGAGAAATGCAGGTTCATAACAGTACATTGAATAGGCAGTACTCACAACACCTTTGGTCAGTATAATTCTCCTCAGAGATAGGAACAATACATGCAGCTTTGAGGAGGTACACCCAGTTTTCAGCCTTTTCCCTAAGTGGAACCTGAGGGGAATCTATCTACCCTAGGTCTGTACACTTAGTCCCTACTTCTGGGCAATGAGTACCCTGGGATCTTAATCCCACTACAATCCTCGTAGGAGCCTCAGACTGCTCAGCTAAATAAACTGACTGACTATCACTCCTAGAGTGATCTATAAATGTGAGTAGCCTATTCTTACTAGACCGGACCTGTCTAGGTTCCAACTCGAACTCTGCCTCCTGCACAGGCTAGAGCCAGCACAAGATGGACACTGAAGTCTGCCTTCAGAGCCTTTTATACTCTAGCCCAGCCCTTTGCTGGTCACTAGGGGCAACAGCAAGAGTCAACAGTACCCCTCCCAACTGTATTTTAGGACCCATTTAGGTGTCCATAACATGGAGGGACTGCCTGCACAAAATACTAGGGGTGGCTATTTACACATCCCTACAATAGCAAATATTGTTTGTTTTTGTGCTAAATTTAAAGCCATTGGGGCTCATTTACAAGTGCAAGGTTGTTGCAGTAGGTGATTTATTTTGTCTGCCTGTATGTGTGCTATAAATGCTTTATCCCTCTATCTATTGCTGGCCAGCAAACCTCTTTTTCCCCTCTGCAGACAAAATAATAAACTCCACATTTAACCCAGCATTACAAAAATCACTAAAAAATGTTACTTACTAAGGGGCAGATTTATCAAGGGTCGAAGTGAATGAGGGAATTTTCGAAGTAAAAAAAAATCGAAGTAATTTTTGGATACTTCGACCATCAAATAAGATACCACGACTTGGAATTTACGTCAACTTTGATTCAAAGTAAAAATCGTTTGAATATTCGACCATTCGATAAACAAAGTACTTTCTCTTTATAAAAAACTTCGACTTCAATACTTCACCAAATTAAACCTGCTGAAGTGCTATGTTAGCCTATTAAAGTCTTCACACATAGAATAAAAATCCTTCGACCGTACGCTAAAATCGTTCGATTCAAACTATTTAATCGTTCGATCAAATGATTTTTATTCGACCGCAGGATTGCCAAATACGGTGAAAAAAGTCAAATTCGACATTCAAAGTTTTTTAATTTGATGGCCGAATTTCGAAGTTTTTTTGTTAAATCTGCCCCTAAGTGTATCTGTTCCCATTCGATATAATGTGAGCAAAACCTTAGCACTAGGTGTGTGCAGGATACATGTGCTGAGCTTAATTAGCAATTGGTAAAAAATGCAACAGGTCACATTTAAGCAAAATGTGTTTATATGATGATGATGTCCATTTGTGTGTGTTTTGCGTGTGTTTTGCGTGTGTTTTGCATGTGTTTTGCATGTGTTTTATTGTGAGTAATAAGATTCTTGTAGCTGAATGTGCCTTCTAGAACATGGGCTGCTGGAAAAGGCAGACTTACATACTTAAATAACATACAAAATGCTGTTTATTAGAACTCCTGATCTCAGAGCAAGCAGTCTGAGTGTAGAGTGGCTGCCTGAAAAGAGGTAGTTGAATATACTCTGTTTTTATATGGGGTTGGGACATTGCATTATCTGAAAATCTAGAAAAAAACTTCTGTATTTGGTCTGATTTGCTTAAGCTCTCCAAATAAAATTGCCTTCCAACAAACTGCCAACTGCTGATCTTTGATGAATGCAGAATAACTCACATCTCAACAAAGGTTCATCACCACACAGTTCCGGTAAATTGCTTGTGCCATAGGCACTTCTTGCAACATGCACTAGTATGTAATTTATGCCTCCATTGCAGTACAAGGTATAGAAGGCTCTAGCATAATAGATGCACAGTACATTGAACCTAAAGGTACTCCAACTAGCATCAGATAAATTAAATGCAAATGTCATTATTGGCAGCATGCTCTCCCAAATGCACACATAAATGTCAGTGAAATTCACACTATAACTCAATGCTGTAATCCTCTGTGTGGGGCCACAAGCAAAATAAATTACTTTCCTTTGCGTTTTGTAATGGATACAAGTGCTAAACTAATAGATCATGTAATGCCCGAGGTATGGTCACTGCTACTCATTGCACCTCATATGGAATATGGAAAGAGATTGAGTGCAGTACTGGTGGGCTCCTTTGCACCCTTTAGAAGTTAGGAGATGGGTAGGGGCCAGGATGGGGGACACCTATCTCATTAGTGTAACTATAGAGGAAGCAGACCCAGTGGTTGCAGGTGGTTGCAGGTGGGCCAGGCCCCTGGATCTGCATCTTCTGCAGCTGTAGAGAAATCCCCCTTTGACACTGTGTATATACTCCTCTAGCCTCCCCTTATGAAAACAGCATTCCTAAACATAGGTAACGCTGCATCCATCTGGAAAGAACTGGAACCCATTGTTCCGGTTATAGATGAATAAATAGGAAGTGTGCAAATTGAGAAAAGGTCATGGCAGCTTGCACTAGTTTTTGCACTTTTCTCCTTACATTGTTAGATTAGATGTGCCTTAATGTCTATTACAGTCCAAACCATATTCTAGTCCAGGCCCGAACTGGCAATCTGTGGGTTCTGGCAAATGCTAGAGGGGCTGCTGCAAGTTGCCATAGACAGTCACTATGTAGTGGGCTGTGTGGGCCTCTGTGTACTTGGAATGCCAGGGCCTATTTCGATTTCCAGTCCAAGCTTGTCCTAGTCCATTTACAGAATACAGAAATTCAGGGAGTTAAATGCCTTGTTAAATTAGATGAGAGTTCAGAATACACAGTACTTGCGCAGTAAGCCATTGTTTAGAACTAGATCATTCCATCAAGCCCTACAGTTGTTTCTAGATGTTAAGTTCTCTACTGCAATTTCCTATAAGACAGTGTAACACAAAAGTTTCCAAGGCCCAGTAATGCTGGTGTATTTCCTAGTGCCTTGATTCCATTTATTTGAGCTAAATAAACACACAGCTATTTCACAGAGTAAATACATGAATAACTGGAAATACTAAGTTTTGGAGCATTAGTAGTCCTAGCAATTTATCTTATTATTCATAGCACTTTTTAGTTTCAAACCACCACTTGAAAGTGAAATAATGAGGTTTTTTTTATAATTCATTTATATGTGAATTCCCGTTACAGTGAATAAATCATACAACCAAAATATATTGTATATTAACATGTGCATGGTGCATTGCAATGAGTTACATATTGGCATACTATCATAATACTCAAAGATATAAATAACCGCTGCCAGATAAAAATGTCAGTAATAGCAGTAAGCTCATGTCTACTTTTCCACTTTAATAGCTGCATTCTTGTTTATATTGCATTTCCTTGCTAGTTCTCCTTCCGTGCTGCGGATTTCCATTACTGCCAGGCTGCCGTTTTGTGCCATCTATCTTTATTACTTTGTTTGGCTAAGACTATGGTGTCAGGTTCCAGTGTATGAATTTCCCAATGATTAATCTAAGCACAGAACACATGTGTAATCTGAGTTTAGGGAAGAATATGACAGCAAGCTTGTATCCAGATACTCAGCAAGGAAAATGATACCTACAGAACGCCATGTTTAATTCAAATAATATTGGGTTTATGGAGGGATCAAAATATCTGTGGTTGTGTTTATTTCACAAAGTAAATGTAAACCATATTAGAATTAGTCTGTATATTGATTTTGGAATATTGGCTTTCACTAATGTTCTAAAGGTTACTTTCAATGAATGTTAGGCCACATTTGGCAACATTTGTCTAGAGGACTTTCCAAGTTTTGTCAATTAAATTGGCATTAAAAGAACTGCTGAAGCACATGAACACATTTTTCTCTTTTTCATAAAACCATTTCTAAAAACCCCTCTACCATATCTAGACTGGAAAAATGTTCAATTTCCCATGTTGATATTTCAAAGAATTTCCTTTGATTGACACCTGCCCCCCCTCCATGTCAGAACCAGTTCAGGGCCAGTTAACTAATAATAAGTAACATACCTGCTTTGTAATTGTCACATTTAGATGTTCTTGATAGTTTGGTTCCTTTTAATAGGGGCTGGTAAGAGAAAAAACAAAGAGCAAGTGTAAAGGGCAATTATTTACTTCTGTGGACAGGAATATTAGTTCAACTTTCAATTTATTTGGTGTAGACTATCACAACATTCACAAATCATGACAAATGTCAGCAGAATTTGGTTAAAAATGAAATTAACTAAAAGACAATAGCAGACAATACAAAGCATTGCATACAATGCAAAATAAAATAGTTATTCATTGACTTTATATAGTCCCTGTGTAAAATGTATAATGAAGCAGTAGAATTCTTAATGAATCAGATGAATAGTAAGTGTAGGCCTGTCCAGCATCTCATTCGAAAACTTAGGCTAGGGCCAGATGATGTGTAACATTGCAAACTCTCCGCAGGTAGAGAATCCGCTGTCCTGCTGCTCCCCTTGCCCTTTGAACTGTAGGAGGATTTAGTTGCGAAATGCAAAATGTTGAGCAGAAACAATACTTCTGGATGCAGGCAGAGCAGGAGCAGAAGAGCAGCGGATTTCTGCATTTCTCCACAGGCCAAGATCTGCCATTGTCTGACCCTAGCCTAAGTGTGTAATTATGAAGGTAGTATTTTCTTTACCCTCTAGTCTTCCAGGAAGTCTAGGAAACATTTTTTTCCTTCATTCTTGCCTGGATTTTTTTTTTAAATTAAGTGGTGAAAACCTTTTTCCATCACTAAAATATATCTAATTTAAGAATAAAGGTATAGAGAAAGAATAAAGGTACAGAGAAATAAATCGAATTAGTTTCATTATGATCCATTTTGACATAAAATCAACAGTTAAACTTGTGTTTCTCTTTTGATAGGGCTTTTCAATATCATTTCAACAAAAAACAAGACATTTTGCAAAGGGTTTAATCATAGGACACAAAATATTACTTTCCTTGTGATTGTTGACTTTCTGTAGTAATGGATTTCACACACTCCAAACTGTTAGCAAAGATAATGTTCTAAACATTGGTGTTAATTGATATTTGGGAAGAAAAGGAAGCAAGCATTTTCCAGTTTGTGTTTGTTTATGGAAAATGAGCTACACACAGTAAGATGTAATTATTTGATTCTTCTTAATCCAGTTAAATATATTTTCTAGGTAAATTAATTAACAAGAATTGAAAGTCATCTCTATTTCCTTGTTTTGGAACTTGCAAATTACCATCTATACATACTGTGGTAAGGGACTAGGGAAAGGTGGAGTGGGTATCTTCAGAGAGCTAGGCTGGCAGGCATGATTAGTTGCTGTTTGGTTAAGGGGAAAACCTAATGATTTCACTAATTATGCATCACATAATTATTCACCTAATCAGGTGCTGGGAAAGCCAATGAATAAGCAGTATAATAATTTTGGTGAGGAAACCATAAACTACACTACTACACTGTCATCATGTACTATCTGAAGGTTTGAGACGATGAGCATTACTAATAAAGTGCTAGTAATTATGTCAGTTTTACTCGGACATGTTTTATTTATCTGGAGTAAAAGGGATTTTATTGTCTCTTTTTATACTTTTAGTTATACTCAGTCATCAGATAAGATAAAGCAGGGAATATGCTAGTAGGCTTATAATTGTACTAATGATACACTGTTCCTCATACACATCCCTCATTAGTCCACATGGTGTGGAATCTAAGTTCTGTGGTCATGGCACAGGAAAATGTAGTAAACTGTATGCAATAACACTAGTCGACATGGCACTATAATGATCCAGAATGCAGGGCCAGAACTAGTGGTAGGCAGAAGGTGCAACTTAGTAAGGGCCACAAGCATGTATATAAAGACAGAGTTTGTGCTGATGCCACATTAAAGAAAATATATACAGTACACTCAAAAAGTAATTGATAAATCAAAAATACAAAATTGTTATTAAATTAATAACGGAGGATTCACTCACAGTTCACCTCAGTCCCAAGGTGCAAAGTCCAAAACACTGTATCCAAAAAGAATGTGAGGACCTCCAATAATAAAGAAACAAATATATAAAAAATATGAGTGAGTGCCCCGGTAGGCACGAGACGCGTTGGCTCTTATGTCCTAATACATTTTTCTATTTTTTATATATTTGTTTCTTTATTATTGGAGGTCCTCCACATTTTTGGATACAGTGTTTTGGCCCCAAGCATGTACCCCTTCTGTCACCTACCCCTGGTCTGAAACCTTGTTCCCCCACAAACACTCCTCTTCAGCACACTTTCCCTCTCACCCATCCATCCAGGGTGTAACCTGCCCTGGTATTGAATGGCTTTATTAACTAATTTAAGGGCTTTTACATTCAGTTGTTTTAACTTACATACCCATGGGGTATGTTTTTTTGTACATTGCACCACACATGTGACATGAATTTTCACTATTGGGACTATACTGACAGGAGGGCATGTAAACACTGAATTTATTGGGGATGTCCAACAGGAATGCATATGCTGACAGGCTACAAGAATATACCAAAATAAAGCTCCAGCAGAGACGTTGGATGAACTCAACCTGTTGTGAGGGGTTCCAGGTAGACATGACATAGGACATCAGCTTAAGGGTGGTTAGAATACACATTTTCTTAAAACTTTTTAGGCTTAGTTTTTAGAGTATGCATCAAAATAGATTATGGAAGAAAAATCATGCCTCCACTATGGAAGGTGCCATTTACTGTTCATGCTGCTAATAGCATCGTGTCATGTACCCAGGCTTCTAATTCTTGCTTCCTTTTAGCTATTTGTAATGGCAGACTATGGCACTTTAAAGCTTGCTATATGCAACATTGTGAAAACTACAACGGTCAAACTGCCTTGCCCAAATGAATTTCCATACATATCTAAGAAAAAAATGTTGCCTATGGCAGATGCTAAAGGTTTGAACCAAGGGATACCTTAGATATATCAGACAGTGCAAGCATTTGAGATAGGCAAGGTGTTTCTTATTTTAAAGAATAGGAAATGGCTGCAGACAGGCAAGGACATTTTGACAACCACAACTCAGAGATGATGATAGTGGTAATACACACTATAAGGATCGTTTTTTATTCCCAAGGTGCTATGACCCTTAGTGCTCACTTACCAAGCACTTGCACTCCTGGGGATCAATAATCTGGCACTTGGTGCAGAGAGCAGTGTCAAGAGGTGCAGGAAGCACTGTGCTTACTGCCTGCCAGATAGCATATCTTTCTGCCATGTCTCAATATTAAGTAAAATATTAATAAACAATAATCCATTGATGTTTAGAGACGTATATCTTGTAACAGAAAAGGAATTACCAGGTTCATAAAGCATTATGTTGCCTTTAAAGAAAAAAATGTGAGTAACATTTTGAAACAATTGCAAGAGCACTAAGGTTTACACATCGTTAGTTAGAGAATTGGTAGGAAACAGGAGCAAGGGACAGCAAGTGTTGCATTCATGGAGGAGAACACTGGTCTCTGCTCCTAGGTTCAGTACCACAAAGTGCAGAAAACATGGTGGACTGCACTAATATTTTGTACTTTTCATCCTGATCTTCACTAAGTTGTGTGTATGTTATTGATCTTTCATTTTTAATTACTACTTTGTTCCTGACCTTGCCTTGTTTATGGTCAACCCTCACTACTTGCCTTGATGTGGACTTCCTGCCTGTCTACCCAATCTAGTTCTACTTCCTGCCTTTTTAACCTGTCTGTGCTAGTCGTATTGTGCATATCCTGTTTTCAAGTACCTATCCTGCCTGTATCCTCCTTGGTTCTCCTTGGGTTAAAAGCAGGAAAATAGGACATGGCAGTATTCAAGTACTGACAGTTTCATTTATCAAATAACATGATTTTTGCACACATGACCTACTTTCTGATTGTTTTTAACATTCAATAGGCTTAAAAAAGGTAAAAACACTGCAAAAAGAGGATTGAGTCCATGTTTTAGCTTGTATGCATGCATATTTTATAACATTTGTCAGTCTTCAGATGAACAATCTATTTGAACTTTTTTTCTAAAAAAAAATAACTTTTTAGAAAATAAATATAGAATCCTGCTTTGTACTACATTTTCCCAACCTACGCACACATAATAACATTTCAGTTTCACCTCATTATTATTCGATAACATATGGAGCGGCTTGGTACTTAGTTTGTGGCACAGCGAACACCCACTGTGACCTGATGTCTGTCATATCTGCCCTGTCAATCAAACCTATAACATTTTAATTTGGTGAGTCTATTCAGACCGCTGTTTTATGAGTCTAAAATTTCTAATATAAAAACTCCATCTGGGGACATCGGTAGGTGGTTAAATCATAACGGATGTTATTACTTAAACCTCCTGTTCATTTAAAGACACAGCAAGAGGGAAGCAGAACATTATTTACTAGCTATAACTGTAACCAGCTGTGGCACACCTTCGCTTTCATCGGGAAATATTTTAGTCGATTAAGGAAGCACAGAAAGATATAAAATTACATGTATAAACTTAAAGGGGAACCAGGGATATTGTAAAAATTTCACTTAACTCACTTAAAGCAATTTAACATATTTAGAAATGCTCTTTTTAAATGTATTACTTTCAGTTATAAAGAACATCAAGGCCAGCGAGACATCTGATTTACAAATCAGCGGGTATCCCCATGTCATGGTTGCGTTGTATAAGGATTATTGTTGCGTGAATTACTGAAGTTATCTATTGTTTCATTATTTTATTGATTAGAGAGCTGAATAAAGCTGACTATTCTGGAAAGCTTAATGTGGTTTATACATTTATTATTCTTTTGCATATTCACAGTACTTATTTAGGTGATATTTAATTTTCAACCTTTCTTTCTTAGTAATAGCATTTCTCTACTGATTCAGTTCATACTGTACAGCACTTCTCATTGGGCATACTGTATGTATGCGACTACACAACGTATTAGAAAATGGCATGGAGTATTAAAGAAAAAAAATTAGGAACAAATGTAAAAGCGAGTGGTACTAGAGTGAAGAATAAAAGCATTTTTCTGAATGCTATTAAAGTTTTATAAAATGTGAGTTTTGTTCCAGTTATGCCAGAATAGGTGACTATGAAAGTGTTAAAAAAAATCAAACATTACTTATTTCCACATCCTAATGTGCTCCACTGTCTAGACAAAATCGAATCTGTATTGTGCAGAGCATTTTAAAGCAATAAACAATTTTATTATGTTGCAAATCAATTTGATACCATTATATTATTGCCATATCATACACTAATTGATAAGTAAGCAAACAATTGATTGTATGTATTTCATTGTCTTTTGAAAGTATTCTGATCTCCAGACTGCTAAGGCCAAATGGCATTACTCTATTCTCATTCTCCTGGACTTATCTTCTGCTTTTGATACTGTTAACCATTTTGTTCTAATGCAAGTTCTCCATTCAATTGGTATCTGTGATCAAGCTGCATCCTGGTTCTCTTCCTACCTTTCTGACCGCTCCTATTGTTCATCTTAATGTGAGCCACACCATCCACATCCACTGCCACCTCTCGTCTCAAACCCTTCTATCTTGCTGCTCATTACCTCTGGAATTCCATCCCTGTCTTAATCTCTTCAAGAAAAAGCTAAGAGCCTACCTTTTGGACCACTAGAACATTAGCCCAGTCCTGTCCCCCTTACCTTCTGCACTTTTTCATCTCCAATTTGTACCTGTATGTTAGCCTTCCAACCACTTAGACTGTAAACTCTACAGGGCAGGAACCTCCTTCCCACTATGTCTCTTACCACATAGCACTTAAGCCATTTGTCCTATGATTCTGTATATATTTATTATGTGATTTGTCTACCCCATGTACCCCATGTATACTTATATACCATTATATATATATATATATATATATATATATATATATATATATATATATATATATATATATATATATATATTGTACTTTTATGCACTGTACAGCGCTGCGGCTCCTTAACTGAGCTTTACAAATAAAGTTATACATACATACAAAACATTTTATGTTTTTAAGGACAAGCTGCATGTATGTATGTACACATACAGATGTAGCTTGAGTTATTCCAGTGGGAGTTAATGTTGGCTTCATGTGGTTTGCCATCTTTTAAAATAACAGTTCAGTGTATAAATAAAAACGGAGTAAATAGATGGGCTGTGCAAAGTAAAAAAATAATTGTTCAATATTGTTAGCCAAAGATGTAATATATAAAGGCTAGAGTGACAAATGTCTAACATAATAGCCAAAACACTACTTCCTGCTTTGCAGATTTCTATCCTCTTAGTTAGTCAGTGACTTAAAGGGAGACCAATTGGGACATAACTATTCAGACAGTTTGCTTGTGATCTACACAGGGTAGATTGAAAAGCAAACTAATTCAATGGTTACTGCATGTCCCATATGCCCCCCCTTCAAGACACGGATTAGTTACTGACTGGTAACAGGAAAAGTAAGTGTTGCACAAATAATTTCATGACAAAATGTCAAATATCAAATATCAAAGACATTGTTATGATAGTTGTAAAAAAAAGAAAAAGCTTTAATTTGTGGTGTCAGTATTTCTTTAATAGTGATGGGCGAATTTATTTATTGCCGCCGGTGAATAAATTTGCGAAACGAGACGTTGGAGCAGTTTTGCAAATTCTCACCGTTTTGAGAATTTTGCAGGAAATTCGCAAATCTTTTGGCGAATCGAAACGGCACAAATTCCCCCATCACTATTCTTTAAATTGAATATCATTCTTTACATCATACACTGCATCAGTGATCCCTAACCAAGGGCTTGGGAGCAACATTCTGCTAACCAACACCCTGGCTGTTGCTCTAGTGGCTTTATAGGTGGAGCCTATTTTTGAATTTCTAGCTTGGAGGCAAATGTTGGTTGAATAAAACCAGGTGTAATGCCAAACAGAGCCTCCTTTAGACTGCCAATCAACATAGGGGTTATTAAATAGGCATTCACTGCCCTTATTTACCCCCACAGTAACATTTGCTTGATTTTGTTGCTCCCCAATCCTTTTTACAATTGAATGTGGCTCTTAGATAAAAAAAAAAGAAAAAAAAGCTCTACATCATAGTGAACAACCTCTTTAACAGTATTCTCTCTGCACTGACAGTTGGTGTGGAGAAGGGGGTTAATCTGACATTTACCTGGCATGTTTAACTAAAGATAAGACTGCCTGTTAGCTTGTGATATTATAGATGATCATGAAATGTTGAAAACCAGAGGAAAACATAATATTCCTAACACTAAACATCAAAAATCTTGCTTTCAAAGGTTTTTACATCCTCCTGCTCTCAGCTCTCTGGGTAAGATTACTGTATTTGTAGGGTATTGCTGGCCTGTAAAGTTCTCTAACGGTAGCTACACAAGAAAAATGTTAGCTTTATAAAAAGAAAAAAAAAATAGATATTTTGGGGGTATTGAAATAAGTTGAAATCTTTAAATGTTAACTTTAGAAAATGATAGACTTAATTAAACATGATAAAAAGCCATCTTATTGTGACCTCAATCATGTCTTCCTAATAGAGTTCTTATTATAATAAATACAGCCCATTAAAATGTCAGAAAAGTCTTCTAAGATGTGCAAGACAGAATCCTCGTACTGAAAATTTGCCATCAGAATTAAGATTAGATTTTGCTTTATTCCACCAAAGGACAACGACCTACATAACTATCTGTAAAATAAATGTTAAGATCCAGATCTGCATGTTAGTTTCCCTTATGAATTTCCCTTAAGAATACTTATCAAAATGCCTCAAATGTCTTAACGCTAGCATATATTAAGAACAGTTTACAGAATTTTAACCCAGATTGAAACATTTTAAGATTACATTAATAACTATATAACAGTGAGGGGTCGAATTTGTCCTGTTTCTAGTGATGGCGAATTTATTTGCCAGGTGAGAATTCGCAGGGAATTCCAGCGATTTTGCAAAACCGCCGCGAAAATTCGCCCGCGTAAAAAAAAAAAAAAAAAAGGACTCCGACGTCTCAAAAACGGGACACCGTTTCTCAAATTTTTCGCCGTTTCGCGAATATCGCTGGAAATTTGCAAAATTTTCGGCAAAGCAAAATGCCCCAAATTCGCCCATCACTACCTGTTTTGCTTCTGCGAAAGTTTGTGAAACAGGAGTTTTGACGCCTGTGTGAATTTGCGTTAATTTTGACACCAGCATTAAAGTCAATGGGCATGCGAATAATGTTGACGTGCAACTGTTTTGACTGTTTGATCTTGCAACTTGTAAAACACAAGAAATTTACATAGAATTGTTCATATCCAAAATAAACCAAAGCTATTTATTTCCTTAAATAATAAACACTGATTAAACAAAATTGTAGCTTTATGTCTATACACTAAACAAATATTGTTTAGTTAAAGGAATTGGCATACTTCATTAGAATGTTGCATGTTTACTAAATAATATAAATGTGTGCTAAAAATGGTAGAAATAGATTTCCACAAATATAAAATGCCATTCTTCTGTTATTCCAGATGTATGTTTCCACAACCTGTTCCATACCTCTACTTAGATCATAGTGATGATTTCCAGCTGATTGGTAATTATGTGGTTGCGGCGACTTGCAGTTTAGGGGCAAATTCACTAAGCGCCGAAGCGCAGAACGCTAGCATTACTTCGCTAGCGTTTGGCATTTTCGTTACTGCGCAAATTCACTAACGAACGCTGGCGTAGTTTCGCTAGTGTTACTTCGCACCCTTACACCTGGCGAAGTTTCGCTAGCGACGTAACTACGCAAATTCGCGCGCAGTGTACTGAACGCTACCTTTTACGCTAGACTTTCTTCGCCACCTCAGACCAGGCGAAGCGCAATAGAGTAGATAGGGATTGCTTCAAAAAAAGTCAACATTTTTTCTAAGTCCCAAAAAACGCTGGCGTGTTTTCTACATTATGGGTGATAGGCTGAAAAAGATCGAAAAAAAATTTTGGGGCTCAACTCCTTCCCCCCTACATCTCCTGACTCATGGCAACTTACCTAGACAGTGGGCACATGTGTAGGCAAATTAGCCCTTTAATTTAAGTAAACTAGGGGAAGGTGTTATTGTATATTTATATATTTAAAAGGAAACTGTTAATTACAATCTCCTGCTTACCCAGAATATGCCTATTCTCTTTCTGGTATCTATTTATTGTTATGCTGCTTTTTTATGATCTCTGACCAAACTAGGAAAAATGTAATAATTTTGGTGACCGCCACTTATTAGTCTAATGTTTAATGTGTAGCATACTGTTTGCACAAGTGGGTTTGATTCTGTCACCACCCACTCCTGTTACATGTACTTCTATAAATGTGATAAATAATGAATAAATCCTAACAACTCTTTTTTTTTCAGGGTTAAAGTGTGTAACTGAAATATTGAAAAAAGATGGGTGTTAAGTGTTGTCTATAAAGGCATCTTAATAAAAATATGGTTCTCAAATCCACCCAAAAAACAAGTTTTACAAAATAAATTGTATTTTATATGAAAATATATTTTGAACTTCAATTAATTATCTAAATAATGAATAAATATTTATCTAAATATCATAATGTGCTTGACTGATATGTAACAAGTTACAAGTGCGTTACAATATAAAGTAAAAATACATGTCAAATAAATTTTAAAATAAAAGCTTCCAAATGAAATTGCTGGAAACATATATGGAGTCATTATGGATGCTGCTCACTTAAAAAGTGTTGCGTTTATTACATTCTTTAAAGGATTGCACAATTCTAAGTTAAATTAATTAGAGGGCCCTCGCTCTTGCATACACTGTGCAAGCAATATGCACAAGTATGTACAAAACACGTTTTATTTTTTTTCCTAGGTCTGCATTGTTAGACTTAAAATGGCAATAATCTCTACCATTCCCCAGCTGCAGCCTGTTAAACTGTGAGATCAGATGCAACTCCTTATAGAGCAGCTTCTTAGTGGACTGTTTTGCCCATGCTCATAAGCACAGTAAATGTAACTTTACTTTCATTTTCAGATTTGTTTTTGCTGCAGAAATTACAAAGAGTATATATTTCATAAGAATCCAGTAAGAAAAAGTAGATTTAGCATCTGCCATATTCATTAGTGTAATGTTAAAGGGAGATTTTTCCTCTTTATATACTGTATCATATGTAGTAGGGGTTTTTATATAATGGTCTTTATAATGATTTACAATATATATGTCTGATGTATAATAACACCCCTAAAGCCCTGTACTTTATACAAAATGTTGATGGGGTTAACATCACTGTGCCACTGTATGTAGCACATTTTAGAGTGGTCCTGATAGGTTTCCTTGTTTCCTGCTCTGTTCTGCCTGCCCAATGCTGTGTGTGCCATACTTTGCCTGCTCTATGCTCCCCACGCGTGCCATACTCTGCCTGCCCTAAGCTCCCTGTGTATGCCATACTCTGCCTGCCCTATATCCCTTGTGTGTGCCATTCTCTGTCCTACACTGCCTTTATGTGCCATACTCTGCCTGCCCGATGCTTACTGTGTGTGCCATACTCTGCCTGCCCTTTGCTTCCTGTGTGTGCCATACGCTTTCTGCCCTATGCTCTTTGTGTGTGCCATACTCGGCCTGTCCGATGCTCCCTGTATGTGCCATACGTTGCCCGTGTGTACCCTGCTCTGCCTGTGGAACATAAGCCTGGTAGGGCTTGAAAGCATTTGAAAATTGTTGTAGGGGCCCTAAGGTGTTTAATCATGAGCTGGGTGGGAGGGGGTAGGGTGCTGTGTAGTGATGGGTGAAAAAAATTGCCTTAGTTAAATCTGCAGCGAATTTCCGAGTTTCGCTGCAGGCAAAATTTTTGCGAAACCGCATTAAAAAAAAAAGACAAATGGGAACGTCAGCCACAGCAGCCAATTTGATGCTAGCCCTCCTACTGTCTATATAAGGAGGTACAGAGGCAGCCATTACTCCGTGCATTTTTGGTAAAGGTTAGATACAGCAGGTGATAGAAAGATTTGAGTTCTATTTAGCTAGAGGAGTTTGTGTAGTTAGCTTTTTTTGGTGGAAGTTGTGAATTTCAGTTTACTGTTTTCCCCCTTCTGCTTATCTGCTCACCACTAAATTATTGTTTGGGCTAACTTTCTTTGTCTGTGTTTGTGTGTGTATCCCTTGTGGGTACTGAGGGGTTTAGTTTAGGGTTTAATTTTTTTCTCCTTTCCTTCCCCCAAATATCCAAAAAAAAAAAACCCTTATTTATTTTTTAGTTTAAGGTGCCGTCAGTATGACAGGCTGTGGGTGAGAGAGGAGGGGTGGGAGGGCGGCGGTGGGAGGAAGGGTGGGATGGGGAGAGGAGGAGGCTGTGGTGCTGGCTGTCGGCAACCAACCGCAGAACAACTCAGCCCACATGCCATGCTCAGTCTTGACACCGTAGTGCAGCAGCAGCTGCAATCAAAGCAGGAGCAGCAACAACTGCCGCAGCAGGTGGCATTGGGTCGGAGTGGGGCAACTGGCACACGTAAGACTGTGCCAGATTTTTTTGTAAATGCTTCACAACCCATACACTCAGAGCAGGCAGAGGCAGTGGTAGACTGGCTGACCCAGGCTACCTCATCTGCAGCAGGCACCAGTGAGCAGCAGGAGGTGGCATCACCTGCCAGCGCAGTGCTGGGTGACACCACATCCCCCTTATTGTTTGATCCTGAGGCCCAGACACCCAGAATCTGTTTGATGATCAGGCAGGAATGGGAGGTATCTTCGTGTCTGATGAGGAGGAGGTGGTCATGGCACAGCCAACATCAGTAGGGGGTATTAGGCAGGATCCCCTAATGGCAGGGCAGCAGGCTGCTGGTGTGGGGTCAGTCACCAGCATGCTGGATGTGGGTGTGGATGCCATATATGATGCAGGGTCTGGTCTGGGGAGGATGAGGACAGGGACAGAGCCTGGGAGCCGGCTCAAGAGGGTAACAGCAGCAGTTCAGGGTGGAACTGTGTGTTGTTGATGAGGATGATGATGAAAACCCAGTCCCACAGAGGCAGCAAACCCCACCAACCACTTCTGGGGGGGGCAGGCAACAGGGCAGCAATGCACCTGGGTCCAGAGCCTATGGGCGTACAGGTGGCCAGAACTTCAGCAGTGTGGGCATTTTTCATCTGCCAGACTGAGGACCAGTCGGTAGCGGTGTGCCAGCTCTGCTGGCAGAAAGTTCAAAGGAGGCAGACAGGGTCACGTATGGGAACATCGGCTTTAAGTTCCCATATGAAACTTTACAGGTTGATGTGGGAGCAACACCAAAGTGCCAGGGCACCGGGGGCAGTGGTGCTTCTGGTCCACCTCCTTCCATTCCTCAGGGAAGAGGTGCTAGCTTCCCATTCCCTGTAGCAAGGGAAGGGGATTCTGAGGCTCACAGTTGGAGGCGGCCACTGTGTAGCTCTGCCTCCTCCTCCTCCTCACTGCCATCATCAGTGTGGCTCCTGTCCTGCCAGGTTTCCCTCCCTCAGTTCCTTGGCCACAAGGCACCTTTCTCCCCGAGCCACCCACAAATGCAGAGGCTCAATGCCTGCCTAGCAACGCTTCTGGCTGTGCAGCTGCTGCCCTATCAGCTAGGTGAAGCAGCCCCCTTCTAAGAGCTGATGGCTTGCACTGCCCCTAACTGGCGGATCACCATCCACCATTATTTTGCCAGAAAGGCCATCCCTGCCCTCCATCATATGGTGGTGGAGAATGTGTCACTATCGCTGGATCATGCTGTTGGCGGCAGGGTGCACTGCACCATGGACACATGGACCAGCAGGCATGGGCAGGGGAGGTACATCTCATATACCGCCCACTGGATCACCCTCGTGAGTGCTAGGGAGGGTGCAAGCAGGGGCGCTCCCCTCAGGCTAGAGGTGCCTCACTGTGGAGTACAGGGTAAACCCTACATGGCCACTTCCTCCTCCTCCGCTTTGGATGAGCCACCACTGAAGCATCCCCAATGTTGCTCTTCAGTGCAGCACATGCACTGTCAGGCTGTGCTGCAACTCCTCTGCCTGGGGGAGAGGATTCATACTGCACCTGAGCTCATGGCCACCTTCCAGACTCAGGTGCAAAGGTGGCTCACTCACCACCAGCTCCAAGCAGGTACTGTAATATTGTATGCGACAATTGTTGCAAACCTGATGGCCACCATCCACATAGGCCAACTCACCCATGTGCCTTGCTTCGCACATGTCCTCAACTTTGTGGTGCAGTGCTTCCTGAAGAGCTACCAAGGGTTGGGTGACTTGTTGGAGAATGAACATAGGGTATGTGGCCACTTCCACAGATCCCCCACTGGCATGGATGCAGCAGCAGTAGTATCATCTGCCACCCCACCGGCTGATCTGTGACCTGCCAGCTTGCTGGAATTCCATCCTGCACATGCAGCGCTGGGTGGTAAGCAAATACCTACTGGAGCACAGTGCCAGGGGTACTCAGGGGGTACTTGCTCCCTTTGAGCAGGTCACTCACTTTGTTAGCAGGAACAATGCATATGTTAGCAATGTTATACCCCTGGTTTTCCTCCTCAAGTGCATGTTGGATGGCCTGTTAGAGGAGAGCAGGCCCTGGAGGCAGGCAGAAGGGGCTGGGAGGCAAGACGAAGTTCTGCCCAATGAGGAGGATGAGGGAGAGGAGGACTGGGTGCCTGCACAGCATGGGGAGCATTACACACGCCACCCAACCACCCCAGCTACTGTCCACAGCTGTGAAGGCACAGGACAGGTAGAGAAGGTAGATGACCTGCTGCATTTGGAGGGCAGTGAAGAAGAGGTCGGTCGGGAGCACCTCTTCTACATGTCTGCCTATATGCAGACTTGTCTCCGGAGTGATCCCTGGATCTGTTCCATCAAAGACTGGGATGATTAATGGTGGCCACTTTTGTTGACCCATGGTACAAAGGAAAGGTGGGGGAGTTCCTTGTACCCAGCCAGAGAGAGAGAGGATACAAGCAACTCCCCCAATTGAAGAGGGCTCTGTGCTCAAAGCAAAACTGGTGGAGGCCTTCCCCCAGGCCAACTCTACTCCACACATTCAGCAGAGACGGGGCCTAGCAGCAGCCAAGGAGGAGAACTCATGGGTTTGTGGAAGAGCTTTTTTAAGCCTCATCAGGAAGCAGAAAGCAGCAGGCCCAATCAGCACCCAAAGTCACCACCAACAACAGCTGGAGAATATGCTGGCTCACGACATGGGGTCAGTCACTGTGCAGGATGCCATGCACACTGATGATGACCCATTGCATTTTTGGGTGTTGAGGCTCAACCAGTGGCCAGAACTGGCACAGTATGCTCTGGAGGTACTGACTTGCCCCCACCAGTGTCCTGTTAGAGTGTGTCTTCAGTGCTGCAGGTGGGGTGGTCACTGAGAAGCGGACATGGCTATCCACTGGCAGTGTGGATATGTTGACATTTATTTTTTGTAAATTCTCTGTTTATTGTTTTTCAAACAAAGGGAAGGGAGGTAGGGATACAGAAAGAAGAGGGGGGAAAGGGAAATGCAAGCATATATGATTATGTCACATACAGAATCATCGAGCAAGCAAAGATAACGAGTCATATCTGATAAAATAAATACATTGACAAAAGTTGTCTATGAAACAGGAATAAAGGCATGGTCGTTCCTAAACATTAATGTGAGAGTTCGTAAACCCTAAGCTGTGAACCGGGATCTGGAGCATCGTTTAATGGAGTTTAGCAACAGAAAGGGTATCAAACTGTACATGCAAGGATACAGAGGGAAGGGAAAGTAGAGCTAACTTGATTTGACTAGTAGGTTGATATCTAGTATCCAGGGTGACCAAACTTTCCAATATTTAGAGCTATTATTCTGTATAATATATGTCAGTTCCTCTAGCTTCCTAATCTCCTCAACTCTAGAGACCCATTCTTTAAAAGTGGGGGGAGTGACGTCCTTCCATTTCACTGGTATGAGGGCTTTCGCCGCTTGAAGAAGGTGCAATGTTAAAGGGCTGAGAGGTTTATCCACCTGATTCTCTGGTAGATTCAGGAGGATCAGCAGCCTGTTTTCCAGTAAAAATTTTTCTCCTGTTACTCTATTAACCGCTTCTAATACAGCCTTCCAGAACCTTTTCAGATGAGGACAAGAAAGCCAAATGTGAGAGTGCGACCCTACTTCGGAGTTACATCTCCAGCACAAATCTGAGCTTGATGGAAACATTTTTTTAAGACGTACTGGTGTATAGTGCCACCTAGTTATCAATTTGTACAGAGCCTCGGTGGCATTGGAGGCTGTTGATGAGTTATGTACGGTTTTGAAAATTTGAGTCCAATTTTGTTCTGAGAGTTTCATCTGAAATTCTTTTTCCCAGCCAGCGTGGAAGGCTTGGGTGGTTCTAGGAAGTGTATTAAGTAGAAGCTTATAAGTTAAGGAAATCATTCTAGGTTTATCCAAACTAGTTGTAAGTACCTTTTCCCATGAAGTAAACTGTCTAGTCCAGTCCCTCGAGAGTAAAGGTTTCATGAATCCATACAATTGATTATAGCTCCATAGATCCCTAGGGTGAGATCCCCAGCACTTTTGTATATCAGCCAGCGAAATTAATTTATTCCTTTTGACGAAGTCACTTAACCTTGTTTCCCTGCCGTCTTTATGACCCCACCTGCTAAAAGCGCCTTTTTCCATCCCAGGAATAAACATAGGGTTGTTTTGTAGAGGGGCCAACAGATAGGGAGATTTAGCTAAGCAGTATTTTTCTCTATTCCTGTGCCACGTTTTAAGAGTGGCTGAGATCAATGGATGATTGGGGATGTCTCTAGTGACGTCCCTATCAGCTAACCAAAGGAGATTTACTAGGGGGATAGGGGTCGTAGATTGTTCCAGAGTGCACCAGGCCTTCTTGTCCATATCCTTGGTCCAAGAATATATGCGAGTTAGATGTGTTGCTAGATAATAAAGATAAGGATCTGGCAAATTCAGGCCACCTTTATCTTTGGGTAAGATAAGTAGATTGTATTTAAGCCTTGGATTCTTCCCTTTCCATACAAATTTTATGATCAATGATTTGAGCGAGGTGAAGAAGGATCTAGGGAGGTATATAGGGAGTACCTGGAATAGGTAAAGAAGTTTAGGGAGGAAAATCATTTTTACAGCCTGTATCCTTCCCAGCATTGAAAGTTGAAGCTTACCCCAATTATCTAACAAGGTTTTGAGAGATCTCAGTAGAGGTAAATAGTTATCTTCATATGCTTTGCCTAAATTGGCTCGAATATTCACTCCGAGGTATTTAATAGAAGGATTGGCCCACTTAAAAGGAAAACTGTCCTTTAGTCCTTTGATTAAGGGAGTTCTAATATTTATGTTAAGGATCTCCGATTTATTAAGGTTAACTTTAAAGTTGGAAAGTTCACCAAAATTGTTCATTAGGCTAAGGATGTTTGGGAGAGATATGTTAGGTTTAGTCACACATAGAAGCAAATCGTCAGCGAATGCCACACATTTATATTCAGTCCCAGAAATCAACGGGCCGGAAATATCTGGGCAATGTCTTATGTGTGCTAAAAGAGTCTCCATTACTAGTATAAATAGGATCGGGGAAAGTGGGCAGCCCTGTCGTGTACCATTGAGTATTTGTACCTTAGGAGAGAGGGTTCCATTAATCTTTATTCTGGCAGAAGGACAATTGTAAAGTGCCATGATTCTATATCTAATTTTCTCACCGAGTCCAAACCCCTCCAAGGCCTTGTCCAAAAAATTCCAAGACACTCTATCGAAGGCTTTCTCAGCATCTGTGGTGAGTATTAAGCTAGGGATGCCTTTTTCTTGTACATGTTTAATTATGGAAATAATCTTGGCCGTATTATCCTTCCCTTCTCTCCCAGGCACAAACCCTGCCTGGTCCGGATGTATCAAGTGAGGTAAGTATTTTTTAATCCTATTACCAAGTATTTTAGCATAAATTTTCATATCAATGTTTATCAATGAGATGGGTCTGTAACTAGAACATTGTTGGGGGTCCTTCCCTGGTTTTTGGATCACAGTAATATGGGCTTCCTGTGCCTGAGGGTAAAAAAAATTCACATTAGAAATGTAATTATAATATTCTAGGAGTAGAGGGGCTAGTTCGTCCTTAAAGGCTTTATAATAGAGGGCGGTAAAGCCATCTGGCCCTGGGCTCTTCCCATTCTTCAAGGACATAATGCCATCCTCAATTTCTTTAATAGTGAACGGGCCGTCTAAAGAGGCGGCCTGCTCTTGCGATAGAGTTGGCAGTTTCGCCTGTGATATAAATTGATCCATCAGAGAGCCTCTGATGGGGAAGGTTCTTTAATTTGTAAAGGGATTGGTAGTAATGTTGGAACGCGTCCGCTATGCTTTCTGTGCTGTGCTGAGTAGTATTATTTTTGTCTTTTATTGAAAAAATATGGGACTGAGGTTGTAATTTTTTAAGTATTCCTGCAAAATGCTTATTGCATTTATCATTAAACTCATGAAACTTTTGTTTACAGCATAAGTAGGCCTTGTTCACTCTCAAATCCAGTAAAGTTTTGAGTTGCAACCTTTTTCTGTCCAAGTCATCTAGGGTTTCTATTTCCACTGTAGCTTTATGTTGCTGTTCAAGGTCAGTTATTTCTTTAATTAAGCAATTAATCTCCTTGTTTCTGTCTTTTTTTAGTTTACTCCCGAGGGAAATAAGCCTACCCCGGAGCACGCACTTCAAGGTTTCCCAGACTAAGGATGGATTTGTTCAGACCTGTTATCTCATGAATCCAACCCCTAATAACTTCTTTCCTATATGCGTTGTGAACAATCGAGTCATTGAATTTCCAATGAAACTCTTGTTTTATGGTGTTTGGAAGAATAAATTTTGTAATAACTGGTGCATGATCGGACAATAAAGCTGTACTAATATGTGCATGAGTAAAGAACTGAATCCAGTGATGTGAAATAAAAATATAGTCTATTCTTGAATAAACATTATGTGTTTTAGAGAAATGAGTGAAGTCTCTTTTTGAAGGGTTCAATACTTTCCAAATATCAATGAGGGACATATCTCTCAGTTGTTGCTTTACTTCTTTAAGGCTCACATGTGAAGTATTACTCTTTTTAGATGATGAGTCAGTTTGAGGGTTGAGAGTCAGATTGAAATCACCTCCCAAGATAATCATGCCATCACTGAAGTCCTCCAATACCTTCAAAAAACTTCTAATATATTGGGCCTGGCCCGAATTGGGGACATATACATTTGCTAAGGTACAGGTCTGACTAGCTAATTTGCATTTTAGTATAATATATCTACCTTCCCTATCCACCAGTGCTTTTTTAATTGGATTATTACTAAGATATATATGAGGGTATAGTCTAATGTTTAATTTAGGGAGATGGCCTTCCTTAAAATGAGATTCTTGCAACATAACAATTTTGGCATTACTTCGTTTACATTCCCCAAGAACTTGTGCCCTCTTCACCGGTTCATTCATACCATTAACATTAAATGATAATACGTGCAGTCTATATTTAAATTATCTTGCATAGACATATTGTAGTTTAGACAGTAGGTCCAGTAATAAAACGCTTACACTCGTTGTCAGCTTGCATGGGGAAACAACAAGGGGTTTAGGGACAGAGCGGGGGAAGTAGTTGTAGGTAGAACTGGGGGAACACATATTTGTGGGGGGAAAAATAAGCCGCAGCAGACTTAAAGGGGTAAAGGCCCCGGTGCTGGGTTGGAATCAGAGCGGCCAGGGTGTAAAACACCTGTAACTGGGGGGTAGTTGGCCTGGGGTGGAGAACCATAACGGCAAAAGGCAGTATCTAATAGGTGACCGACTCCGGTTTTGCCGATCCAGCTAAAGAAAAGATAAGTTATAAGATATGGTGGAACAGGTTTTAACCCCAATCATTTATGATAACAATGTCTAATGAGTGAGGAGGATGGGGTAAGGAGGAAATTGTAGACAAAAGGAGGTGTATAATGCACATAAACAGATGTTGAACATAGTAAACCTTGAACATTTGGGACTTAATACGAAATAAGAAGTTTAGATCTTTCGAGCAGTAAATAGGGCACCCAGTGGTAACCCAAATACGAGAAAAAAAACGTTTTATACTTATCAAAAGGTAGTTCAGTCCAAAAGATAGACCAGGAAATAGTCCAAAAAGGAGAGCTGTGTAGTGCCCTGCTGGTAGTGCAGAACTGAGCCGTGTCCCTCGGCCATTGCCTTAACAGAAGAGCAGCCCTCAGTCCTGAGGAAATCTTCTTCTCTCTTTAGGGGTTCTTGGTGTTCTTGGTGTTCTCTTAGGATTAGTAGTTTCCGACCATTCCCCTTGTAAGTTGAAATCCAGTTCGGGGATGTTAGCAGGGTCAGGAAGCCATCCAGGTAAGTCCACCGTAGGCAAATGGAACTTCTTAAAGAACGGTTCGATATCAGCTGGGTATCGGATAGAGGCCGTATTCCCATCTTTGCTAGCGGTGAGTGAGAAGGGGTATCCCCATCTGTATAGGATGTTTCTCTCCCGGAGCATGTCAGTGAGGGGTTTAAGTGATTTTTGCTTAAACAGGGTTGTTCTGGAGAGGTCTTGAAACAGTTTAATGCTTTTGTCCTCATAGGTGAGATTGTTACTTTCCCTTGCTTTTGCCAGAATTTCCTCTTTAATGTAGAAGCTATGGAGGCAGCAGAGGATATCTCTTGGAGCATTAAGTGGGGCGGCCTTGGGTTTCTGAACCCTATGGGCTCGCTCAATTTTTGTGTCAGTAACGGCGTCTCTGTTTAAGATGCCATTGAAGATTTGTATTAAAGCATGGCGAATTCCCTCTGACTGTACTTCCTCAGGGATCCCTCTCACTCTAATATTATTCCTCCTGCTCCTATTTTCTTGATCCTCGAGTTGTCGCTGGAGCTCACAGATAACTGTATCTTGTTTTTTAATGTGTGAGAAAATTGCTTTCTGGTTAGAGGATTGTTTACATACATTAGCTTCAATATCCTCCGTTCGTGAGGCTAAGGCAGTGATATCTCTCTTAATGTCCTGTAGCTCCTCTTTAATAGTAGAGGTAACCTCCTTCAACATCTCTTTAATATCGTTTTTGGAGGGTAAATGGGCAATATAAGAGTGTACGTCTGCCTCACCTTCCACATCGCTGCCTTGCTCTGAAGGTTCTGCATAGGAGTCAGCGTCATCCTCACAGGCTGCAGCTGCGGGCGCCATCTTGGATTGGGAGCGCTCCGTTTTTCTTTTCAAAAAAAGTGGAGCAATATCGCTGGAACCGGCAGAGGACTTTTTGGCAGGTGTCCTCTCCCTATCCGCTTTTATTTTCTGCGATTTGCCCATGATCCGACCGTGCAAACGTCTGGAACGGTGAGTCTGATCACAGAGCTCTGCTCTCAAGCTGCCATGCGTCTCCCCAGCAAGCCACGCCCCCCGGATATGTTGACATTTATAAAAATGAATGAGGCATGGATAAGCGGAGGAAATCCAAGTGCCCATTGCAGACATCAGAGACTAGCCTCCCCTCCTCCCTCCTTTGCTGCTTATACTCTCCTCTCATAGACTCCTCCTCCATAGTTTTGCCTATTCCCCATCTGGCTGATATGCCTGCTCCTGCTGCAGCCTGCTACCCCTAGTACTACTGCTGCATTGTTGGCATTTTTCTTTGTTGGGGGGGGGGCTATGAAGGCCAATACTAATGTTGCTTCTAATACTGCCGCATAGTTAGCTAATTTATTCAGGTTGAGGCCTATAATTGCTTCTAAAAATGTTGCTTCTAATACTGCCGCATAGTTGGCTAATTTCTTCTAGTTGAGGCCTACCTCATTTAATTCTTCAAATTGTAATAAAGTTGATTCTTGCTGCTGTTGCTACTACTACCGCATGATTATTAAATGTCTTCTGTTTGAGGCCTACCTCAGTTAATTCTAATAATGTTGATTCCAATACTGCTGCATGGTTGGCAAATGTAGTCATATTATTATTACATCAAAAGAAAGCGTACGCACTCCTGCAGCCAGCCGGTGAGGGAAAGAAGTAGTTTATTTCATCTCATTAAAGTCAAACAGTCCTAACGTGTTTTGTATCAATGGATAGGTAATCATAGGCCTACTATCTAGTATTTCTGGTTCCTTACATTAACACATAAATATTAGTGATGGGCGAAATTTCGCCGTTTAGCTTGGCTGCAAAATGGCGCCAGCATCCGTTTTTGACACAAATTTTTCGGCAAAGCAAAACGACACACATCACAAGTGCTGTGTTATCTACAGGTTAACACAGGAGGATGAGGAATAGGGATTTAAGGGTATGGCTTAAAGGACATGTAAAGCCTACATTTTCTTACCATGTTTATAAGTTATGCACATCTCCCCCACCAAAATGGCATTATTTGAACTGCATACGTCCCCTTCATTTGCCTACATTTTCTTACCATGTTTATAAGTTGGGCACATCTCCCCCACCCAAATGGCATTATTTGTACTGCATACATCCCCTCCATTTGCCAGCAACATTATATTTCCCAAAAACAAATAACAGCTTTCACCTGGGGGCCATTTTTCCTCTTACACATCATCAGTGCATTTATATTTGCAAACAGCACATGTAAAGTTCATGCAATTAAAAAATGCAGGCTACCACAGGCAGAATTTACTATGATGACAAGTCCTGCTTGGATTGAGCACTGTAATGGTTAAGCTGTGCTCAGGAGAGTGGGTAGGATTTAAAATAGGATCGGACAGCTAGAGCAGAGTTTATATGGGAACCAGCAATGCTATATCTTCATTGGCTGTTAGACTGGAGGGTGTGTTTAGTAATCTGAGCTAAGAAGAACTGAGCATGCTCATGAACCAACAGCCAAAGGAAATTCCTGACGGAAGGGGCTGAGTGGGTTGAAGGAGGAGAATGAATCCTAAGTGATTAAGGAGATGCTGCAGCCTTACTATAAACCTTTGAACAGGTGTTTAGAGATTTCAAAGAGGCTTTTCAGTGATTACATTTTTTTAAATTTACATGTCCTTTAATATGACAACTTTTTTCACATATGAGTGATGTGATATCCCTGCAGTTAGCACCAACCATTTGGTTTTTTGGAGTGCTACAATAATTAACGTGGACATGGTCTTGTGGAAACATGAGTGTGGTTTAAAGTGGGTGTGGTTCAAAAACAGGGGGTGGCTAACAATGGCTTCCATTATTGGCCCTCCACCATATAGGACAGAAAAATTCTGGCCCTCGATACCACAGAAGTTGGACAGCACTGATGTAGATGAACCAAAGGGAAGCCAAGTTGGGCCTGCTGGACAGAAGGAAGCTGACCTCCATGTTTTATTTAATTTTATTGTTGATGGTAACTATAATGTAGACTATGCATTAATCAGTAATTGTAAATTAATTTATATTATCAAATCTTACAGAGGCAGGTTATAAAATAAGAAACATTTGCTGGGGGAAAGCATCTAATAAGTCATACTGGAGGCAATTCTAGGTGGTGAGAAGTAATAAAGCTATTGAAATAATTCTGGAAAAGTTAGGGTGCCTTATGTTTTGGGAGACACAATGCCTTGTGCAGCCTAATCTGCTATGCAATGTAAAGAAGGGAGAAATTAGTTCTTAAACATTCTTACTGGAATTTTGGTCCCACGCATACAATATACATGGGCAACATGAGCAGCTTTATCTGCAAATTCTTGCACAATGAATTATGTTTCAATGAAAATCTAATACAGGTATGAAATATATGTGATGGTATTTTGTTTAATGAAAAAATGTTTAAAGCTGTTTAACCCAACAGTATATGTATTGTACATTTTCTTTTTTACACTAAGATGGTTTTAGGCATAAAATTCTACCTTTATTGATTGTGGTTTCTCATTGACACTTTAAATCCATGCTTCTTGTTGAACAAAACATAAATATTTAATTGATAAAACTCATAAAATGTTAGAAAAGCATTAAACCAAAAGTAGAAATATGCCCGAGAGACTGAACAGCAGGGCTTGTATTATGCATTTGTGTTCATTTGCATTTAATTCTACTAATACTGACCTAGTAAAAGAACAATTTCATTTCAGATACATTCTAAACAAAAAAATGTACATTCCCAATGGAAAATAAAGTGAAAGTATTAATGTTCAAAATGTACTGTAATGCTGGAAGAAACTTCACTGCAAAAATACAGTTTCCAATGAAATGAAAGGTCCTGATGTATAATTCACTGAAATGTATTTAACCGTCTCTGTGTTTTGGTTGAGATTTAAATATATTTCTGTAGGCTGGTGGAGGATAATTTACTTATTCTTCTGTTTCCAACAATCCGCTGAAATTAATTCTTGGGTGGTTTGTCAGATATGCAAAATATTAGTTGTATTCAAACTATTTTTTTATTCAAATGGACATATTTATGATTTCACAAAATGGCCACTAATTCACTGTAGTTTAACATTCCATGACATTCATCTTTTTATTATTCATGAAGAGATCTGCCTTTGGGACATATCACAAAAGGGGAAGAGGTTGTTCTCCAATAAATTCTGTATTAAGAAAAAGTAATTTTATGTTTAATTGGCATAAATAATATCAGTCAAAGCCTTCTCTTCCAAGGGATTAATAACAAATATCAATTTAAAAGATTTATAAATGCATACAACCCTAGTGGCACGAATATTATTACTTTGTGTTCTTCGATGAAGCTGAGGGGAAAGTCAGTTCCCCTTTCTATATACAGGGCCACCAACCTGACCAGAAAAATAAAATACTCGACTGACTGAAATTTTATTTGAATAATATCCAGTCCAAGCTACATTCTCAGGACCAGTTCACAGGGGGTGTAGATGTTGGAGAGAAGAATTTGGTGATGCTCTAAAGTCGCCAGTATTTTACTCCAAAAATGGCCAAACAAATAATTTGGAGAGCTCCAACATCTATCTTGCTTAGCCCCCACTGTCTACTCTTGTCTTTCAACAGATTTAACAGTGCAACCAGTTTATAGAGGCACATTCTCAGAAAAAAGAAGAAGCACAAAGTCTGTTTTCGTATAACGGAATATAGTGGCATTTAGACCCATGAAAGAGGTAAAGATCAGAAATTAAAAAATTTAAAGAAGTTGGTCCATTAAAAAACAAACAAAAACATTTTGCATCAGAAGGAGATGTCCAAGGAATGTTCTTGTTTAGATGTAGTTTTTTTGCCTTCAAGAGAAGCTAAATAAAACTGAATGGCAAGGTAAAAGTATAATACAGAGACAGTTTCTTTTTCTAATAACGACCCACCTTGAACATGATGCATGAATATGGAATCCTCAGAATAAAGGACAATCAAAAAACTGAAGACTATTCATTAGATTAATTTCCTACATGACTGATTAATCATTCATTAAACGTAAGGTTAAGACTACATATTCTATTGTAGCTGTATGTAGCCATACAGCATACTGTTTTATTTTTACTAATTTTGCTGTGAAAATATACTCTAATGTGTGAAAAAAAATTGTCACATATCAAAAAACATTTCACGCAATTTATCCTGCGTCAAAAAAAAATGTTTTTGCATTTTTGTTTTTGCAAAATATGCATTTTGGCAAATTTTTGACCTATCACTAATTATTACATGTTATTTAGGTAGCGCTAACATATTCCACAGCAATTTAGAGAGATTGTACATCATGACCTTCTGCCCCAGTGGGGACTACAGTCTAAGGTCCCTATCACAGTTGCACAACCTAGGGTCAATTTTAGCTAGTAAACCTGACAGTATGTTTTTATCGGGTGAGAGAAAACCTAGTTTTAAAAGGTCAAATTTGCCACTCTACCAGCATGACTTCCTGTAATTTTCAGAGATCGCCAAAGTTTAATTAGCATTTCTTTTAAGTGGAGATTAAAGCACATCTTGTGCCGTAGCCTACAATTTTTAAACAAGTCCTAACCTGAACTGAATTTATAGGGATAGTTAAAGGGATACTGTCATAGAAACACATATTTGATTTAAAAATGCATCAGTTAATACTGCAGTGTTCCCTGAGCAGAATTCTGCACTTTAATCTGTTTTTTAAAAGAGAAAACTGTTTTTTTTTTTTTAATATTTAATTTTGAAATCTGGTACGGGGCTAGATCTGTTAATTTCCCAGGTGTCCTCAGTCATGAGACTTGCTCTCTGATAAATTTCAGTCACTCTTTACTGCAAGCTGGAGTGCTATCACCCTCCTCCTCACCTACCCCCAGGAGCCCATCTGCAGCTTATCAACAGAACAATGGGCAGCAAACCAGATAGCTACCCATTGCTGAAAGTGCTCCCTAGACAAGAGAATAGACGTTCCTAAAAATAAGAATAGCACCTAAGCAGGAAAAACCCTGCTTTTTGCTGCTTTTCTCATGTCTACCACTAGGAGGGAGCATGACTTGCTTCAATAGCTGCCTCAAAGCAGATCCATTCTGAAGTGTCAACTCCTTCTCAAAGCTCAGAATCATTCATAATGCACTGAGATGGCTGCCTTCACACCAATATTACAGATAAAAAAATACATGTTATTTCATGAATACAACAGTAGAGTGAATTATTTGCTATGTAAACAGTGTAATTTAGAAATAAAAAGTTAACAATACAAATCATGACAGAATCCCTTTAACCTTCAAGTTAACATTAAGTATGATATAGAGTGTTTAGCAAATGTTAAATGGGGGTTCATTTTTATTCTGTTTAGTTTTTGAACAATTTGCCTTCCTTTTGACTATTTCAAATGGGGGGGGTTCATACCTCAGTACCCCAACAAAAAAAACTATTGCTATGTGAGGCTACAAATGTATTTGTTATTTGACGTTGTATTATAATTTATCTTTAAATGCAGGCACTTACACTTTATCTATTGATATATTATTCATCTTACAACCTCTCATTCAAAGCCCTGCCTGGTTGCAAGGATAAGTTAGACCCTAGCAACCAGACAGCTGCTGCAATTCCAATCTAGAAAGCTGCTGCACAAAAACTAAACCATTCTAAAAGCACAAAATAAAAATTAAGACCACTTGCATAGTCTCTATGAATATCACTCTCTACATTAACGTAAACTACAATTTCTTAGCAACTCAATGTCTATTTTATTTTTAAAAATGATAAGTAATTACCCTTTAATAGTATAATCAGGATTATTAATAAGTTTTAAATCCAGTTTTACAAAATAAGTCATCAAATAAAGACCTCTCTAAAAGATCCAAAAAAAAAGTTGGAAAACCCATTTACGTTACGTTAGTTTAGACCAAGATTTGTGAATCTGTTTTGCAGTTTTGATAACAAATTTCTTGATTGTCCCCCTCAGGTGTTTTTTTTTTTTTTGGCCTAAAAATATTTGTCTTCTCTAAAGTAATATAAACCTTTATTATGTTTAGCAACACTGTACCAAATTTTTCAAGATTCTATCAAAATCGTTATTTGAAAAGTTTTAAAAAATGTTCACGCTAATATAAATGTTCTTTAATTTGCACCTTACACTTGGGGAGGAAAAGAAATGTATTCTAGATAAGTTACTTTAATGTAAACGGATACAAATTCTGTATGTGCAACTGTATTTTGTATTTTCGCCGAGAGTTGAAATGCTTAGCACTTACAAACAGAGGCATTAAACAATTTCAGTGGGCATGTTCTACTTTAGGTTAGGCATTTTAATGAGACCATCCAACACTCTTGACAACGGTACATAAAATAAAAATAGTAGATGGTTTTGTTTGCAATAAATCACTTCTTTGTGCAGTAAGTGAAACTTTTCCTCTACTTGCATAGAACTCACAAATCATTTTAGAAAAAAAATTACATTTCACAAAAACAAAATTGGATAATGCAAAAATGTTATACACGTTTATTATCCTGTCTCATTTGATAGCAGATTGTCTCATTACCATCAAGTAAAGGTGTTGTTTTTTTTATTGCAGAGAATAAAAATCAACCAAAAAATGTACCTTTTTCTTAAAATGACCTATAGTTCTATGCCATACTCAAGACTAGAGTATGGAAAATGGAGTTACTGAATTTCAGAGCTGGATAAAGTGGTTTTGAATAACCACATACCTGTATATTATGTATGCAACAAACACAAGAAATTTATTAGAAATTCCAAAAACATCTGCCATTATAGTGGACCATGTTTTTTTAATTGTTGGTAATGCTCATTATTATTATTAAGTTAAGTTTCTGTGGTGCCTAAATGAATTAATTTGTATATTTTATTGCAGACACTAGTTCTCTCCCTAGAAATGCTCATTACCTAATTCGGTTAATGTATATATCCTAGAATATCCTAGTTTTTCAACACTGGATACATTTTGCATTTGTGCACTAATCCATTGCAACCAATCAAAATAGTTTTTTATTGTTGAAAACAACTGGACTGAAAAAGTGTCAGAGGGTGAACAACCCTTTTTAAGCAGAGTCAAAACAACCAATGTCAGGGTAGGCAGAATTTAAGCAGAGTCGTACAGAGGTCAAGGCAGGCAGTAAACAGGCCAAAGCGAAGGCAGGCAGAATTCAAGCAATTCTGACAGTGGAAAACAGGAAACAGCAGCAGAGGAAACCTAAGAACAGTAGCAAGGTTTAAATGCAAAAGCAAAGCACTAATTACATCCTCTGACATCCTAATAAGGGCAAAATATGCAGGCCATCAGGCTCCATTTATTTATAGATGTGCTATTGCCTACCATGCCCCCTCTGTGCTGTCAGAGACGGGGGCATATTGGATGCAGTTATATAAGGGGAAGCAGAGTGTCGAGTTAGGGTCAAATGCGGGTGCCCAGTGGCAGGTAGGGGTTGTGCCAAAATTATGCTGATGCAAAATAGCCTTATAGTAACTTGGAGTATGTCTATGTGTGAAGAGATTTTGAAAGAGACAAAGAGGAGAAAAAGAGGTTCGAGCTTGACAAAGCTGTGTAAAAGAAGCATAGACTGTACAAGCACCAGTTTCATGCCAAATGGTTAACATAAACCATACCTTTTCATTTTGGAACATTGCCAGCCTCTTCATGTGCCTTTCAATAAAACCCATCCATCCCATTATTCCTCCTCTTTGTTCTACAAAATTCATTGCACAGAACACCTCTGTTTCTCAAATGTGATAATTATGCCCATTCATAATCAAATCATTTAAATAGAGATTCAAAATCATTTGAAATTGTGGGACTTGGTGTTGGTAGTATAAACATGTTTACTGTTCAATACATCTGCTAAATAAGCTGCATTAGTTCTAGTTACTTGATTATTCTGTTATATCCATATTCTTAGTAGGTAATCATGTTTAAAATTCATAGAGAAAAATGTAAAAAAGAGGGGGGATAAAAAGATCATAAAGCTTAAGGTAAGATGTGATTCATGGCTTTCGTTCTTCATCTGCTCAGTACCTTCTTTTAAGAATGCCATTTCCTGCTTGATACGATTGATGAAAAATGACCTCCTATTCATCACATTTGTCACCTTTGCAGAGATTTGAACTACATGATCAGATTCTTCAGATAGGAAAGTATGAAAAATAAATAGGATGATCCTCTGTGAGAAGGCAGTGTCAGGAGATTTCAAGTAACAGTGCCTGAGTATAACAGGGATGTTTTGATCCACTTTCCTGTAACCTCTTTAAACAAAATTGCTAGATAATTGATATGTTCTGTGACTGGGAATATATAAAAAGGATTCATAATTTCCTGGCACATTAATAATGGCTAAATGTTACAACCTCTTGGTCTCAGGATGATATAGTGAAGATCTATGATATAAATGCAGCTAAAACATACCATTTACTAATTAAAAGCCCTATTTTGTTTCCATTATATAAGAAGGTATTTAAAGACACAAGGAAAACAATATTTGTGTAATGATTTATAAACTAATGCAATGGCGGAGTACATATAATTAGATTAGGAGACCTCTGACCCAAGGACTGCTATTCAAATACTGAATGCATTGTGAGCTACCTACAAGTGCTGAGAGACATGGTACATGGAAGTTTTTTCGATACTTTTAAAATAGATTGTGGCTAGCAGGTTTGCCAACACGGTTTTAAATGTATTACAAATACATTATTAGTTATTCCTGCTAAACAGAAATTACTTGATATTGTTGCAAGAATTCATTAGTAAAATCCAGCACAATTAACATGTATAATTATAGTTGTAGCTTTAAAAGTTCATCCATGACTTTGCAAAGATTACACACAGGGTTATCCAAAAATATCAAATAATGGAAACAGAATTGCAAGACATCATGGATGGGAAACAGATGGGGTTAACAAACTCAGTCTTTTGCTTATTTACCAATACAGGTTTTGTTTGTGATCTGGGGTTTTCCAGACATGGGATCTCCATAATTTAAGTCTACTAAAAAATTTTTTTTAACCTTAAATGAGCCCCGTAGAATTGCTCTGCAACCAATAGGGATCAATTATAATGTATTTTGGTTTCCAGTACAGGCATGGGACCTGTTATCCAGAATGCTCTGGACCAGTGGTTTTGTGGATATTGGATCTTTCCGTAATTTGGATCCTGATACCTTGAGTCTACTAGAAAATCATGTAAACAATAGGCTGGTTTTGTTTCCAAAAAGGATTAATTATATCTTAGTTTGGATCAAGTAAGGTGCTGTTTTATTATAACAGAGAAAAAGTAAACTGTTTTTAAAAATGTTGATTATAATGGAGTCTATGGAAGACAGCCTTTCCATAATTCATAACTTTCTGGATAACGGTGTTTCCAGATAACAGATCCCATACCTGTGCAAGGTTCTGTTTTATTATTACAGAAAATACTGAATTACAAATTGTTGAATTATTCGATTAAAATTGAGTCTAGGGGAGATAGCCTTCCTGTTAGGAATATCTACGGATTAAACTAATACACACCTCTGTAGAAGAGTACCAATGAGGGCAGGCAGTAAAACAAGTCCTTGAAAAAAAGGGCAAAGACAAGCGCTATCTAGGAAACAGGCAGTTCGCAGCTAAACAGGGTCCATAGTAGAAGGTAGTTGGACTTGGCGGCAGCATCACAGTGGATATTATGTCAGGGTAGGTTTTCAGATAAGGGATCCCATTTTTGCACTGGGCTAATGTTCCCCCGGTCAGTAACCCACATAAACCATAAATCAGAGATTAACTTTTTTTTTGGTCAGCTCCATAAAGAAATAAAATGAATGAATGAATGAATAAATAAAATAAAGAAATAAAATAAATAAAAGGAAAATTGTTAATTGAAATACGTTACTTCTCTGATACAAACTTGCCAATGTTAGTAAATGAGCCCAAGTATGCCTTAAAGGAGAAGGAAAGGCTGGAGACACTTGGGGGTGCCAAACGTTAGGCACCCCCACGTGATTGTAGCGACTTACCAAAAACCCAGGGCCGGTGCTCCTATCAGGAGAAATCTGCACCGGCCCTGGGTTATAGGAGCGAGCACCACGGAGATATCTACTTCCGTCTTCGCGCAGCTGCGCATTTCCCCGGACTGAAGCATGCGCATTTGAACAAAAAAGCCGACTTTAAAGTTAAAGTTCGGCTTTTAGTTCTAATGCGCATGTGCAGCTGCGCGAAGACGGAAGTAGATATCTCCGTGGTGCTCGCTCCTATAACCCAGGGCCGGTGCAGATTTCTCCTGATAGGAGCACCGGCCCTGGGTTTTTGGTAAGTCGCTACAATCACTTGGGGGTGCCTATTGTTTGGCACCCCCAAGTGTCTCCAGCCTTTCCTTCTCCTTTAAAGCAAGTTAAATGTTTTCAAGTGCAAATAGATTTACAAATAACTTTAGAACAAGGTTCTTCGTTTTCTGCAATGAAAATAACATAGGAAAACTATGTTTTACATGTAGATATTTGAACGTTCAGTTGCAGAAAATAATATTTACAATCAAATTCAGTGTATAATATTGAAATAAATATTTTCTTTTATGCATTTGGTATGACAGTTACAGTATATGAAAAAAACAAAACTGCATGAGAAACATATGTTTCTCAGAAGGCAGAAGGTTCATGGTCACTGTAGGGATCTCCATTTATCATAATTAGCATGAAATGTGTCATAAGTAAAGAACACACGTCAGAGACTAAATCAGAGTTTAAGTTTAAATGTTTATTTAGCCAAGAAAATTTTGCAAACTTAGCATGACTTTTAATAAAAAACATTTCATTATACTTTTTTTTTTTTAACATTTCCTCAATAGGTTTCACACATTTTTTTTGCCGTTTCATGAATTTTTTTGTAGTTTCGTGAATTTTTCTACAACATGAAAAAGTGAGCTTGGTATAGGGGGTTATTTACTAAACTCCGAAAATCCAAAAATCCCAAAATCTGAAAAATTTGTGATTTATAATTTATTAAACCCCAAGGGCTAAAATGCCCAAATATAAAGACATCGCCAACCTGTCGAGGTTGTATAAAAGTCAGTGGGAACAGTCTCATTGATTTTGTGTTATGTCGGGGGTTTCAGGCAATTTCACAATGTTTTCGGAGCTTTCGGGTGAGAAAAATTCGAAGTTTTCGGGGAAAATTCACTAAAAAACGGTGAAAATCTGAGCTTTTCCCACAAAGGTAATTTTCGGGAAAATGTAATAATAAATAAGCATTAAAAACCCGAGCGGCTTAGATTGAGATAAATCCAGACCTTGCTGCGATGTTCCCAATTCAGTTTCTATGTTAAAAGGTAAAGTATTCATTGTTTCCAGCGAGGGTATTACAAGTAACTTTTTGGACCATTTATTTCTAGTATTCTGAGGCAACATAGCTCTGTATCCTTTTGGATATTTGTAGTAAGCTTATTACACTTAACAGGGGTGCTTTTACCCTTATATTAATAAAAAATATTATTATATGCACCATTTGTTTTGTACATTTGTGGTTAGAATGCTTTTTAGTTAGAAATAATTGCTAAAGTGGCCATATGTGCCATATGCAAATGTAATCAAAAAACAATTAGCAAGGTAATTATACTATTATCTTAATTAGTTTATGCTAAATATTAGAGAAATGCCTTAATGTCACTGAAGTGACAATAGCTTGTAAGTAAAACGTAAAAACAGACTGTTGCTGAATTACTGTAAAGAACCTTCTATTTCCCATATGATCATGTTAGGGACTGTTGGGCTTTCTGTAATTGTGGCTGAGTGCGCGAAGCTTATACATAATGAAGTTGAACAAACAAGTAACTAAGAAGAGACAAGTCTTGCTAATGGAAGGCATCTATCCAAATTCTAAGTTTGTTTTTTAATGCATTGGTTTGATGAAAAAAAAAATATCACTTATTTATTGCTTATCCTTAACTTCCACATCCTAGAGTCTTTAGCAGATACTGGATGGTCAGGGGCATTGCGCTAGAGATGAGATGAGTTGAGAAACCCACTTCAGATGGCAGAACCCCACAAGTTACCAGGGGCAACAAAAAAGCCACTCCTGGTAACTTTAAGAGCTGAATAGCTGGTTTTCAAACCAGAATTTTTTTTCTTCTAATGACTTGGACCACCTGGATCACAAGCACAAAAGCTGCCTCAGGGTGATAGCAGAGAGGCCGCCTCAGGGTGACAGCACGGACGCTGCCTGGAGGCATCAGGGGGTGAGAATCGCCTCTGTGAATGGTCATTCCCAATAGTTTAAGTTCTATCCTACCAACCCTTCGGATCTTTAGGAAAGGCTAGGAGATTGCCTAGGGGTCCGTCTGTAAGCCCCTGGCCTAGGATGTATCACCTTAATAGAGACAGAGGTTGAGTTTCCAATCTGGATGACATAAGGGGAAAATAGTATAGGACACAGATTAATTGTAGACAATTAAAAGAAGAATCTACAATTCGATGGTCGAATTTCAAAGTTTTACCACTTCGAAATTCAACCCTTAGTAAATGTGCACCTAAGGGGAAGATTTATCAAGGTCAAATTCGAAGTCGGAGGATTTTATTCATCGTACAATCATATTTCAATCGTACTTCGAATCGTACAATTTTATCGTACGATTTTCCTTCTAAACCCAAAAACTTAGAAATATGCTCTGGAAGATCCCAATAGGCCAACAAAGCACTTCGGCAGGTTTAAGTTGGCGAAGTATTGAAGTCAAAGTTTTTTTTTTAAAGAGACAGTACCTTGATTATCGAATGGTCGAATATTCAAACGATTTTTACTTCGAATAGAAGTCGAAGTAAATTCAAAGTCGTAGTATCCAAAAAATTACTTCGAAATTTGAACTTTTTGTAGTTCAAAAATTCACTTGAACCTTAGTAAAATCTGCCCCTAAGTGTGTAATAAGTAAGTATATATTGTGCATTTAAAAATATTATGCAGTTGTGCTCCAGAATTTATGAAGAAAAAATAAGTGACCAACTCAATTTCTGCTCAGTGGAAGAAAGAGAACATAACATAGATCCATACAGAAGTATTCAAAGGGTTCAAAGAAGAGTGGATAGGAAGGGGTCAGCTTGGATCTGCAAGGTGTGCAATGCAGATGAACAGGTTTGTTTATTATATTCACAGCAACATTTAAAGGCGAGTCAACCTTTATTTTAATAGGGCACAGTATTATATGCAAAATTCTAGTTAGGGCTAAGAAAGACAATATTTAAAAGAAATAAAAACTAACATTGGCACATTGAAAGATGCTTAAACATCGAAGAAGATTGTATTTACTCAACTAAGGTGGCGATTTACGAATCAAATTTCATTTTCCCCCCCAAAAAAGTGTAAAAATTTGTGGTTTTCCTATTTTATTTTTTTTAAGTTTTAAATATGCAAGATTTTTTACATGTTTAGGAGATTTTTTTAATAGATTTGATGACTTAATGGTGTAAGATTCTGTGTACATTGCTGGGTACAAATTAAACGATGTGTGTGTAAAATTTGAGCCATACTGTGTATGGTAAAGAAAAAACACTCAGTAGGGGCATCAGACAGGCATGGAGGTATAGGTTTACTCTAATAATTTCAGATGCAGTGCGTCAGTCGATAATGCCTGGTCAATGGCAGGTGTAAAATATATAGGTCTTCATTATGCCTCTGTGCGCTGCTGAAACCAATTTGCAGCTTTTTGAGCTTGACAATTATGCTCTCAATAATACATGAGGCCTTTCATTTACATAGTAACATAGTAACATAGTAACATAGTAAGGTTGAAAAAAGACATGTCCATCGAGTTCAACTACCTATCTGCCAGTTGATCCAAAGGAAGGCAAAAAAACCCATCTGAAGCCTCTCCAATTTGCCTTAGAGGGGGAAAAATTCCTTCCTGACTCCAAAATGGCAATCGGACTAGTCCCTGGATCAACTTGGACTATGAGCTATTTCCCACAACCCTGTATTCCCTTACTTGCTAAAAAGCCATCCAACCCCTTCTTAAAGCTATCTAATGTATCAGCCTGTACAACTGATTCAGGGAGAGAATTCCACATCTTCACAGCTCTCACTGTAAAAAAACCCTTCCGAATATTTAGGCAGAACCTCTTTTCTTCTAATCGGAATGGGTGACCTTGTGTCAGCTGGAAAGACCTACTGGTAAATAAAGCATTAGAGAGATTATTATATGATCCCCTTATATATTTATACATAGTCATCATATCACCCCTTAAGCGCCTCTTCTCCAGCGTGAACATCTCTAATTTGGCTAGTCTTTCCTCATAGCTAAGATTTTCAATACCTTTTACCAGCTTAGTTGCCCTTCTAAACCCTTTTTAAATATTGAAATAACATCAGCTTTTCTCCAATCCATAGGCACCATACCAGATGACAGTGAATCTGAGAAAATCAGAAATAAGGGCTGGTCTAAAACTGAACTAAGCTCTCTTAGAACCCGGGGGTGTATGCCATCAGGCCCTGGAGCCTTGTTTACATTAATTTGTATTAAAGCTTTTTGAATCATATCCTGAGTCAGCCACTGACTAGATTGAGCTGAACCATTCGTGCAGTTATTAAGTGAGCCTGTGAACCCAGACTCCTCTATTGTATACACTGAAGAAAAGAACTGATTTAACACATTTGCCTTATCTGTATCTGTTACAATCATACTGGTACCATTATTTAATGGAGCAACAGTCTCAACCTGCATCTTTTTACTATTAATATATTTAAAAAACTTTTTAGGGTTAGTTTTCACTTCCACCGCAATTAACTCTTCATTTCTTTTCTTAGCCTTCCGGATTGCTGATTTACAACATTTACCGTATATACCCAAGTATAAGCCTAGTTTTTCAGCATCCAAAATGTGCTAAAAAAGTCTACCTCGGCTTATACTCGGGTCAACGGTACCCGACCCGAGTAGCTGAGATTGCAGTCACTTCTAATCATTCCTATACCAACAGTACACTTGGGGAGAGACTGAAATATCCCACAATGCCCTCTGTTGGTTATATGAAAGAATAAGTGCGCCCTCTGTTGGTTATATGAAAGAATAACTGACTGCAATATCACACAGCACCCTCTGTTGGTTATATTAAAGAATAACAGTGCGCCCTCTGTTGGTTATATGAAAGAATAACAGTGACTGCAATATCACACAGCGCCCTCTGTTGGTTATACAAAAGATTAACAGTGATGGCAATATCAAACAGCACCCTCTGCACATGGTAGTGGGACAGTGGGACAATGCACATAGTAATCCTTTTGGCAATTCTCTGTCACCATCAGCTTTGCAAATAAGTCCGGTTGATCGCTGGGGGGGTCGCTTTGGCAGAATGTGCGCTGCTGGGAGACAGGGCTGTAGTTGTGTCTAGGCTTATACTATAGTCAATAAGTTTTCCCAGTTTTCGTAGGTAAAATTAGGTACCTCGGCTTATACTCGGGTCGGCTTATACTCGAGTATATACGGTATTACAGTGTTTTTATTCATTAAATGCAGCTTCTGTCCCTACAGATTTGTAGTTTTTAAATGCCTCTCTCTTCTTTCCCATTAACTTCTTTACTTCTGTATTAAGCCACACAGTATGATTCTTAGAGCTTCTACATTTAGTCCTTAAGGGAATAAATTGAGAACAGTAATGATTTAATATCATTTTAAAGGACAACCATTTCTGTTCTGTGTTTTTAGCTGAAAACCTAATGCCCCAATCAATGCTTTGTAGGGCAGCCCTCAAGGCACTAAAATTAGCTTTTGCAAAATTCATGGTTTTTGTTGCCCCAGTATATTTTTGTTTTTTGCACCAGACATTAAAAGATATAACCTTATGGTCGCTATTACCCAGGGGTTCAATGACTTGCACATTTTCTATAAGTTCTGGGTCATTTGAGATCACTAAATCAAGAATAGCATTTTTTCTGGTAGGCTCCTCAATAACCTGTGCTAAAAAATTGTCGTGCAATAAGTTTATAAACTTGTTCCCATTAACTGATCTAGCAGTACCGTTGCTCCAGTCAATATCTGGGTAATTAAAATCCCCCATTATCATTAATTTACCTAAACTAGCAGCCTTTTCTATTTGCATTAGGAGCTTTGTCTCTTCCTCCTCACTTACATTAGGGGGTCTATAGCATACACCTATAATTAATTTGCTGGATTCTTTACAATTGGTGAAGAACTTCGCCCATACTACTTCTGCCCCCTCATTTTCTAACATAACCTCCTCCTTTATATGAGCTTTTAAATCCTGCCTAACATACAGACATAACCCTCCTCCTTTTCTATTGCCTTTGTCCCTCCAAAACAAAGTATAGCCACTGATATTTACTCCCAGTCATGCGACTCATTCAGCCATGTTTCGGCCACAGCAATCACATCATATTTTCCTTCCATCACCAGCAGCTCCAGCTCTCCCATTTTACCAGTCAGACTTCTTGCATTTGTAAACATACATTTACTACTGGCACCATATTGAACATATGACATGTGGTCCTCCCTATCCTTAACAGTATCCCCAGCCAAATCTCCTTCCCCATTTTTCCTTTCTATGCCCACTATCTCATCTATCCTGTCTACCACTGAATCTTTTACTGAACCCTCCCCCCCCACACCTAGTTTAAAATCTCCTCCAACCCTCTAGCCATCTTCTCTCCCAAAACAGCTGCCCCATCATCATTGAGGTGCAGCCCATCCCTAGCAAAGAGTAGGGATGTAGTGAACTGCCGTTTTGGTGTTCGCGAACACCGGCAAAAATGCGAACAGTTCGCGAACAGTTCGCGAACTTCGAACACCCGCAAAATCGTTCGATTCGAACGATCGAAGGATTTTAATCGTTCGATTCGAACGATCGAAGGATTTTAATCGTTCGATCGAAGGATTTTCGTTCGAATCGAACCATCGAAGCCATTCTATCGAATGCTTTTCATTCGATCAAATGCTTACAATCGTTCGAACGAATGGAAATCGTTCGATTTTAGCGGTCGAAGGAATCGAATGGTCGAATGATTTTTATTCGAATCGAACGCAAACAAATTGGCGAACGTTGCGTGACGTTCGCGAACATTCGGCGGACGCGAACAGTTCGCTACATCCCTAGCAAAGAGCCTGTAGCCGACTGAAAAATCAGCCCAGTTCTCCAAAAACCTAAAACCCTCCTCCCTACACCAATCTTTCAGCCATGCATTAATCTCCCTACGCTCCTGCTGTCTCCTTAGCGTTGCTCATGGCTCAGGTAATATCTCTGAGAAAATTACCTTGGAAGTCCTCGCCCTCAGCTTTGAACCTAGTTTTTTAAAATCATTTTTGAGGACTTCACCACCTCCTCTAACTTTGTCATTGGTACCTATGTGTACCAAGACTGCTGGGTCTTCCCCAGCCCCTCCCAATAATCTGTCCACTCGTTCCACCACATGCCGAACCCTAGCACCAGGCAAGCAGCAGACTGTTCGGCATGTAGGGGCCTTGCGACAGATTACCCTATCCACCTTTCTAATAATTGAATCCCCTATAACTAGAACCTGCCTTTCCTTCCTTGCACTCCCCCCACCACCCGTATTAGAGACACTGCCTCCCGGGGTGCTCCAAGAGTCAGTCTGCTCCATACACGCCAGTTCGGAGTTTTCCTCCCCAGCATCTTCAGCCAAAATGGCGAATTTGCTGTTTTGGACAAACTGTGGACCAGCCCCCCTACTCTTCTGTCCCCTACTTCCCCTCTTGACTGTCACAAACCTTCCTCCCTCATTAGCCTCCACTGCCCCTTCTCCTCCCCCCACTCCACTAGCCCCTGCCAGTGGTTGCTCTGCGAGCCTCCTGTCATTCCCCTCGTTTGCCGATGCTCTCAGTGCTGCAAGTTCACCCCTTAGAGTCTGCAGCTCAGATTCCAAGATGAAAATATTGGAATCTGGAATATTGGAATAAAAAATATGAAAAATATTTTTTACAGTAGAAGAGAGATTGTAAAAGTGGAAATAATTAAATTCTTGACCGATTTCTTATTTGCTTAAATACGATAGATTCCAGATATATTTAAATATCCATCTCAGTGTGAATTATTCTAAAATAGTGAAATTCACACTTTTGCAAATAGCAGGTTTCATGGTTTGAATGTGTTAACAGCTAGTAAACTGAAAAGGTCTAAAGCACATTTTCCATTGAAAAATATGACAATTATACAAATGATTGAAACCTGCATTGTATATTGTCCTTGCCATTACTTAGACTGGTGAGTTGGTGCAAAAGAATTATCTATTTTTATTGTTATATTAGTAATTAGTAAGTATAAATAGTAATAATATCTATCTATCTATATAAAAACATGGAGGAGCACACCCTACACTTGTTTAGCAACTTGCCCAGGTGCTGGTAAATAAGGTAAACATAGTACCACAACGGGAATACTTGTGAAAAAAAAATCAAGATTTACATTTCGAACACCAACTGTGCTCTTTCTCAAGGATAACCTTGATTATCCCTGTGAAAAGGCACAGAAATTGTTGGAAACGTCAGATTTTTTTTCAATATATCTTGATAAATACAAAATCAGTTTTTCTTTTAACAAAAAAATTAAGTTTGTTTTTGAGCAAAAAAAAAAAAATAACATTAAAAACTCGTATTTTCGTGGAAAACACAACTGAATCCTTAATAAATCTGCTCCTAAATGTCCAGCTGCCTTTGACTTAATACTACTAGATACTGTATAAATCATGACCTGGATAAATGAGAATCTTCATAGAAATAAACCCAGGTTATAGTCCAGTGTAATGATGAATCAATAGATACAAAATACATTAGAGAAGAAGAACTGGAATGTGTTCAGAGAAAATAATTATAGCTTTCAGGCAACAATTAATTCAGTGTAGCAATGAATACAAACATTGTTTACATTCTGCTCACATTTTCTTTTAGACCTAAGTCAACTAAAGGTACCGTTTATTTAAGCAACAGGTGTATATAGCACTACTGCTTTGCAGTTTTGGGATCCTAAATTCAGTTCCAGGCAGGGTATTATCTGCAGGGCCGCCATCAGGGGGGGACAGGGGGGACAAGTGTCCTGGGCCCAGGCATGAAGGTGGCCCGACGGTGCTGCAAGAGTCGGGCCCCCCCCTTCCAAGCACCGAAGATTTGCGGCCATTTTTGATTCCGAACAGCCAAAAAATGCAAAAGTACGGAACAGCAGAAGTCCCGAAGCAGCAAAAAGACCCGAAGTAACGAAAACAGCCAAAGTGGCGAAAAGTCCCAAAGTCACGAAAAGAGCCCAGGTCATGAAAACAGCCGAAAATGAAGTCTGAAGCGGCGAAAAGACACAAAGTCACGAAAGGAGGTGACGTTGAAGTCCTGAAGCCATGAATTCAATTTTACTAAACACCAATGTGTATTTTTTCTTAATCCTCTGGCCACCAATGTATTATTTTAATATTCTATAGACCCCTGCCACCAATGCTTTTTTTTTTTAAATATTTTTTTTAACTTGTAAGAGGGGGGCCCTGGCAGCCATGTTTTTTTGTTTTGTTTTTTTTTTTTAAAAAACTTGTAAGGGGGGGCCTGGCACCAATGTTTTTTTTTAAATATTTTTTTGGGGCCCCAATTTTTTTTAACTTGTAAGGGGGGGGGGACCTGACACCAATGTTTTTTTTTTTGTTTTTTTTTAATTTGGGGCCCCAATTTTTTTTACTTGTAAGGGGGGCCCTGGCACCAATGCCTTTTTTAAAAAAAAACTTATGGGGGGCACTGGCACCAATGTTTTTTTTTTTTAAAACTTATAAGGGGGCCCTGACCATCAATAGCTTTTTATAACTTGTGTGGGGGGTTACTTTTTTTAGCGCTGATGTGTGATCTTTTAACTGTGATGTTGAGTGGGCGGGACTTGGCACCAGGGTGGGCGGGGTCCTGTACAACAACATTTTTGAGGCCCCTGGTGGCCCTGATAATCTGCAAAGCATTTGTTTTCCTCATGTTAGTATCCTCTGAGTCTTCTGGTTTCCTCCCACACTATAAAAACGTACAGGTAAATGGACTCTTGAGAAATTGATGAATGTATGGGACCATAGACTGTCAGCTCTTCTGGGGCAGGGACTGATGTGAATGATATCATCTCTGTAAAGTGCTGCAGAATATGTTGGTGTTATATATATATATATAATACACAAAAGCCATGAATATCTTGTAAATTATATCCTTATAAACGGTGAGTAGTGATGTCATCAGTTATAAACGGTGAGTAGTGATGTCATTTCTGTCACATGACTCACTAAAATTTGTGTATTATAATTAATAAAGTACCCCCAGTTGTAAAATATGAGGATATTATAAGTTACCTCGGAGTAACTTCGGAGTTCCATGACCTGTATAAAAACACTCGGCCTTCGGCCTCGTGTTTTTATATGGTCATGAAACTCCTCGGTAACTTATAATATCCTTATATTTTACAAAAGGGGGTACTTTATTCACTATATATAAAAAACATAATAATTTAATAATGAATATGTGTGTGTCTGGAAAACTTAAATGCAGTAGAATATAAAAAACTGGGATTAAATATATACAGTAAGAATATATGGAATATAATTAAATACATACATTTTATCATTTATTTTATAATGATTAAGAGATAATGTAACAAGATAGCAGTTGTACGTTCAAGCCTAAAAGTTGCTGAAATCTTAACCAGCAGCAAAGATTTTCTGATTCCTTCAATTACATTTTTTGTGAGAACTCCAGCCATCAGTGCTGGGTGTATAGTAATCTCCCATGCTAACTGGCCAATCATAATGCTGCATGCTTTATTTACTAGTCGGAGTGACAAGCAGGGGACTGTTGGAATGCCTCTGTTGCACCTTTAGGAGTGGTCTTTTACACAATACACCATGCAATATGTTGCATTGACATAAGGTTTGCCATATTTGGCAACAACAAATTATATACCAGTGAGGAAATGTACTAGTGAGATGGCAGCACCCAGGGCTCCCACAGGCACATTAAGACACCAATGCTTCAAACATGCATAACATCTTGACGCCAGCATGTCAGAATGGATGCAGAGCCATGACACCAGCACGTCAAAGTGCACAGTGTCAGCATGCTGCATCATGATGTCATCACTTTGACCTCAGACTGTAAGATCGACTTTGAATTTGGCTGCTTGTATTGACCCTTTTGCCTGGACTAGACTATTCTTCTTCATTCCCGTTGGATATCTTGAACTGTGTTGGACTGGTGATTCCTCCCTGGTCCGCAAGTCCTAGTGGAGCCTCTGAGGCTCAGGGCAAGCTTTGTGGGCACGAAACGCTTTAGAATTGCACACCCACCATTGTAATGTAACTGAATTTGCGCTTGAGTAAAGCAGAGTTGATATTAAAGATACTGGACTCCTAGATATACTTTATCTGAGATCCTCATCGATTCAGGTGGAGATGATGTAGCCAACATGAAGGGGCCAGTATAGAGCTACGATCATGTAGGAGATGGCACGGACTGGGGGAGTTCCGTCATTGCTGCGTCATTGTGACCTAAGTGTCAAATTTATCCCTACTAACCCATTGCTACCAGTTAGATGCTTTTAACAGCAGAAATCATTTTTTCTTGTTGGTTGCTAAGGGTTAATCGAAGGAGCTGACAATTACTCATCTATTTAGACTATAACAGAGGACTAAGATAAAGCTGGACTGTATACAGCATTTAGGTTTTTTTGTTTTTTTTTTGCATTATATTGTCCCAAAAAGATACTATATGCTATACATCTATACAAGTAATACCAGGTTCCCTGTATTATTTATTTAATAGCATTTCTTATAAGAAATGTTGTATTTAACCTTCAAAGGCATTTGTTCAGTCAAGTGATGGTGCAAAGTATAGATTGAGATTTATGATTTATGTGACATAAGTGATTTGAAAAAGGGCAGAAATGTCATGAATGTGGAAACAGAATGAATACTGAAATGTTTTACAAGCTCATTCTGCAGCAATGTTCTTGTTTGTGGAGTCTGGAAAGGTCATGTGTGTTAAATAAAAACATGCAATGCAAAATAGTTTAAAAAGTGAACCACTTAATAAACTAGGCTTTGTAATTAATAAAAGATGAGGACTTTATCAATACACACATGATGTTATATGCATATATTGTGGTAGGTTGTGTGTTTGTTGTGCTTTTATAATGGTAGGCAAGCAGGATTTATGCAGAAAGACAGGGACATCAAAAAGTTCAAGACAAGGATTTCAGAAAATTCTAAATTTGTGGTTAAAGTATACATTTATTTGTTGACTTTCCAGACTCATAAGAGATATTTATTTGATCAGGTCACATATCTTACAATTAAACACCTAGGGGGTACTTATCAAAAAGTAATTCATCAGTGTTTGCAGATGACACAAAAATAGACAGCCCAATAAACACCATTGAGGATGCTGCATTCTTGCAGCAGGATATTGACAAACTGGCAATCTGGGTGGCTAAGTGGCAGATGAGATTCAATACTGATAAATGTAAAGTCATGCACCTGGGATGTAAGAACATGCAAGCCACTTATGATCTTAATGGGGCGGCACTGGGCAAAACCATAATGGAAAAAAACCTTGGAGTCCTTGTAGATAATAACCCTGGCTATACCAAGAATTCCAGTCAGCAGCTTCAAGAACAAACAAGATCTGGATCTGCATTTAAAGGGGCATAGATTCACAGGAGGTGGGGTTATTCTTACACTGTACAGAGTGCGGGTAAGGCCTCATCTAGAATATGCTATACAGTTTTGTCTCCAGTGCTCAAATGGGATATTTTTGAATTAGAGAGGGCCCAGAGAAAGGCAACTATGCTGGTAAAATGTATGGAAATCTCAGCTATGAGAAAAGACTAGCCAAGTTATGGTTATTCACATTGGAGAAGAGGCACATAAGGGGGGATAAATAACTATGTATAAATATATATGGAGATCATATAATAATCTCTCTAATGCTTTATTTACCAGTAGGTCCTTACAGTTCACAAGAGGTCACCCATTCCTATTACAAGAAAGGAGGTACCGACTAAATATTCAGAAGGGTTTTACAGCGAGAGCTGTGAAGATGTGGAATTTTCTCCCTGAATCAGTTATACAGGCTGATACATTAGATAGCTTTAAAAAGGGGTTGAATGGCTTTTTAGCAAGTGAGGGAATACAGGGTTATGGAAGATAGCTCATATTACAAGTTGATCCAGGGACTGGTCAGATTGCCAACTTGAAATCAGGAAGGAATTTTTCCCTCTCTGAAGCACATTGGCGAGGCTTCAAACTGGGTTTTTGCCTTCCCCTGGATCAGCTAGCATTTAGGCAGGTTACATATAGACTCAAAAAGTTGCCTTAGATGGGCATGTGTCTTCTTTCAACCTAACTTACTATATTAATAAGTTTAAACTTGATGAACATTTCCAAGCATTTCTAAAGGCCTGAATGTTATCTTATTTGTAAAAACTGTTTGTAATTAATATTAAACCAGTCAAATTCTGTTGTATCTTATAGGCAGAAATTCTGCAACCCTGCACAGAATTCTTTCGGGGAACAGAGTTTAAAGTAATCAAAACAGAACGAGCAATGCTCATTTCAATGTATCATTTCTTCTATGTTATAATAGAACCCCAATTGTATGTGTTTCAGGGGACCAGAAAAAAAATATTAAACTTAAAACAAAGGCATGTACTATTGTGGGGAAGCTTACAATCAAGGGATGTAAAATTAAGGTTTCAATGTATTTCAAACACAAAATAACACTAGAAAATATTATTTTATTGGAAGTTATTGTTTTTTTTTTTTAATAGTGATAAATACAAATGTGGTCCCTAGTATGAATGTAACACAGTTAACTTAAATATAAGAATACTCGCCAACTGATCTGCAAGAGGTTAAACTCTTGACAGGAAAAATAATTTGGATTTTACCAACATACTGACCAGGAGTGCAACATATAAGTTCATATGTTTTACTGTCTATTAGGTTCTACTTAAAGTGATACAGACACTAAAAACCTACTATTCTTAATATTAATCTACATTAAGTTACCTATAGGTCATGTTGAGTCTCACGGCTAGGGCTGCTAATAGTAGTCACTTGAAGTTCCTAAACCTGACTGTTTTGCCAACAGGACTGTCCCTTCTCAACCCGTCAGAGATTCTAATGCTAACAGACTCCTGCTGCACAAATATGGCAGCCCCCTCATGCAGTAACATGTAATGAGATGGGCAATGGAACAGAATTGGGCAAATACTTTTATTGCAAAATTTTAAATAACATGCTAAGACAATGATAAGATAGCTGTAAAAAAAGGTTAATTTCTGGTCTCAGTATCTCTAAGTTATAAACAGTTTTTAACAGACCAGCTAACTTCTGTGTAACAATCATAGCCACACACTGAGCAGAATCTTTGCCAGACTATAGTCCTTAATGGACTTTCCCTACCACCTCTTTCATGTTCTATTATTTGGTCTGGTCCCATTAGCTGCACAGAAGATGTTTTTTGGTAGTCTTGTAATGAACCTGAACGTGCAGACAGGTGCACATCAATAAAATATTATAAACTTACAGTATCCTCCTGATGTGTTCAAGTTCTCTTGCCTGCTGCAGTGACTATACCTACACTGGCTGAGTCTGCGGACTACATGGTCACGTCACGTGCGTTGGTGCGACAAAAAAAGGGTTACATGAGTATTGAACTGATCAGCATTGCTGATTTTTACATGCCTCCATCTATTTATCAGCTCTTCCCATATTCTGAGCAGGTCTTAGTAAATGACCTTTACAATCTCCACACATTTGTATGATGAGCTGGTTAGAATTGAAAGGGACAGCATAGTTATACAAGGTGGCCATTCTAGCAACCAGGTTGATGATTACTTTGCATTTATGATGAGTTTATGTTAATTACAAGTGTCTGACCCACTGATATAAAGTATGTTAAAAGCACTTATGCTCTTATTGAGGGTTGAGCTTAGAAATCACAAAAATGCAATAAATTGTATATAAACACAATATGTGCATTTTGATTATAGAAGATATAAGAAATAGCATGAATGGTCATTGAATTTTTACTTTTTGAGCTATTCACAATTCCTCTGTAACAGGCAATGCATTAGAGAGCATCTATGGGGAGTTTCAATAAAAATGTTATCTTTACAGTTACCGTTGTGGCTCAGATTGAAATAAGGCACCATAAATTATTCTTTATATCCTAAATGATGAGAAAGATTTAAAATTTTGCTGTGTCCTCTTTTAAAAGAAAATAAAATTAAGAATGAAACAGCATAAGTATGTGTTATACTGTATCAATCATCCACCCCACCAAGTAAATGCAATATATACATACATTATTAACAAAGGGAATCCATCTGTTCAATCACCTGTGACCTACTTCAGTGAGAAATCAGATAAACATATAGTCAGGATCATTGCTAGGTTCCCGAGAGATCTTGAACAAAGGGCCACAATCAAACACAGAACATTCAAAATCTCTTCTGTGATATTCAGTCCAAAAGTCTTATTCATGAAATCTAAAATAATGCCAGTCCCTAAGAATATAAAAAGAGAGAGAGAGAGAGAGAGAATGGATAAAACTATGAAATAAAATACATTATCGCTGACACATTTTTGCATAGTACTTTACAGAGATTATACATCATTCACTGTCCTAGCAGGGCATTCAACCCAAAATCCTTATCACACACAATCAATCATCAATTTACCTGTCTGTAATCTATGTTTTTGAAGTGTGAGGGGCTGAAAAACATATTCAAGATCCAACGCTTGTGTATGTGTGGCTATTTAAACAAACATCTTTGATTTTTGCTTTATTGGTTGGGGTAAGACTTGGGAATCTTGGCGTCTCTATATTTATTTACTATTCTTAGATTGTCAACCCTTTAATATAGCCTCTCGGACTCTCCTAAAGATTATGGGGTGTTGATTTGTCTGAACATATGAGAGTATATCATAGAGCCTGCCTGTTAATAACCAAGTGCTTGTGCTCATGATGGAAGTTGGCATACTGTACATAGCCCCATATGTAATATAAGGCACTAAGTTTGCCCAGAAGCAGTAAAACATAGCAACCAATAAGTGGTTTGCTTTTAAATGGATGACTGGTAAATACTGCCTGCTGATTGGTTGCTATGGGTTACTGCTACTGGACAAACTTAACATGTATAACTTGTAAAGCGTTATAAGGACCTGCAGTAATCTAAAATTACCATATATAAAAGTACACACAGGGAGGACAAGCAACATAGTAAATGCAACAAATATCCACAAAGTACATAAAGTATATATAACAACATAGAGATTAAGTGCCATGTGGTAAGAGAAACAGTAGGAAGGAGAACCCTGCCCACAGAGCTTACAATCTAAGTGCCTTTTATTACATAACCCCCATAAAGCTTTTGGGTGTCTTTATTATTAATATGTTGAGTTGGTTCTGTTCATTATTATGTCTCAGATTTTGCAGTGGTAAAAGTGATGGAGCTCTGGTTAATTTTGTGTAACTACTACTCACCCTGGTGGTCTAGGGGTTGCCTATGGGCGCGTGTAGGGCCTTCTGTATTGCATTCATTGCCCGTTATTTGGTTCGTCTTCATGAGTTCCTGGGTGCGTTCCTGTTATTGTATCTGATTCCTGTTTTGACCCCTGCCTGCCTGACTAATCTGACTTCCGTGATCCTGACCCCTGCCTGGTAACCAACTATTCTGAAATCTGTATTCTGACCCGTGCCTGTCTGACTCTTCTTGATTGATATCTGGTTTTAACCCTTGCCTGTCTGACTCTTATCCTGCTTGCCCCGACTTGGCCTGGTTTCGACTACGCTTTCTGTCTGCTCCCTGCATTGTGACCTTCTGCCCAAAAGACTTTTGCCAACGATCGTGCCCCTCTGCTCATCCAGAACCTTTAGCTTGGCTCCTCTCTTTATAAGACCTGGTGGCATCCAATAAGCTGAGGGCTCCTCCCGAGGTGAAAGGAAGTTGTTAAAGGCGGAAGCAAGAGCAGAGACCAGGGAGCCTAGCATTGGTTCTGGATTTTGGGTGTCAATTGTGACATTTGGCAGGGAAAAGGAAAGCTGTGCTCTTAGGGGAAAAGTCCTGCAGAATGAACCCAATACCAAAGAAGGCATAAAGATAGATATGCTATGGTATTTTCTGCTGAATGAGTGTAAAAAAGTCCAGAAGTTTCTCCAATTACCCTGTTGCTTATGAGTCATATGCTATCCTTTCACAATAGGAACACATTACATGAGGTGTATGCACGATATGCAGATTCTTGCAAGATCAGTGGCATATCTTGACTTTCCACATTCTATACCCTTGCAAATACATTGATACGATTGCACTGGTATAGGCAGGAGAGAGGGTGCCAGAGGATGCAGTTCCTTATTGGGTGTCCCCTGGTCCCTGGATTCCCCTGCAAGGTCTGCTGATAGGTACTGTAGTTAGCCCACTGCCTACACTGAAAAATTGTGACTATGAATGGGGTAATCATGATGCAATTAGAAGTTAATCATACATACTGTAGTTGCATAGTTAAGTTGAGTTGAAAAAAGGCCAAAGTTCATCAAATTCAACCCCTTCAAATGAACCCCAGTGCACATACATACTCCCACTCATACCGACTCATCCAGACTCTAGTATCACAAAAGCCTTGGATATTATGTCTGTCCAAGAAATCATCCAAGACCCTCTTAAAAGCATTAAAACAATCAGCCATCACAACATCATCCCCCAGGGCATTCCATAACTCACTGCCCTCACTGTGAATAACCCCCTACACTACAAATGAAAGTTCTTTTCCCCCTAGTCTGAAGGGTTGCCCTCTGGTGTGTTGATCCTTTATTATGGGAAAAAGATCCCACGCTATTTGTCTCTTGTATAGAGTAATAATGTCCCCTTGCAAGTTTCTTTTTTTCCCAAGAGATAACCTACTTTTTAAGTTTCCTGCCCAGTTTTCCAATTTAGTCAAATCACTCTGCGAAGTGGCAGCATCCTGCATGGAACCTATAGCACTGCACAATTTAGTATCATCAGTAAAAATAGAAACAGTACTTTAAATGCCCACCTCCAGGTCATTAATAAACAAGTTGAAACGCAAAGGCCAAGGACAGACCCCTGCGGTACTCCACTAACAATGGTCCAATTAGAAAATATTCTGTTTACCACCACTCTTTGTAATCTATCCTTAAGACAATTATCTATTGAAGTACATATACTATATTTCAGGCCAATATTCCTGAATTAAACCAACAATCTTCTGTGTGTTACTGTATCAAAAGCTTTAGCAAAGTGTAACCCATACGATGACATCACCATGAGCAGAGACAAATTGGGAGCTCCACAAACTAGGGTGTGGTTATCCCCCCCCCCTATGCACACAGTGTAAATGGAGATGGGAGGAGAGGAATTTGTGGTCAATCCCCTGTACAAGAGGGACAGTCCCTGCCTGGAAACAATTAAATTCTATATTCCAAAACTAAAAGAACAAAAAACAATTACAACAAAGAAATAGTGACAAATTACCTAAAAAGGAAAAGTTTACCCCCAAACAATGTAGGTCTCTAAATAAAAAATATATTGCATAAACCAGCTCATATGTAAAACCCTGCTTTGTGTAAATAAACCATTTTCATAATTATATACTTTTAAGTATGCCATCAGGTAATACTAAATAGAAATTGGCATTTTAAGAATGAAGGTCTGTATCCTGAGATCCTGCGCTTAATGGTGAAAACAAACAAACCCTACATGTTAAGTCAAATGAGGCAATTAACAGACAAACAGGGGAATGTAATAAAAGTCGCAAAGAGCAAAACAATTCGCACCAATAAGACTAAAAATCCACATCTCGCAATGTAATATTGTTCCTTAAACTGTTACTGCATTGCGAATTTTAATTGCGCATTGCGAATTTTAATTGAGCATTGCGAATTTTAATTGCGCACTCATAAGAAGTGCTTGAAGGTGTCGTAATCTTTTGGAGCAAACATAACGACTTTTTCAGTAAGAAGTTTTATTACATTGACTGCGCATTGGCGCAAACTATAAAATTCGCAAACGGTCTTTCACTGTCGGAAGTGGTCGCTAAACAGTTTCCGGGCTCGCAAAAGCTATATTAAATTCGCACAAAGCAAAATTTGTTCGCGCAAAGGCATAAATTTTCGCATTGCGAATAGTTTTTCCATTAGCGACTTTTATTACATTCCCCCGTATGTCTTTTGCTCCCCACACTTCTTCCTGTTACAGTTAGAGCTGCAGCATTTCTGGTCATGTGTCTCTGAAACAGCCACAAAATGGTGGCTCAAGGGAAAAGATGTAACAGGGCAATATTAACTTAAATATATATTCCAGTTTGGTAAGGTTCTCTACTATGCCACTTATAGGATATAAACAATTGTTGCTTAAGTATTCATTTTGGGGGAAAAGTTTTCCTTTAAGATTACTAAAAATGTCTTAGTAGAGTGAAAGCAAATTTGAATTATAAGGACATTATTGTTATGGTTTAGATTCCATGTGTAAAATGTATAGGAAATGCAGATATAGGTACAGATGAAGCCACTTGGATTTGTGAGTTAAATGCGTCATGACTCAGGGGTAATTGAAGAAACTGTGTTATCTTAAGTCATCTTAACTCATTTAATGCATTTAACCTTTTCATTAGCATACCAAAGCTCCATTGTTCACAATGGTGAATGCTTTAATTAGATGGGATGTTGTGACGCAGTTTTCTGTGTTAAATGAGATAAATGGGATATCTGTGTTTAGTTATTCTGTGTCAAACAGACAAACCAAAGTGGCTGCATCTGTAAGTTAAAACCAATGCTGTTGTGATTCAGTACACTGAACTGATCATATAGTTGGCTTCCTATAGCTTTGTTTCAGGTGAGCTTCTAGACAGGAATGTGTAGTTTGAGGTTTCTGTTTAAAAGCCTATATCTTCTCATACTCTGACAGCAGTGCGCACCCACATACTTCTGGCAGACCCCTTTGCACATACCCCTTATATAATGCACAGCCACATGTATCGGCATATCACCAATCATTTCTGTACTTCTTAGACATATCTCAGCATGCAGAATCTTACTTTGTACTGAAAGGGAATTGCAAAAGGTAAGGTATTACTATTCTGCAAATCAAAACAAGATATGGGGAGAAAATGTCACAATACAGGAAATTATGTTTTAACGTGGGCGAGCCGAATTGCTCAGTAAATAAACAGCTTCAAGTGCAGATATGTCAGGGAAGGAACAACACGAAAAGCACAATTATCTGCCTAATGACACAAACCTAATATTGCAATTCCACATGCACAAACAGGAGTGCGAGACTCTGGATAGAAGTTTGAAAACTTGATTAACTCATGTACTTCTGCATTAAGGTGCGTTTCTCCAAACACAAAGGAATATAATTGAAATCAATATGACTCAATAGTTATTCTCAATCTTCAATGCGTATGCTTACAGAAATGTAGCCAACAGTTGCTAACCCTCAGGGAAATAAAGCACTGTTTTCCACCTGCAAGTAGATAAAACACAAACTGCCAAATCATATTTTCTTCTCCTGCTATATAACTCATTTTAAAGTTGTTATAGTGCGTGACAACTACACTGTATTTTCTGCCACCTTTGGCATTCTTTTCACTTATTAATTTACATTTCATACGTTTTAGAATGATGGGTAAAAGCCTGATACGTGACAGTAGCTTCTTGATGTGTCATCAGCGCTGATTTCCCAATTGGCCATTTAAATGGAGAAGAAGAGAAGGCTAAAGAATTTTTCAGAGAGAAGTGTATGAAGGTCAGTAGAACATATGCTAGGGCTATCTCATTTGTGCCTAGATAAAGTGTTCTGCCGTCTCTGCAAATGTACTAATCAAAATAAATGTAAAAGGTCTGCTTGGGACTTATATCTTAATGATGTGTTTTTGCAACGCTGTCACTTCCAAGGATTTCATATAGCAACATACATTTAGGTGGCAAAGAGTAATTAATTATTTAATTCTCAGTTTATATATGCATTTTAATAGGTAGCAATAATGTTCAGCTGCTGCATTGCTTTGTGGTTTCAGTACATAAACATCATAAAAGCAGTGTTGGCCTGGATACCATTTTCTGGCTTGGTTAGTAAAGTTCACGCTTTATACTAATAGTAATAATTGGGAAAAAAGTTTAAAAGTCAAAAAATGTGCAACCCTGCCTAAAATTAGGATTCCACTCTCTAGAAAAAAAAGTCTATAGTTCATGGGCAATTGATCTATTCATAGTCGTTTGGGTGTTAATTTGGGTTGCTTCTTTCACTTCTGCACATGGTATGGTTTATGCATAGCTTTTATAGGCACATGCTACCTTCTTTGTGTCAAGGCTCAAAGTCTACCATCACCAAACCCCAGACATTACACTGTGCATGGAGAAAAGTACGGTGATTTTTAGTTACAACTCACGAATATATAGGAGAATAATGTATACATTTAAGAACAATATGGAGCAGCTTCTGTCAATGCTGAATGCAGATTTTTCTTTTTTTTACAAGGATAGTAAGTTTAACAAAAAAAGACAGTTTCAGCAACGATAGCAAATGAGCATTAGCACAGTTGTTACAACCAGGATCTCCAAATCCCACCCTTAAACTGAATTTGGCCTCACGCTACTGCCTACAGCAGCTACAGTACACTGATTTCAGGAATGCCTTCCACTAATTGCTAGACTACTTGGGTGCCACCGAGTATCAGTCTATGATACATATGAACAGATACGTATGAACAGAAGTTAGACACGAGAACTCATGAGAGAGTTAAACCAAATCAATAATTGAATTCTTTATGATGCTGCTTGCTCTGTATGTACACTAGATTATGAATGTTCGTGTACAATAAATATGATTATTGATTAAGTTATAAGAACCACTGGAATCAATTATTGCACCCTGAACCAAGTCACAATTACCCTACACCCTGCCTGATTGGGAGTGGAGATTATAGATAGAGAATTGTGCACTCAATTTACTATAGTGCTACGAGTGTATATGGACCACATATTTTTATTTATTACAATTAGATATAGCAATATGTACACTCCTAGAGCAAACAGACAGATTAGAGTTCGATTTACATGTTACGGTAGGTAGCCATATTATAGGTATAGAAACTCTCTACTGTTGATTTAGAACAGATGGATATCTTTACAGTCCATATTAGTTTATTTGCAGCATCGTGAGAACCTGCACATATTGATCTTGGCACTGAAGTGTATAAGCGCCTAATTTCAATATCATTTTAGTATGCTTGGTAGTCTGCAGAGCAAAGAAGACTAACCTGATATGTTACACCTTCCTTTAAGATTTTGTACCTGTGTAACTAGTAGTATGTAAAATAAATGCAGTGACAATGAATTTGTCTCTGGAACAGAACAACCATCCATTGTCTAATTGGCAGCAAATTTTAAAAAAACATACAAATAGTCTTCATCTCTTCTAGCTGAAATGCTATAAGGCTGCTGCAGTCAGCAATGACAACTAGACAGCAGATTTATTCTACATTTAAACTTTTATGTAAATCATTATTGATTGCTTTTTTTATTTTTTTGTTCAGATACATTACTATTTACCCTTCTTTATGTATGTATAGCCCTGTCTGGTTGCTATGGAATAGAAGAGCACATAAGATTGTTGCTTTTGGTTTCTAATTGTTGAAATCTAATTGCGGATTGGTTGCTATGAGCAACATCACTATTGGTAATGCTTCACTCTACTTTTTACACAGCATGATAACATGTGTCAATAAAAGCACTATTTAGCAGTTAAGCTGTTGTAAAGCGCCTAATTCTTGTATTATACCCACTTTGAAATCTAATATTAAACAGGTCAAACTTCATATATACAATACTGTAGCTATAATGGTTTGCTGTTGATGATGAATTACTGTATATAAATCCCAAAGATCCCAATAGAGGATCGAAACGGCAATTAAATAAAGGCTACAACTTGAAAAATTTCCTGTGTGCACCAGCACCAGGGTAAGTAACCTTTGGATAAGCGTGTTCAATAGCCTGCGAATGTGAATGTGTATATATATATATATATATATATATATATATATATATATATATATATATATATATATATATATATATATATATATATATATATATATATATATATATATATATATATATATATATAAAAAAAATACACAAAAGCCATGAATATCCTGTAAATTATATCCTTATAAACAGTGAGTTCTGATGTCATTTCTGTCACATGACTCACTGAAACTTGTGTATTATAATAAATAAAGTACCCCCAGTTGCAAAATATGAGGATATTAGAAGTTACCTCGGAGTTCCATGACCTGTATATGGTCATGAAACTCCTCGGTAACTTATAATATCCTTATATTTTACAAGAGGGGGTACTTTATTCACTATATATATATATATATATATATATATATATATATATATATATATATATATATATATATATATATATATATATATTAGTGTATCTTTTAAACTTTTCCTGTATGTCTCCTAGGTCTCCAAAACAGGCAAAACAAATTCCAATGAGAGCCGTGCCTAGCAATGCTGCATAAATTGGCTTGCCAATATTACACATTAATCAAAAACTATGAGTGTGGATATAGTGCTATTTCGGTGTTTGGTGATGACACATTTATGTCTAATATTTCCAATGACAAGCCCAAAGAAAACAAGAGATTTTAAGATATTACACATTTCTCATAGGAAGATCCTATATTGACCAATTACACTGAAGTGCTAGCAATACAGTTTCTAATGCATCTAAAACGCCTGCACTGTATAATCTTATTTCATCGGGGTAAGTCCACTTTGTTTTTTGTATATAGTTTAACATACAGAGTGTGCTATCCAGTTTTTAGTTTTTCAGAAAAAAAAATGTGCTCTGCATTGGGATTGAAATATAATGTATGTAAAATCAGATACATAAAAATAACAGTTGTGCATCATTATTATTATCATTATTATTAGAAATAATTAAATAATGCCTGACACCAACAAATAAGGGAAATGCAATGTACAGAGTGGGTACACACACACATAAAAATTCAAGTATTGAATGACAATGGAGAAGCATGGGTGCCTGTGACATTCTTTTATTGAAATTTTGAAGTGTTGCCTATGATATTTGCAAAGGTGTCCTTGAAAGGAGAAATGAGTATTAATGTATGAGAGATTTAGGAAATAATAGAGAAGAGAGAATAATTTGGTCACTGACCAAACCTGTCAAGTGAATTGAAACCTATAACATGTTTTGCTCTGGCCTTCAGATTTTTACATCATTTATTTTATTACTGAAACATAAGGTCAGGAAGGGCAAAATTGCCATTGTAATTCAGTTGGGGTTCACGTTTTAAAACACAGAAGATTAGGTGATCAAGAGTTATCAAGTATAAAGTCTTTTTTCTTAATTAATGACATGGTAAAGTTATGAACATTGCTTGTCTATTGGCCATTGACTACCAACGTATAGCAAATGATCTAAGGAATAAAATATGCATAGAATGTGCCGCCACATCTATCAGACTCTATACTGCATTTAATGATTATATCATATATTGCATTTAATTTATAGCAAGGGGACTGTAATCTAGATGACAACCTATGGAAATAATGTATTATTTATACAGTATAATGAGAAGTGAAAGAAACACTTTAAGTAAAGTTTTAGCTGACAGACTAACCTGTTAATGCAAAAAGCTAAAATGTACATTTTGGGTGTGGAGGAATCAGCAAATACCACGTCTTGTGCAATTATATTAGCAGAATTTAATGGTGTAGTCAGCCCATTGTACCTCATTCACTTTTCTATTAAATTTTCAATAAGAAGCATGCATATAATAACCAAGTGTCTCATACTTATTTCAAATATTCATATTTCAATGAGTTCAGGAAATCACATTTTGTATTAAGCAGAGAGAGGATTAGCATTCCATTTAGATGAAGGTATTTCTAACATGAAACCATCATTATCTTTTTAATTTTGCATCTCAAATTATGCAATAAACCACATTCAATTTGACAATGAATTTTTGTTGTATTAAAGCGTTTTCCCTTTTTCTTCTGTGTTTGGGGAAAGAGGCCAGTTTCTATATTTACAATTTTTTTTAAAGCAGAAAATACATTTTGAACATGATTCAGTTAAAAATGGAAAACAAGAGCAATGGAAGATAAGAGCAGCAACATTGCTCATTAATCCCTTTTGTATGATTAATACATGGGATTTATATTTGGCTTTTAGCTTGGCTTAATCCATATGTAGCTGGCTCGAGTGACAGTTACCCATTGGGAATGCAATTTTCTCACTGAGGTTTTACAAAGCATACTAAATTTTCTATTGAATACATGGCACAATGTTTGTTATCCAGTGTCATATAAATTTGCTTCCCACTTTGCTGTTTTAGTCTCTTTTAAAACATTTACTTGCATTTGTGTTGCTTGCAAATTGACTAGAACTACAGTATATTTTTCTGGTACTTTTGCAGAACCGACATATCAAGATACAATGAAATGAAGAATATTATTTAGTATCACTATAGAATACATTTTATTGTTAATCTGCAACACACATACTCCAGCAAGAATATTAGAAATAACAACCTATAAGCTTGACACAAGTCTAAAAAGGATATTACACTGGTTTAACTCTTTTGTTTGAAAGTTGTTTAGTTACAGTATGTTAGCTTATTATATTCTATCAGTTTTAAGTTAATCTATATACGGTATAAATAATTACTAATAAACCCAATGGATCACCTTTAAGTTTTAACACAATATTTCAAGTTTGTTTTTTCATTTTTTAAAGCAGAACGATCTTGAAAATGGAAAGTTAATCTAAGTTTCATTATACTGAATAAGAAACCTTATAAATTTAATAAATTAAAAAATATGTACCGTTTCTGAAATAATCAAGTTTATCTTCATCTTCACTCAGTGTCTGTTTCTCTTCATGCAGAAGACAGGTGTCAGATTTTGAATGAGAGTCAAGTCCAATACAGCTTTGGGGGGCCTTTGCTGTGGCTGTAGAACCTGCTGAAAAATGAATGAAGCTGTTACAGGCACTGTATATGGTTTTTATTTTAGTTTCGTTCTTTTCCTTTGGAAGTATATCAAGTATATTTCAAGTGCATCACATTGTTAGAGTTTATGAGTACAATTAGTTGTACAATTTGAGCCCTGATGCACATAACTAAGTTAAGGGAAGTCAACGTTAATCTGAGTTTGTAACTTACTACTTTGTAATTGGTGCTAAAACAATCCTATTGGATTTATTTAATGTCTAAATGATTTGTAGATCCCTTATCCAGCAAACACAAGGTCTCAAACATTTTGAATAATAGATAAGATGATTTCTGACAGCTTGGTAATGGTGTGTCCATCTTGACTCTCTTCCAAATCACATGCATGGGCTTACTGACACAGGGGCTGTTCCCACAGCAGCCAGTATCAATATACACAGTGGGCTTGTGCCTAAAGAATCATTGCAAACATCATGCTGACACCATGAAAACACAGAAGAAAAGAATGCATCCAGACTTTAAGCCCAGTTGGGTATGATTTGAGTCAAAATGCAATGTACTAGAATAATGCTAGTATCATGCTAATAAATGCTGCATTCTAGGTAAAAATGGCTAATTGTGCTAATTTTATATTGGGAGTTAGTCCCTACAGTCAAATGATGGCAGCCTAGAGAATGTGCCTTGAAAAATTAGAAAAAAACATTGGGGTTACTGGAGACATCTCTTTGGTTCTTTAATGGCTGTAATGGACTGAAATTCACGTTTCAATTTTTCTGCAAAGCGAAATGGGAGAGATTCGCCCATCACTAGAGATAGGGTTAAGACAAAGCCATTTGTCAAATATCAAAGAGAAGAGAAAGCCCGTATTGTTTATTGCACAAATGTAACTGATATGCTCATGGCCTGATTTTGTCATGAATGAAAGTTGATGAGCCACTTAATAACCACAGGCTAAGTACAACATTAAGTTCAAAAGATGCATTTAACCTCTAATTCTGGGAAGGGAAACACTGCATTATGGGAAAAAACTGGGTAAATTGCTCAGATTGGTTTGCACCAACATAAAAATGAGAGCAGATTTTTACATTTGTTGTTTATATTTGTACTGGACTGAAAAAAACAGCATATAATTTTATTAATATATATGAAATTACTAACTGATCAGACACAGATTAGAGAGAGACAGACAAGATAGATAGATGTAAACATAAATAAAAATGGAGATGAATTCAAGACATGTCCCTAATAAGCAGGTGTTGCTAGTAAAGTGAAAAAATAATACAGCATTTCACTCTAAATTTCAGTGAAGTTGATTGCAGCTCTTCATGCTTTTTTTAGATTGTATTTTCTTATGTGTTACTCTTAATATTGTGAATACATTTCTTTCCAAATATATTCGTCTCATGGTTTAATACTCATCAAGCCTTAGTTGCAGGTGCAGATTGTTATTCCTGATTACTTATTAAGTAAAGGAAACATTAAGAAATGTTAAAACATGAGACATTTTCAATCGCCGAACCTGCACAATATTTTGTAGAGGGACATAGTGGGCAAGGTATAAAGAAGTTACATTAGTATCTGCTTTAGGTCAGGCAAATGTTAAAGGACTAACAGAGAGTAGGGATGTAGCGAACTGTTCGCCGGCGAACTAGTTCGCGCGAACTTCGACTGTTCGCGTCCGCCGAATGTTCGCGAACGTCGCGCGACGTTCGCCAATTGGTGTTCGCGTTCGATTCGAAGTAAAATTTCATTCGACCATTCGATCGCTAAAATCGAACGATTTCCATTCGTTCGTTATAAGCATTCGATTGAATTAAAATCATTCGATCGAATAGCTTCGATCGTTCGATTCGAACGAAAATCCTTCGATCGTACGAATAAAATCCTTCGATCGTTCGATCGAACGATTTTATCGAGCGTTCGAAGTTCGCGAACTGTTCGCGAACTGTTCGCTTTTTTACCGGTGTTCGCGAGCGGTGTTCGCGAACACATTAACGGCAGTTCGCTACATCCCTAACAGAGAGCATTACATTAGCAAGTGAGTAAACTGTTATTTGTAAAAATATTTACAGGCACGTTTCAGGGACTGCTGCCACCTAAAGCAGCGGCCCTGATGCTGCCCCCTCCCAATCTGCACTTTTAACTTTTAGCGCCGGAGCGCAGAGGGGCCGCATCGATACTGCAGTGAACGCTATTGCGCTCGCTGCACTAGATGAGTCACATTTCCGTTTTAAAAGGCGGAAATTTGGCAATTAAAGTTACCAGAAGCAGCTTTTTGCCGCCCCTGGTAACTGCCCGATCCGTGCAACCTGAGTTAAGATTCTCACCTTGCCTCATGGGCGGAGCAGTCCTGAATATTTATATAACATATTACCAATAAGTCAACCACTACCTAAAGAATGAGCTGTGAGACCCTACCAATGTTCCCTCTTTGAACAAGTTTTCTGCTCATGTGTAAAAACAAGTTATGGTGCACATATGCTGTATCAGCTCTTTGGACCAATAAACTACTTTATACTGTATATCTAATTTATAAGTTCAAATATATTTTTTTTATACATGTACCTGTGAAAACAGAAACAGCAGTTCACATTAAAAGGACTTTCATAGTGTCATATTTAAATTAATTTGGGTTGAAGTAAATACAGAGAGTGCACTGCAAGGTGCAAGCCACTCATAAGCATCAAGAATAGAATGGCTGGATTGGACTTTGCTAAAAAACATCTAAAAAAGCCAGCACCCTTGTGGAAAATTTTTTTTGGACAGATGGAACCAAGATCAACCTTTACCAGAATCATGGCAAGAAAAAGTATGGAGAAGGAACAACTCATGATCCAAAGCATACCACATCATCTGTAAAATGGCTAAGGCAGTGTGATGGCTTGAGCATGCTTGGCTGCCAGTGGCACTGGGACACTAGTGTTTATCCATCATGTGACACAGGACAGAAGCAGCCAAATGAATTCTGAGGTTCAGAGACACTGTTAAATCCAGCTAAATGCAGTCAAATTGATTGTGAGGCATTTCATAATACAGATGGACAATGACCCAAAACATACAGCCAAAGCAACCCAACCGTTTATTAAAGCAAAGGAGTGGAATATTCTTGATTGGCCAAGTCAGTCACCTGATCTGAACCCAATTGAGCTGTATTTCACTTGTTGAAGACTAAACTTTGGAAAGAAAGGCCAACAAACAGAGCATTAAAAAGGAGGAAACCCAGAATCTGTTGATGTCCATGAGTTCAAGACTTCAGGCTGTCATTGCCAGCAAAGGGGTTTCAACCAAGTATTAGAAATGAACATTTATGCCTCACATTTGTATGTAGTGATGGGCGAATTTATTCGCCAGGCGCGAATTCGCGGCGAATTTGCGCGATTCGCCGCCGGCGTCAAAATTGTTTTTTTCAAAAAAACGGACGCCGGCGTCAAAAATGGGCGCCGGCGTCGAAAACGAGATGCTGGCGCAGTTTCGCAAATTTTTTGCCGTTTCGCGAATTTCGCTCGGAATTCGTGAATTTTCCGGCAAAGCGAAACGGCGCAAATTCGCCCATCACTATTTCTATGTAATCTTTTTGTTCAACCAACTGAATTACAGCTGAAAGTCTGCAGTTCGACTGCATCTGAGTTGTTTCATTTAAAATTCAATGTGGTAATGTACAGAACCAAAATTAGAAAAGAAAAGTTGTCTGTCCAAAAATGTATAGACCTAACTGTATGTGCTACACATGAGGTGGGGGTGTAAACTGAGACCGAGAGCTGGGATTTTTCCAGGTGCACAGTCACCTTTTTAGAGTGACTTCTAAATGTACGTAGGCAAATGCCCAGGTGTTTTCTACTAATTCATGTTACAGCATTATAATACACAGATGCAGAGTGGGACTTTAAGACATTTTTAAATACCCAAATGTCCTTTTCCTCATGAGTTCAATTTAATCTTAGCTTTAGGAAGACAGAAAATTATTGTGCAGTAAACTTTCGTACACCTTCTTCTTAATATATATTAAGCAATGTCACACATTTAATTCTCCATTAAGAGGAAATCATTTGATCACTTTAACACACTCAGTAGTTCTGCTTAGTCTATAGGAAACATCGTCCCCTTGAGCATTATCCAATAGATGGGATTTGAGTTTCAGTGATAATGATTATGTGACTTAACAGCTTATCAATTTATTGACTGAAGAGAGAGGAATTTCAGACAAATCACCCAAATTATTTTCCAACAGTTCATGCTGACATAACTATTTTCCATGCCAGAGAAAGTTTAAGGATGTGTGTATGTCTAACTAGAAGAACAGTAAAACAAAACATTTCCACTTTCATTAAATAGTGGTGCTTGCCATAAATACTGTATGAGGGAAACTTTAAAACTGGGAATGAAATATATTTATCAAGGGTACTTTCCCCGAGTACAGTTCTACCTGATAAAACCTAGGGTTCTGTTTTTTACTCAAGTTAAATCAACTGGACTGTATTTCAGCCTTGTAGCATCATCTTATATTAAAGGCTATCCTCAATTTCTGCTTTATCATTTGTGACAACGCCTAAGCTTAGCTACTCAGAGCCGACTGAGCTTGTGAGTGTTGCAGACACTTTCCAAGATGGTGGCCCGCTGTGACAAGTTTGATGCTGTGACAAGTTTGATGTTCTGGAAAAAAAAGGTATGAAAGATGTGAGATCTTAAAAAGGATATTTGATCCTAATTAGTAATGGCTGTATCTGTCCTATTCCTCTTTATTGAAAAATATGCGAAATGGTGAAAATTCATGAAACGCATTGAAGTGGTGACTTTTTTCACAAATATTTTAGCAATACATTGAAGTCTATGGACCTTCTTTGCAGCAAAACTTGATGAACAATTATGCCCATATGCAAATTGTAATGTCTGACAAGGTTTTTTACATTGAGAGCTGTGGAATTCACTTCTTGAATTAGTTTTACTGGCAGCTACATTAAACAGATTCAAGAAAAGCATCAGTGTCTGTGTTAGCTATTGGTGTATCAAAAGTCTGACTTGCCTCTTGTTGTACCGAAGCATTAACTTTGATATGAGGAGGCTGGAGACATTGCTGACAAGTCCTCATCCATAGCTGCGTATGAGGTTACCCCGCCATCTTGATTTCCTAGTTGTTTGTCCAGGGGCATTTTCGGCAGGAATAGAGACATTGTGATCCGCTGCTCTTTAGGTTTGCGATTTAGCATTATTTGGTTTGCTGCACTTTCAGCTGTAGTAACCCTCCTGAGCTAAGAGTTTTTTTAGCACCGGAAGCTAATTTTCAGGAGTATTATTTAGTCTGCTTCACGGAGCTCTTGGGTTATGCATGCTCACTTGGGGAGGAAGATCACCCGGATCGGGGACTAACATTCATACAGAGGGCTGACCTTCCTAAACTTAGCGAAACTGACCAACAAAACTTAGACGCAGAGATCACACCAGAGGAGATAGATCAGGTTCTCAGAAAATTGGCGAACGGTAAAGCACCGGGCCCTGATGGCCTTCCCTCCGAGTTCTATAAAATCCTCCGATCTGAGATAACCCCGCATCTAACACAAGCACTTAAAACTATGCTTCACACCTCAGATATGCCCAAGGACTTTACAATGGCCCGCATAATATTATTACCAAAGCCAGGCAGGGACCCCACTAATGTTGCTTCTTATCGGCCCATCTCGTTGCTAAACACGGACTACAAAATCCTGAGCAAAGTATTTGCAGAGAGGCTCAAATTGATCTTACCTAAAATCATCTCCCCTGGGCAAACCGGCTTTGTTCAGGGCAGATACTCTGTTCAAAACATCAGAAACCTTATAGCAACAGTGATAAAATATAGAGACTTCCCGAGCCACACAGCTGCGGCAATTAGCCTAGATGCGGAGAAGGCTTTCGATCGAGTCACCTGGCCACACTTGCTCAGGACTCTATCAAATCAAAAATTCGGCCTCGGCTTCATCAACTTCATTCGAACAATATATAAGGCCCCACAAGCGATTATCTCAACGCAAGGGATAAACTCTGAACCATTCCTAATATGTAAAGGTACAAAACAAGGCTGCCCTTTGTCTCCGTTGCTTTTTAATCTGGCACTGGACTCATTGCTACGAAATTTAAATCAATTGCAAACCTTCAATGGTGTCACTATAGGCACTACAGAGATTAAACTGTCAGCATACGCGGATGACATAATGTTATTTGTTGCTAATCCGGCCAAAGCGATCCCACACATAATAGATACATTAAGAGACTTTGGGGCCATTTCAGGCTTCCGAGCCAATTTAGATAAATCGGAATTACTCTGGCTGGGAGCCCCTCCTGATAATAATACAAAACTGGCAGCTAATATGTTCCAACAGACCGCTTCCTATTTAAAATATCTGGGAGTAAAGATACCAGCGGATATAACGCAGCTGTACGACCTAAACATAATGGAAACCATGGAAAAAGTAATACAAGACCTGAAGAGCTGGGAAAATCTACCCATAAATTACATTGGCAGAATTAATCTATACAAAATGATTGCCTTTCCTAGGCTATATTACAAGGTACAAGTGTTACCACTTATAATAAAACCCTCTGACATAACTAAACTAGACAAAAAACTACAAGCCTTCATATGGAAGTGTAAAAGACCCAGGTTATCGTTAATGAAACTAGCACAACCTAAAAGCAATGGTGGCCTTAACCTACCATTATTAAAATATTACAACTTGGCTAGTCTTATGCGAATAGCCAAAGACTGGATCAACCGAGAGAGTATGTACACCTATACTCAAAGAGATCAAAATTTCACACCAAATACAGATGAAGCCACTTGGATTTGTGAGTTAAATGCGTCATGACTCAGGGGTAATTGAAGAAACTGTGTTATCTTAAGTCATCTTAACTCATTTAATGCATTTAACCTTTTCATTAGCATACCAAAGCTCCATTGTTCACAATGGTGAATGCTTTAATTAGATGGGATGTTGTGACGCAGTTTTCTGTGTTAAATGAGATAAATGGGATATCTGTGTTTAGTTATTCTGTGTCAAACAGACAAACCAAAGTGGCTGCATCTGTATCTCTTTAGCATATCTGCTACATGCCCTACCCTCGGAAATTCCAGACCACTGCCGAACCAATCCGCTGATACACACCACAATTGAAGCATGGCAAAAAATCAGAACCAAACTATTCGGGACATACAAACTGTCACTTTTCCTGCCTTTATTAAGCAACAAACGCTTCCAAGATGCTAAAGCAGACCCCCGTTTCAAACTATGGCATTCCAAAGGCCTAACTATGATTGGCTCACTACTTAACCCAAGCACGGGTACAATTTATAAATTCCCAGACCTACAATCCAAATATGACCTCCCTCACAGTCATATCTTTGCCTACCTGCAAGTAAAAAGCTATGCGGAACTAGTGACTCGGGGTATAAAAGCACAATTAACAAATAATCCATTGGATGTCTTAATAAAGGCGCATAAGGGACGGCTTCTTACAACATCAGGAGTATATGCTATCATTCGACCACTTATAGACTACAACTTACATACAGAAGGAATATCGAGATGGCCAAATATAATACCAAACACGACAATAGCCCAAATTACTACGGCATATATGAAACGCACCAAAGCCTTATCAGCAGTTTATTTCCAAGACGTGGCCCTTAGACTTCTCCATAGAGCATATGTGTCACCCAAAATAGCACACAAAATTGGCCTAACACAAACGCCCAAATGCGCAAAGTGCAATCATGCGGACGCCACTTTGGAGCATGCATTGTGGTCATGTACTAAATTAAATGCTTTATGGAATACAGTTCTATCACATATTGCAAGTTGGTGTGGAATCATAGTAACCCGAGCAGACCCACGAATTCTGTTGGGTTTGTATCCCACACCCACTGACAACACCTTTAAAGGTAACCTCAGACTCGCAGATATAATGGTACTAACCACAGTTAAGACCATCTTGGAATATTGGACTAACACGCAACCACCTCCAACACAACTTTGGAACCGCAAATTACTGTATACAATGCAACTCCAATGGGTCCTGGCATTACAAGATAAGGAACTAAAAGGCTCACTTTTCTTTGATATTTGGAGCAAATACCTAGACACATTGGAAGGACAAAAACAGCAAAAATTACTGGCCCCCTTCAGATGTACCAAATGGTGGGCAGAAAGCTCCCTCAGAGGTGAACTTAACTAGCACCTCCAAAGCAAGAAGGCGAAATGGAAAAAAAAAAAAAAAAACAAGAAAAAGATACTCGCCCCCTCCTCCTCCTCTCTCTTCCCAACTCATGTATCTGTATTGATGACAACTACCTCCTAACTGTCGCAAATGACATGATAAAGAAGCTCCCTCTACCCCCTCCTTTCCCTCTCTCCAATGTTTCTTACTCTTCCCTTTTCCCATCTTTCTTTCTATTCTGTCTCCTACTCCAACTGTCTATTCTCAAATTTTATTGTGTTATACAGATATCAAGAAACCTTGTTGACAGTGATCGAATGTGATTGATACACCCATGGAACAATGATATTTGTATACCCAATCTGTCATATCGAACTTACCATGTTATGCACAGTTTCTTTGCTAAATAATGCTATTTGTTTTTTTTTTGAAAATACAATAAAAAAAGTTTAAAAAAAAAAAAAAATGCATGCTCACTTGGTCATGGCGTGCCACCCCCCACAGCTCGATTTTAAGTCTCTATCCAGGTTAGTGTTACACTTACACACATAAACACACACGGGTTACACTAATACACACTTACATTCACACACATATTTTGGGGATCAGGGGGTCACACACACTTGCACAAACAGTACATAAACTATCTGTAAGGGTACCTGCTCCAGTGGGGTGGCAGGCATCTCTGCAGGGACGCCTGCAGCCGGCGCTTCATTTGCGAGCCAATGCATGTCGCTTGTTTTTTATTTTTGGTGCACCCTAATATTTAAATGGCCCTTGGCCAATTACTGATTGCCAAATATAGGTCTATCTCCATAGTTAATGGATGTGTATATTGCCTGATCCTTGTCCTGGACCATTGCCTGTCCATGACTTTGCTAATCTGCTGCCTGTACTGACCACTGCATGTTACTGATTTTGTGCCAAGCAACTGTTTGCTGTTACACTACCTTTTAACTGCATCACGCAAGTGATGTCTGGTTTGTGCCAGTCTGTACTTGAAGGTATAGTGTGTTCATCACCTCCCTAAGCTGAAGGTCTGGGGCATGAGCACCCAGACCCCACATTAACTTTGGTAAGTTTACCCTTTTTACTACCTCAGATAAACACTGGATGCCCTTCTAAGAACACAAAAAGATATGTTGACCTCACAAAATTTATTTTTGTAAAGTACATATTCAACCAAATCCAAAATGGTTAAAATGGTTTCTACTCCAGTCGCAATGCTTTCCCAAAATAGTTGGTATTGATGAAAAACCTGAAATCACCTCAAAGATGCCATTTTCTAGCATCTTATCTACTACATAGCATTAGGTACCAAGAAACAACATCCCAAATATGAATGCCAGAGATCTACTCAATATTATGATGCCCGATATGCATTTATTTACCAAGGTATCTGGCATACAGAGACCCCCAAATGAAAATATTCATATAAAATTTCATGGCTGACACTCTGGCTGGCTGCTGCAATATAAGCACCCCATGTGTATGTGTCATAAGACCCCCTAACAGTATGGAGATCCTAGAAAACAATATAATTTTGCAAAGTACACATTTTGACAAATCCAAAAAGGGTAAATATCTCTTTCTATTGCAAACTACCAAACAAAGCTTTTTTTTTTATGACATTTTCTGAAAAAGGCCACAAAGCTTGCATTTTATTGCATCTGTATGCCCCACATTTCATAACATATCAGCATAAAACTTCCTCAACACTTTTATGCCCAATGTGCATATATTTAACAAACTATGTGGCATACCTCAACAGGGCTGCATTTACATATCGGCTGCCCCTAGGCCCCCTTCCGTTCATCACCTGCGCCTCCCTTTATTCATGCAAATTTTCATAATCGGGACCGGAGCAATGTGGATCGGGCACAGGAAATTTACAAAATGATTATATCTTCTGTGCATTCCCAGTGTCTTTGACCCAATGTGGGTGTGGTTGGGCAGCATGCCACCTCCCCCCCTAAAATCCTGCCGCCCTCGGCCCGGGCCTAGGAGGCCTTTCCACAAATCTGGGCCTGTACATCAAGAACTCCACAGGCAGACGGCACATCTGGATATTATTTATTGGGAAAACAGCTGAAAGCGCCTAACGCGTTTCGGGATTGTATCACTTAATCATAGGCCTATAAGATCTGTGGCACTTAAGTCCCTTTATCTACAGACTGAAGAATCTATGATCTGTGGCAGGGTTAAAGGGGTCGTTCACCTTTGAAGTAACTTTTAGTATGTTATAGAATGGCCAATTCTAAGCAACTTTTCTTTTTCATAGCTTTTTTTAACAGATTTTTCACAATAAGCAATTGATTTTCTTGCTTACTTTTTTTCAGTTATTTAGCTTTTTGTTCACTAGTTCATTCAGCTTGAAATGTCAGCAACTATCTAGTTGCTAGTCTCTTATTTATTCTAGTAACCTGGCAGTGGTTTGAACGAGATAGGAATATTAATAAGAGAGACCTGCACAGAAAAATAAGTAATATAAAGTAACAATAACAATAATATAGTAGCTTCATAAGCAAAAGTTTTCCGTTGCTGAGATCTGGGGTTTGAACGTTGGAAAGAGGCAAAAGAGGATGGCATATAATGGAAAAACTAACAACAAATAATGAAAATCATGCAACATTGCTAGTAATCCTGCATTCTATAACATACTAACAGTTAACTTAAAGGTGAACTACCCCTTTAATATTTTTAGAATAGGTTTTTACATTGTCTCTTGAGCACCTATTCTCCAGAATGGCTTTCCATCTCATGTGCAATTTTTTTTCACAGTACCCAAGCTTATTCAAAGAATCCTGTGAACTGGAAAAGATGTCCTTCTTGCAGGACAGACCCACTAACTGTCCCAACCAAAACAAAAAGAATATTCATTGTTGCAAAGGCAGGTTTGGACAACAATCAGTATTAAGGGTGTGATAGTGGAATTTGTGCAACAGTGGGATAACTAGATGTTACTGGGCCCCACAATAACTTAATTTAGGGCCCCCAACATATCAAGAGGTTGTTCTGTTTTACGAATATACATTAAAATTGCTCATTAATTAGGGCCTCATGAAGCCTCCTCCAGTCGCAGGGTCTGCTTCCTCTCTAGTTACACCCCTGTTGTGCAACAATCTACTGTGTTAGATTGAGGAAATAACATGTTAATTGTAGCCCAACTGGTATTTGGCTATAATCTTGTAAACATGGGTTGTATTTGTAGACCCATCGTCTATAGCATAAGCCATAAATATTAAATATTGATTCTGTTGAACAACCTAGGAGAGGGGGCAATATTGTAGGTTGGCACTTTTACATAAGCTTGAAATGCAGTGGATCTATAGGTTGGATACAATTTGGCCTAGGGGTCTGAATAGCGATTATACTCCTGCTAAATTAATTTACCAGTAAGCAGGTAGAAATTGTAGTAATTTACTGTTTTGGATTACAATTAACATCTTTATTCTTATTAGTTTTAAGGTTATTGAATGGGGAAAGAAAATCAGAACATTTTGAGTACAGCTATTACCTTCTACAAATACAATGAAGTCACAGAATGAACACAGAATTTAATTCACTAGAGAGACAATATGTAAGCATCTCAAATTGTTCAGATTTTTCTGACCTCTTTGGGTCTAAATTGGGGAATGTTACATCTGTATACATTTCATTCACGTTTGACTTAGGGATGCACCGAATCCAGGATTCAGTTTGGGATTCGGCCTTTTTCAGTAGGATTTGGATTCAGACGAATCCTTCTGCCCAGCCAAAACAGAATCCGGATCCTAATTTGCATATGTAGATTAGGGGTGGGGAGGGAAATGACGTGACTTTTTGTCACAAAACAAGGAACTAACATTTTTCCCCTTCCCATCCCTAATTTGAATATGCAAATTAGGGGTAGGATTTGGTACAGTATTCAGCTGAATCTTTCGGGGGTTCGGCCAAATCCAAAATAGTGTATTTCGGTGCATCCCTAGTTTGACTCTCTATATTTATTATGCAGAGTAGATACTTTTATGTAACACGATTGATACAATTATGGGTTTGGACACTTACAAGCAAAGAAGGAACATTGAACTTTTCTCACGGATTTGATACACATATTATTCACCAATGATACATTTATTTATAACTATGAATGGACTCGAGTGCAATTTGTCAGCATGATTATAAACGCTGAAGGAGATCACTAATTGGCACTTGTTCCCTCCCAGCACCTCCCCTTACCTTTCCCCACCCATACCTATTTAACACTGAACAGTGTGTAAGATTACAGGCTTGATAAAGGGCCCTGCAAGGCCTGAAACATTGCCACTTTTGTCTATTTGATATTTTGAGCCAATAAAAACACATGGCTGAAAACAACTTCACTTGACAGTGTGCTGCAGTTACTGCACTTTGCATAGGACTTTCCTGACCCGTGGCAGGTTGGGTTAATTACTGATAAGCACCTGATCCTAATGGATTACGCACAAGGTTTGAGCGCTTCATTGAATATTAAAATATACTGTATCTAATATCTAAATATTAAAGAAATTATTAGACTGGATTAGTACAGTGCATATATCTTTAACTCCTTTCAAACACAAAGTGGTCTTACACCACCTGCAGTCCTCCTCCATTCTTTCCAAATTGCTGCATTAGTATTGCCATTTTAAGCTAAAATAGAATAAATATTGTTGGAATAAAAAGGTTGGTCTCTATTGCTAACAAGCAAGCCAGTAAAAAACCTTAAATACATTCCAGCCGTAATGTACACATTTTAAATGGGTTCTTTATGATCTCTTGTGGTATATACATGACTACAAAACTTCACATGCAGTGTTGCCCTTTTCATACTAGTAACTTTTTCATTAAAATAGTAAAAAGGCTCACTCATTTAATGCCTGTGGAAGCAGATATTTCTTGACTACAGTGACCCATGCAAGTAAAAAGACAAAACAAAGCTGCATTATTAAAAGATAACTTCGGGTCAATAAACAGATTTGTTTTCTTCTATTCTTTTTTTTTTTTTCTTTCTTGTCTTTACTTTCTCTTCTTTCTTTCATTTTCTTTGTTTCTTTTATTTGGTATTGTATCCAAACTGATAGAAATGGAGTTTGTTCAAAACAGTTCAGCATTTGATAAATTGTAGTGGAAGAATAATATTTCCTTTTTGTTCATTTGTAATCTTTAATGACAATGGATTACTAATTAGTTGTGGCTGGGTTTGAGCACAAGACAAATGACAAGAGTACATTTCTTATGTGAATTGTGGTGTATTATTTGTATTGATTAACTTGCTCACACTGACCTAGCCTTAAAACAACATCATTGTTTTATTTTTGCAACCTCCCAGCATTTACGTTCCACTCACGTCTCAATCCATTTCTAAAAGAAACCATTAAAATGCTTGACTGCTGTTAATTTGAAGTAGACGTAAAAAGAAAAAAGGAAAGTATCCTGTTGAAAGAAGAAAGAAGATGTCTTTACACATCAGAGTAAAACGTAGAAAGGGGCTTCTCCCAGATATCCAAAGAACAAAATGTGAGTAATGAGGAATCAACTATATATTTCCTACTGTTATTAAGCAAAGCAAATCCAAATCTATATTGCGAAGTGTGAAAAGTCATGTCTGTTAGGCATCAAAGACAATAAGATCAGGTCCCACATACTGAATGCAATAAATTCCCTAAATAACATGTAGCCAATGATGCTTGCATATTGCAAATGCATATTTTCTGATCTTTCTTTTATGATTTGAATTAAATAAATAATTTCTTGCTTTTTACAATACATAATTAAGACTTAGGGCAAATTTACACACATGAAATTTTCACTTTGGAAGGCTCCCCCATACTTTGTGCAACTATGTCTGACGTTATTACGTGGCAAATACTCGTATTTATCAGAGTGTGAAACTTAGTTTCAGGAAATTAACACCACCGAAAATTCATTAGCATAAAAGTTTAACAAATTTTAGAAATACTTTCTTCCTAGCGAAACTTTGTTAACATACTTACATCAATTTAAATATGGCATAAAGGTCATATGTATATTTATTAGTAATTGCAGGAAGTGGTCACTTATTAAAATAATGGCCACATTATTAAAATGTCTAAGGAAGCAAAATAAAGACGAAAAAGACAAATTGTCTTCTTCAACTTTTAGTAAACTGGTTTTGTCCCTGGGGATTGTCAATTTGGCAAATGTTTGATAAATAAAACTGCACTTCGCTTCTTTAGTAAATTTGCCCCAGTGTTTCAGATTACAATTGAAAGTTTAATTAAAACTGGTTTAATAAAACCATGTAATATGCTTTTGTGATAAATGTATCACTCTTAATGCTTTTGTGATAAATGTATCACTCTTAATGCTTTTCATCAATTACCAGTCAGTGTAGAGTTGCACTATAAAATATACTTTAATATGTGTTTATTTTGTTTGCCTGTATATAATCTTTACAGTATGGTTTGGTTCACAACAATTATATCATTTAGCCCAGAATGAAAAATTGTCCAGATAATACACAAAAATATCATTTAGACAAATTAGATACAAGAATGATGCGTATTGTCAGTCTGTAGCCGTAACAATAAATGACAAGGGGATGTCTCAACTGACCCTTAATCTTGAGCGATCCCACTGAAACCCATTGTTATATACCTTAATGAAACACCAGGAGTATGGGAAATGGGGTATAAGGGCCACAGAATTTATTCACATTTTAGCAAATAAATAGGACCTTGCCAGCCTAACACAAGGCAATATTCTAAAGGCAGAATTCCATACTAGGTTCTGCTGTTCCTCACTGAAGACTAAATAAGACTTAAAATACATCATCATATATCCTCTGTTTTGATCCAGAGGAAGGCAAAAAACCCAACCTGAAGTTATTGCCAATTATGCCTCAAAAGGTAAAAAATGAATTCCTGACCCCGATGGTGGTAGGAAACATTCCCTGGATCAAGCATGTAGAATTAACATTAACAAATACAATACTGACTCAAGTTAACACTGTAAGATACAGAAACCACAACATTTTGTGGTGAGGCCTATATATTATTTGTCAAAGTGCATAACCTTGCATTTATAAACATTGAACCTCATTTTCCAGTTTGCTGCAGAGTTTCCAAACTTATACAAATCACTCTGCAAAGTGCCAGCATCCTGCATGGAACCGTTAGTTCTGAACAATTTATCATCTGCAAAAATAGAAACAGTGCTTTCAATGCCCACCTCCAGGTCATTAATAAACAAGTTGAAAAGCAAGGGACCTAGTACAGAGTCCTGCGGTACTCCACTAACAACACTGGTCCAATTAGAAAATGTTCCATTTACTACCACTCTTTGTAGTCCATCTTTTAGCCAGTTCTCTATCCAGGTACAAATACTATGTTCCAGGCCAACATTCCTTAATTTAACCAGTAATCACTTTTGTGTGGCACTGTATCAAATGCTTTGGCAAAGTCTAAGTAAATTGCATCCACTGCCATCCCAGAATCAAGGTCCCTACTTACCTTCTCATACCTTCTGTGTTTATCTCCTGGTCAGCTGTCCAGTAAAATAATTGAATGATTGGATGTTAATTTGAATTATACATATAACAGTTTAGTGACATTTATCTGTGTCATGGATCAAGTTCTTAAAAGCCAGTAACAGATCTGCATATGGTAGTATGAACTGTGTGGAGGGTTAGAATTTCTACGGGGTATCGGGTAACAGTAGAAAATATGATAATTTATTGGTTAATAAAAAGCATTGATTCGGGGGGGGGTGTGGCAAGATGGCGTGCTGAGAGGTCGTACTAGATACACTCTCCCGACCTGAACTGCCAGAAGCATCTTTCTAAGCGATACCTAACCCTCACAACTATGGGGAAACACTGCCAGAAAGCGGAGCAGATACCGCAGAGCGCCTCACAGTCCGCTCAAAGCACGATGTCACAGTTTCTTGGCAAGAAATCCTCCCACCGCTCAGAAGTCCGCACATCCAAGATGGCGGAGTGAGCTGCACGCAGTCCAAGCCCGACCAGATCGACAGCCTCCGGCTATAGCACAGCCTCTACGCGTACAGACATCTGCTCCTTGCTGCCCTACCGACCAAAGATGATTTGAGAGCAATGGCGAAAACACTACGAGAGTCGCAAAAGGCAGATCTTGTAGAAATTAAAGCAGAACTACGCAGCATAGGTGAGGCCTATAGCAAAATGGACGACAGGCTGGGAAAAGTGGAACAGGCCCACAACCTACTTACGCATAGGTCCAACGACCATCACAGGTTTATCTACTTACTCCGCAAACATATGGAGGATCTAGACAATAGAGGCTGCCGCAACAACCTCAGGATCCGTGGTATTCCGGACTCTGTGACCACAGATGAACTTGGCGACACGGTAAGAGCCATCTTTAATTCTTTACTGGGCAAAGACCCCACTGGCCCACTTGAACTGGACAGGGTCCACCAACACTGGGCGCCCCGAGGTTCAGAACAGAACGACCCCAGGATGTGGTATGCTGTGTCCACAAATTTACAATCAAGGAGGACATTACACGTGCACTGCGGAATGTGGAGCTTTATAAATACCAGTACTACGAAGTATCCATTTTCCAAGACCTGGCGTGGCTCACAATCCAACAACGCAGAGCCCTTAGGCCGCTCACCACAGTCCTATGAACCAAAAACATAGCCTATAGGTGGAACTTCCCATTTGCCCTCACTGTTATGAAAGAGGGCAGCAATACAGTCTGAAAGAACCAAACGGACTGGAGGACTTTATACAAGCCCTAGGGTTGCCCACCATGGATCTTAAAGAATGGAGAGAGCTAGCCTACAATGGAGACCTTAAGGAAACCCTGGAGATTGAGCAGTGGCAATGCAGGAGCAGAATGTATAAGCCCTCCAGCCCATCTACTCCAAGGGGTAAATTTATCAAAGAGTGAAGTTCCGCAGCTCTCAATTAATTTCTATGGGGTTTTGAAAGGCGTATTTATCAATGGGTGTAAGTGAAAGTTCACCCTTTGATAAATACGCCTTTAAAAATACCATTGAAATGAATGGAGAGTGGTGGAATTTCACTCTAGTGGTGGAACTTCACTATTAACTTCCCTCTTTGATAAATATACCCCCAAGACACATGGACTGATCTCGAGGCCTCTGTCCACACACTGCAATGTAGGTCAAGAGTAGGGATGTAGCGAACTGTTCTGCTGCGAACTAGTTCGCGCGAACTTCGACCGTTCGCGTCCGCCGAATGTTCGCGAACGTTTGGGAACGTTCGCATTTTGAGTTCGCGTTCGATTCGAATACAAATCGTTCGACCATTCGAATTCCTTCGCCCGCTAAAAATCGAACGATTTCCATTCGTTCGAACGATTGTAAGCATTAGATCGAATGAAAAGCATTCGATCGAATGGTTTCGATCGTTCGATTCGAATGAAAATCCTTCGATCGAATGATTAAAATCCTTAGATCGTTCGAATCGAACGATTTTAGCGGGTGTTCGAAGTTCGCGAACTGTCCGCGAACGTTCGCATTTTTTGCCGGTGTTCGCGAACGGCGTTCGCAAAACACCAAATCGGCAGTTCGCTACATCCCTAGTCAAGAGACCCCATTTTATAAAACCTGCACACCTCTATCTGGAAAGACTCATGACTCTTTGCCATCCTAACTCGTACATATGTCGAGAACTTTTAGGCTTCAATAAGCCTACCTCAGAGATGCCACGCAGAGGAACCCAAAAACAGCTATATTGGATGGGAGGCAAGGGACACAGAGAGGAGTGGGAAGGGGGTAGAGGAATAAAAGGGGGAAAAAAACCCAAAAAAACTCACACTTCAAGCTCTAGATTCAACTATACCCATGCTGGATCACTAACATATTGACTCAATCCCTGTCGATGACTACGCACATTTGTGCCTTTAGACACGCTCGACTTCACGTATGCATTGCAACATTAGATTTATACAACAGGAGACCGATGCCGAGACTCTGGGAATTTCAAAGCTCTAAAGCACCACGAGGACTAAGCCACTTGGGACATTGTCACAGTACTCAACGTCAAACCACTTTGAGCAGTTTATATACCAGCGCAGAGACTCGCTCCTCATCTAGTTCATTGGCCTTCTTAACAAACTTTTAACATGAGGATGAGATGGTTCAACAGCTTTATTATTCTTGTATAATGTCTCTATTTGCTTTACCATAGGTTCCCAACCACCTATACCTTTCTGGCACTCCTGATTTTAATACTTACCAGCCACGTTTTGTGCACCCATTTCCATATGCAGGGCTACCACTTAGCATATCTCCTCTCCCCTCCTAGAGAACTCCTCTCCCCAAAATATATATACGGGCTTACCATTGAACATCAAGGGGAAACACCCCAAGATTTTGAATAGCTTGCCTTGAAACCACCCACTCCAACTCCCTTAGGATGTCCCTGCAAGCTGAGACTAGACCCCCCCCTATTGATAACTGATAACACTGATCTTTCCTCTGCGTGTTATATATAATTTTGTTTTGGGAGGTATCCCCACCAAGTTAATATGGCAGTTCGGGCACGGTGGGATGGCTGACGTACCCTCTGCGCGCCACACCCACGTACTCCCAACCTAAGACCTTTGGGTTAACCACGAGTGTGGGATGAGGCAATCTCCCACTCGTTGTTTCTGTCAATTTCCCCCAGTTGCACTTTGTAACTATATTGCTTATTTTGGTTATGTATACTTTATTTGTACTTCAACTCTCTCTCTCTCTTTACTTTCCTTTCATGGCATCCAACCTGGGGCTCCCTCATCTCCGCACCCTTACTACAAGCGAGATCTCCAAACCACGGAGCACTACCGCTGGACCCCCCCCCCATCCACGATGACTGAAATTCGATTTGGATCACTAAACATGAAGGGGCTTAATGCTCCCATCAAAAGGTACAATCTCACACAGGACATAAAACGACTCAAGCTAGATATACTGTAGTCTTCATCCAGGAAACCCATTTCAAAAAGCAACAAACTCCGCTCCTCAGATTTAAAGGTTTCTCGACTATTTTTCATAGCACACCTCTAGCCACCAAAAGTCATGATAATGATAGTAGATTCATTAGGTTTCACCTCCATAGAAACCAAAGGTAATATCAATGATTGTAAATACACCCTAGCCTCAGTTTACCTCCCTCCTAAAGAGCAACTGCCAGCCCTAACACAAACACTTCAAGCCATAGTAGATTTTGAAGAAGGCATGCTCATTGTCGGAGGCGACCTAAACATGACGCTCGAACCAATACTGGACTGCTGCACAATCAAGCATACCGCGCAGGAAAATTGAAGCTTTTAAAAAACAGCTTAGATCCCTCACCTTAGTGGACACCTGGTGCCTCACGATACCCTCTGTACGTGACTACACTTTTAACTCCCATCCAAATGACACTTACAGCAGACTGGACACCATTTTCATACAACATGCCAATATCAATCTTCTTAAAGACGCTACAATAGACACTATAACTTGATCGGACCACGCTCCCATCACATGCACTGTTTTACGTAAAGTCCCTACACGTAGAACTTTCTCTTGGAGACAAAATGAATCTCTCCTCTGAGAGGAATCCACAAAGAAAGAAATAACCCAAAAGCTTCAGAATTATTTCCGAGAAAATAGCTCAGACCAGACTGACCCATGGACTCTATGGCTAGCACACAAATGTGTTATTAGAGGGGAACTAATTCAAATACGAGCACAAAAAAAAGAGAGTACGCAACACTAAACTGCAACAGCTGCTAACTAGAATCCCATCTCTTGAGGCGCAACATAAATACTCCAAATTCACTCACATACTTGCCGAATTGACACAAGCCAGGAAGGAACTGCGGGACTTTTACTCAGCATTTATGATCAGAGCCATTGAAATTCATAAAAAAACTTTATTTTGAACATGGCAACAAATGCAGCCGCCTCTTAGCTGCTGCACTAAAAAGGAAGCAATTAAGAAACTACATTCCTAAAATTCAAACCCCGGATGGGAAAACAGTACATACATCCACAGACATTGCCAAAGTCTTTAGTCAATATTACACTAAACTCAGATTCACCACCCCCCCGGCACCACACAAGTTAAAATTTACAACAAAAGCAATGTCTTTATCAAAGACTCCAATATCCCACAACTAACAGATGAAATTAAAAAGGCCTTAAGACTCCCCATTGACTAAAGAAGAGTTTACATTAGCCATCAAGACAACTAAATCCAGAAAGGCGCCAGGGCCCGATGGCTTCTCCATATCTTACTATAAAGAACTAAGTCACTGCCTCATACCATATCTAGTTGCCGCTACCAATTCCATCACAACCACCAAATCAATACCCCCAGAAGCTCTGGAGGCCCACATAACCTTAATACATAAGAAGGTCAAAGACCCAACAGACCCCAGAAGCTTCCGGCCCATTTCCCTACTTAATGTCAACACCAAATTATATGCAAAGGTACTAGCTAACAAGATAACCAAGTTCTAGCCTTCCTGATATCACCAGAACAGGTGGGTTTTGTCCCACACAGAGAGGCTAGGGACAACACAAACAGACTATTCAGCATCATTCATTACTGCAAAAGCCGCTCCATCCCTGTCATGCTCCACTGATGCGGATTAGGAATTCGACAGGGTGGACTAGACATTCTTACGATCCACTCTAGAACACGTAAACTTAGGACCCAGAATGCAATCATGGATATCCACTTTATATACCAATCCACCTGCTAAACTCAAGGTGAATGGAGAATACTCCCAAACCTTCCGAATCCAAAACGGTACTCACCAAGGCTGCCAGTTATCCCCACTCTTCTTCATCCTTTCACTCGAGCGTTTTCTAAATAGGATTAGGAACGACCCAAACGTCAATGGCATCACAATTGGCTCAAAAGAACACAAAATCGCTGCATATGCAGACGACCTGCTTTTCTTTTTACAAAACCCTAGGTTCTCACTCTTGAACCTAATAGTAGAACTAGACAAATTGAATTCAGTTAGTAACTTCTGACGAAATCAGTGGCCCAAAATGTCTCTATTCCCCAAGAGGAGTTCTCAGCTGCAACTACTTCTTTTCTCATTAGAACATCCGCCACAAGCTTCACCTACCTTGGCATAAAAATATTTCCTGACGTGAAACAAAACCATCAACAGAAACTACATAGATTTCCTAAATTCTATCAAAACGGACTCAAGAGACTGGACAAACAAGATGCTATCATGGTTCGGTCGCATCAATTCACTTAAGATGAACATCCTCCCCCCCCTTCCTATACATTTCACAAGCTATTCCATACCCTCCTCCAAAAGGGACCTTGCAAACAATGCATACTCTTACAAAAAAGGGCGGATAAAAACACAAGACTGGCCAGATCGACCTTAACCGCATCTAAAACACAAGGTGGCCTAAGTCTCCCAGATTGGCAGAAATACCATCAAGCCACAATCATAAACAGATGCCTAGACTGGGCCTATTACAGGAAAACCAAGTTGTGGATAAGGATAGAACAGGAATCCTTAGTAACCCCATTATGGATGGCCCCGTGGTTACCTCCAGCAGACAGAACATACAGAGACAGGACAGACACCAAACTTAAATACACATTAAACACATGGGATACTCTAGGCAAAAATAAGCAAATGGATCAACTCTCCTTCCCCTTTATTTCCAGTAATTGGCAATCCCAAATTCGCATCAGGCCTGGACCTAGACAATTACAGGGGCTCGGACATTCTCTTGCATGCTGGAGCCGATTATTTTTACAATCGACGCAAATTGAAAGACATAGAAGAGCTACTAATCAACAGCACTCTGTCCGACCTGAATAGATATAAATACCGGCAAATTCGGCACTTCTTGCAGGCAACATTTCCACCCCATAAAGACAGGCCTTCTCTCATGAACATGGAACATATTTGGTCCCAGAAAGACCCCCCCAAAATGTACAATCTCACGGATATACAAACATATTACAGATCTTAAACCGGGTCCACTTTCTATCCTTAGAGACAAGACGTAAACAACTATAACTGAAAAACAATGGGCCAAAATCACTCAATTAGTAAACCAATCCTCTAAATGCGCCAAACTTCAAGAACTTAACTATAAATTATAACAAAATGGTATAGATACCAAACAAAATTGAGCAAGATCTATAAGGCAGTGTCACCCATTTGTTGGAGATGCAAGGAACATCCGGGCACCTTAACACACATATTCTGGGATTGCACAATTCTTTCTGGACCCCAATACGCAACACTATCAAAACTGTCACAGACATAGAGATCCAAGACAACCCTCTAGCTGTTCTTCTACATGACACCCCACTACCAATAAAGGCATACAAGAAATCTCTTGCTCCCATAATGCTTGACTCCGTCAAAGCGCTAATCCCCCTTAAATAGAGACAAACAGAAGGCCCATCTGTAAAGGATTGGTTGCTCAAGATTAAAGAGATACATAAATTTGAGGAGCCATCTGTTTATAATCCCATACTTTCTCTTTCTTATGTTCGCCAGGGAGGAGACGGGATCTAGTGGTACCCAACTTGGGTAAACCACCCAGACTAGTCGCATTGCTATACTGACTATTACAGGATTTTTTCTGTAATCTTTATATATTCCATAATGTTGCTCCATAAAATCTTTATATTTTTATTTGTGTTTGTTTTCTTATTTTCTCCACTTTTGTTGTGTGTCTAATCTATCTAAAATCTTGAATTTGTATTGCTGTTTGTTGCTGAGATTAGTGTGAACTTTTGGTAGGTTTTTATCTACATCATACAGTTTGTTTAGAATTTAGAAAGTGTTTGTTACAATCAAATTCATTTAAAATATATAGATAATACCTTAGAAGAAAGAACTACTAAAAAAGAAGAAAATCAGCTCTTTGCTATTCTAATGCATACATTGATTAAACAATTATGATGTGGCTGACCACCCTAATACATACTAAATTTAAAATAAGAAATTGAACTCTTCTGTTATATACTGTATAAATAGATAAATAGGCATATACGGGCATAAAAGTGATTTTACAAGATTCTTTTCACAATCAAGAAATAATGTCTATAGATGAATATGACGATACATTTGTGATTTTTGCTAAGAGGTGGACATTAATCATTCTAATTTTAGTTTATTCTGTTGTGGTGATGTGTAATATTTGAGCCCTACAAAGAGTCCTGCTATTAGAGTAGTCAGGTACATAAGTAATATCAAGCTGCATGTTATCTCTCTCTCAAATTCTAGTTTAACTGTGTTAGTGGCTGTCTACTATATGACAGTTTTAAATTATTTTGTTCAATCATGTGATTTATACAATTACAGCTATGCACAATGCTGTAAGTCATTATTATAAATGCAAGCTTCTAGAACCCCTACTCAGTTACATGTAGAGTATGTGGAAAAAAAAAAGATATACAGTAGTAAGGGAGAAAAACGTGACTTGACGTAAACGGTTATAGCTTGTTTATCCAAATTGTTTTCTGCCACAACAGATTGAATACCTTGAAATTGAAAGACAACGAAGCCAAAGAAATGAGAAATGTAGCCAGTGGCAATTAGCTCTTGTTGCAGCCTTTTTCAGGAAAGTGTCATTATTGCCCGCAGAGAAATTGTGGAAAGCATTTTGCAGCTGCTCAAAACTGCAATGGATGTGAATTCATTGCAGTTATTCTGTAACTTGGGTAATATCTGAGAAAATAAAAAGGAAGCCGACGCTAAAAGAAGCTACACTAAAGATTATGAGTGGCTTATGCTTCTGAATATCTTATGTTGAAAATAAAAGCATTGTGCTTGCGAACTGTTAAAATAGCATTTTAGTATACTGCTAGATACTGTAGATACACAATGCAAGTCTCTGAGCAAAGGGATGAATCTACCTTTTCAATTTGTCAGTCATTTTTTTAATTATTATTATTATTACCAATACACATTATGTTAAAGGAAAAGGAAAGCAGGATTTACTTGGCTGTGCCAATATGCTAGGATCCCTCCATAAATCAAAGTGCTTATTTTTATCTTGCATCTGGTTCTGGATTAGTCTAAATTCCAGCTCTTATTGTCACCTCATTAATGGACTGGACAATGCAAAGTAGAAAACTTTAGTTAAAGGGTTATGTCTTTTTGATTTTGTTCAAATGAGAATATGCAAATTAGTATTCAGATTTATTATTCAACCAACGCAAATTATATCAGCACAACATATTAGCAGCACATTCCTCTGCAAGTTTCCCATTAGGTCATGGACCACCTATGAAAATCCTTCTTCTCATCCTCAAAATGAAAGGGGTGCAATTGGGCTATATAATTTTATTAGCATAAAGGCCTAATTGAACTTTTAGCTCACACCAGAGCCGGACTGGGGGTAAAAAGCAGCCCGGGCGAATAAAATCATCATCATCATCATCATCATCATTTATTTATATAGCGCTGTCAAGATACGCAGTGCTTGAAAATCAAAGCAGCCCTCCCCACACACAGAGACACACTCACAAACAAACACATAGAGACACATACAACACACGGAGACACACACAAACACACAGAAATACACATATAGAGACACACAAACACACAGAGAGACACACACAGAGACATACACATAGAGACACACACAAACAAACACATACAGAGACACATCGAGACACACACATAGAGACACAGACAAACACAGAGACACACATATAGAGACACACACACACTCCCCTCCCTCTACCTCTCTCCCCGGAGCTTCGTGTAACAAGACTGGAACTCTGATGCCTCCCAACCTGTCTGCTGGCCAATCAGAGGGAAGCTGCCTTTCCCTGACAGATAGCCACCTCCCAACTCGTCTGCTGGCCAATGAGAGGGACGTTGCCTTTTCCAGATTGCTAGCCAATCACAGGAGGAGGGAGGAACGAAGGTGGAGGCAGCTCAGTGTTTGTGAAGAGAGAAGAGCCTGTGCGCTGTAATGCCCGGCCCATTTTAAAAGTAAGTGGAGCGGCCCTTCGGGCAATTGCCCGAGCCAACAGGTTGTCAGTCTGGGCCTGGCTCACACTACTGTTACAGGGAGGTTTTCAGTAAGGACTTACTACTGAGCAAACTGTAGTGGGGTTCACAAGGTCCCTTACACATTCGACGTAATGGAAATAAAATCCACTGGAGAGCAAGCAAGTCAAGCTTCTGTGTTGTTTATTTAAAGATGCATAGCACTACATGTTTCAGACCTCGTCTCCTTCCTCTGGTGCAGTTAAAGAACACTAATTAGAGTCTGCCAATGTAAGGCTACCTACCTCCTACACCAATCACAAGGCAGTGTCAATACATTTGCTTGCAGAGAAGCAGTGATTGATCGTATCTTGGCTGAAGCAGATGAAACTATACCTTTACATGACTCAACAGATAGTAAAGACTTTTATTATCAGCTGTTAAAGCTAAAAAAGAACTAAGTCTGACGTCACACAGTTCTACTTTGGTGGAATATATCAAATCCAAAATAATCCCCCATGGTTTGACAGTTGGACTACAACCACTTGGCTGTATTAACAGTAAGGAATTCCTAACAAAATGGGAGGGCTTTTAGAACAAAGCAAGCCTTGATGCCATGGTCCTTATAGTAGAATACCTGCAACCAGAAAGAAATAAAACTCGCACAGTGATCATTGAATTAAAAGACTGCACTAAGAACAGTACTCCTAATCGTTGTGACTATGTGAAAATCCTGCATTTACTGCAAAATCAGTAAACTAAAGAAATACACGGTGGCACGCAAAGTAAAAAAACTAGAACGAGATACCAAAGATTACACTACTGGTAGCATCTATAAGTGGCAGAATGAATCTGTAAGGCAGCAGACATGCTTGGAAGAAATTTTGGACTGCCAGGACACTGTACAGAGCCAAAGGAATCCCCAGCAGTGCATCAGAAGAGAACCCTGCCCCAATGTAGAGGACAGAGTGACGAGCCAGCTACTCTGGGATTTGACTGTGACTCGAGCGGTGAACGATTTACCTCCAGGCATTTTTTACAACTAAGCCAAAAGAGGTCAGAGGGGCAGACAGCGGTTCAGACGTACAGAGAGAGGCACAGGGGAATGAGGAGGTGAACATACCGTTAGCAGCGCGTCAGAGAGGAGATCCGAACATGCAGCAGCAAGATTCCAATTTTATCAGCAATAGCAGAACCATTTGAAGCAGGAGAGATGAAGTCCACTGACTTGATTGTTAACCTTAGTGATGGGCGAATTTATTCGCCAGGCGCGAATTCGTGGCGAATTTGCGCGATTCGCCGCCAGCGAATAAATTCACGAAACTCCCGCGAAAATTCACGTAAAAAACGGGCGCCGGCGTCAAAAACGGGCGCCGGCGTCGGAAAAACGGGCGCCAGCGTCAAAAACGGGCGCCGGCGTCAAAAACGAGACGCTGGCGCCGTTTCGCGAATTTTTCACCGTTTCGTGAATTTCACGCGAAATTCGCAAATTTTTCGGCTAAGCGAAACGGCGCAAATTCGCCCATCACTGGTTAACCTTTCTGACTATACACATCAAATGTCTGAATAACTGTTTGTGATTTATTCCACATTATCTGCCTGACTTATTCCAATGGAAGGTGCAATTTTTTTAATTTATTAGAAGACTTTAATTTAACATGTTTTTAATGAATAACAAACAAGGTCCTAATAAAAGCATACACAAGGACAAGTGTATTAAAGAACAAAAGTGACTTTATTCCTGATGTCACATGTTCATCACTGGAGACTTTTCAAAATATTGTAATACATGACGTCTCTAAATTATGGGGAACATACACTACACATTCAAAGTTTTAAAACATATCCCAAAATCTGAAAAGGAAGCACTAAAATCTTAAGAAAAAACTGAAAACATAGTGATTAAGAGGACAGCATTGTCATTCAGAATAAGGGAGATTATAAAAAAGAAGCAACTTGATAGAGTGTGACGGTGTGATTTTGCTTTTTGTCACATGACTTGGTATGGGGGGGTAAATGCAAGTCATGTGACAAATAAACACAGAAACTTGACTTGCTTGCTCTCCAGTGGATTTTATTTCCAATACTTGGAATCCCAGAACAACTTTATTTTAAGTCACTTCAAACTTGCAGTTTTTCAGACATTCACAAGGACAAGGTAAGAGTCTTTTGCATCTCCTACTGACCTGAGGCTTACCTTTATTTAGGGGGCCTTCTTGATATTAAATAAACCCAATAGGTTGGTTTTGCTTCCAATAAGGATTAATTATATCTTAGTTTGGATCAAGTACAAGGTACTGTTTAGAGAGAAAATGGAAATCGTTTTTAAAAATTTGGATTATTTGGAATTAAAAAAAAAAAGAGTGAGAGAGAGTCTACTTTAGTCTTTCTGTAATTCAGTGATTTATGAATAATGGGTAACCGGATAACAACACCACGCTGGGGAATAAAGATTACATGTATTGCATTTATTTCAGCAATGCAGCATATAACCCCTTTTGCATATACAATATTTGTTTTATATGATTTTGGAATACATTTTAGATATGCTGTATGCAATAGATTTTGTATGCTACCCTTATGTTTATTCAGCCTTTTTGTAATTCCTTAGCAATGCAAAATTTCCTTTAAGCATCATTTGCCATCAAAAAGTGACTTCATTATAAAACAGGAAAGAAGAAAATGAATTTGCAATTCTATCAGGTTTAATCCTGTGTACTTTAAAGCAAATAGATACTGTGATCTGATTACACTTACTGACAAAATATACTGTGGATGTGAAAAAGATAATTCAAGCTCTCATTTTCTTCTCCAATACTGTACTATAATAATAACTCAGCAGCCATTTCTGTGTCAATAAGTGTTGTGCAAACTGTATGAGAATTTTGTTGTTGTACAGAGGTTTAACTTCTTGCATACTAAAGGCAATTTTTATTGAAATAAAATTGGGAGAAAATGTAAGAAAAGGTGCTAAGTTTGCCCAAGAGCAGTAACTCATAGCAACCAAACAGCAGGTAGAATTTACTGAACACCTGCTTCAAAGCAAATATCTTATTGGTTGCTATGGGATACTGCTCCTGGGAAAACATAGTACCTTTTATTATATCTGTCTGCTCAGATTTTTGGTTTCATTAATATTGTGTTGTGTATTTGGGGCTAGTGTGTCATACATACATATATATATATTTGCATGCTTATACCGAACAATGCTTAGTGCAGAATAGAGTTGTTATTATTATTGCAATTTATTTTCTAAACTATCTGTGCCAATATATATGCATGGGGGGGGTAACCAGAATTGTACCCATATATGATATACATATCTAAATGCATTACTTAGCCAAAATGAGCACAGTCACTTGTTGACATCACATGAAGCATTTCTCATAGGCACTTACTTGAGCTTCTAATATTCATTGCTTGTACAGGTAATGGACCTGTTATCCAGAATGCTCGGGACCCAAGGTTTTCAAAATAATGGATCTTTCCATAATTTGGATCTTCATACCATAAATCTACTGGAAAGTCATGTAAACCTAAATAAACCCAAATGGCTGTTTTTTCTCCCAATAACAATGAATTATATCTTATTTTGGATCAAGTACAAGGTACTGCTTTATTATTACAGAGAAAAAGGAACGTTTTCGAAAAATTAGATTTTCTATAGGAAAGAGCCTTTCGGAAATTTGGAGCTTTCCAGATAATAGATCCCATTGCTTTAGGAGGCTAGCATCAGGCACTTAATTCCCTGGATAAAGGCAGTACCACAAAGGTTTAGTCTATTAAACTGAGCCTCCCTTATGCATCACCAGTAATTAACTGAAGGTCTCAGGCCAGTCCAAGGTATTTTTACACTGGGAAAACAAATGCAGACACAAACTAGACAAACTTAATTATTTAATGTTAATTATATAGAACAGGGATACATTTTTGTTGGGGGTTACTGCACCAAACCAGTTTTAACGAAAATATTTTTAAAAGTTATACAAAAGGCATTTGTTCTCTTATTGCTCTCTTATTTAAGTATTTATTTATCTATTAACAGCAATAGGATTCCTGTGAGCTATACCACAGTCACTTGATCACATTTAGATGGAAGAACATTCTGTCACTGTACATAAATGTCTCTGACCGAATTGAAAATATGGCAACACTTTTTGCTGCATATATTTATACCACATAATTTATATTTTACAAAATATGACTTACGTTTGCATTCCTATCTGCAATTTGTTTTTATTACTGCTTCTGAATTACTTTGCAAATTTTGCAATTAAATACAGTATAGCAATAAAAACTATCCAAAGTTTTTCCTGAAACATTTTCTTGGATTACAGTTAAGGACAATTGAGGTTAATTAAGCCTATTAACAGATAAGATACAGAGCAAAAGATATTCACAGACAAGAATTCAGCAGCAAATTACTTTAACGGACATCCATTTTGCAGTTCTCTGCAGGGAACATAAAATTATTTGAGATAACAGAGTTTCAGTTGAATGAGTTCCACTTAAATAATGCCACAATAATTTCTGTAATTTAACTTCCTACATACTTAAAAACATTATATTATTCCTACATACTTAAAACATTATAATATATGCATGAAATGCATTCACTGGCTAAGCAAAGATGTGCTGTTGAGTACTGTTGATGTTAAGGCACACATTTATTAATACACATTTATTTTATATCAGATTGTTCAATAGAGTGAGATTGTGAAATGCTCCAATAGAGAACACAGCAGAAGTCCTCAATGATGTGCAATTTTAGTATGAAGGAAATAGATCCTCTCCATCTCCGAGGTTTAGGGATTAGGTGCAGGGTTCAAAATATTGCCATCAAGTTTAGAAATGTGTTAGGCCTCTGTGTGCCAGGAAATATATGTCTGTTAACAATATATGTTTGTGCAATGCATGAAATTCCATTTATGAAATTATTTTGGTAATCCTATTTTCTGTATTGTACAAAACATCTGACTTGTGGTGCCATGGTGGGGCCATTCGATTAGCCATGCTAAATATCTTCCAGGATTGCCCATCATCCTATTGACAGTATTGTAAATAACTAGCCAGATATGTATTCTGGTCTAGTACTGCCCTAGGCACCTATCAACAGAAGTGATGTCACATCATACCGTGCACGATTTTGATGGGCTGTGGCAACCAACCCAGACCTGATACCCCCCACCTTTGTCGCCGGATTTCAAGAGAATATATTTGGTGGCAAGGGAAGAGATTTTTTTAGCATTACAAAAAAATGATTTACCTTATAGGCATTCAAGTCCCCCCTTAAAGCTGTTCGAGTGCCTATATGGTATATACAGCCCTGTCACCAGTGGTAAAACATATGCTTTACACAGTAGCACCAATTTGGCTTGTGACAAATGTCCAGTCAGCCATAACCCTTAAAGAAACAGTAACACCAAAAATTAAAAGTGTTTTAAAGTAATGAAAATATCTGTTGCCCTGCACTGGTAAAACTGATCTGTTTGTTCTCCAGAAACACAATCATTCATATAAACAAGCTGCTGTGTAGCAATAGGAGAAAGTTTATATGATAACACCATTAAGTTATACAGAGCTTATCCTCTATCTGCTGTGTAACATGAGCGGTTTCTCCTTTGAATGTCTGCCCCCATTGCTACACAACAATATATTTATATAAACAATAGTTGCATTTCTGAAGCAAACACAGCAGTTTTACCAGTGCAGCGCAACACTGCATTATATTTTTATTACTTTTAAAACACATTTTTTGATGTTACTGTTCCTTAAAGGTAAATTGTATTGTGCTATATCAACTTTTCAATCAATATTTATTTTAAAACATTATTTAAAATTGTTTCACAGCTTTCAAAAAGACAAAAAACTATTGCTCTCTGAGCCTTCACTTTATTACTTGTCTTAGCTACTAAATAAACTAGAAAAAGAAGTCCAATATCAATTTATATTAACTCACCAAGTCATTGAAGAGGCCCAGGTGACAGGGGAGAAGATACTAGCCAACAACCAGGCAGTAGCTTTAAATTAACCAAAGTAATGTAGAGCAAGCACTCAAAAACCCATTCTTCCATCAGGCAGTAAAATAAAAATAATAATTTTACTGCCTGTTCGAAGGTTGCCTTTTTGAGTGCCTGCTGTATATTTCTTTGGTCTTTTGTGAAGAAAAAATGGGTTTATTCAACGTTTCGGCTCTTAGAATCGAGCCGTCATCATTCCTGATGACGGCTCGAGTCTAAGAGCCGAAACGTTGAATAAACCCATTTTTTTCTTCACAAAAGACCTATGAGTGCGGATTGCTTTGCTCTATAGATTTTGAAATATGTTCCAGCACCTAGGCATTTCCATTGTTTTCTGAGTGCACCTATCCAGTAGTTTGTTTAAATACACACATATATATATATACAGTATATATATATCATCGTTTATTTATAAAGCGCCGACAAAATACGCAGTGATATATAGACAGACAGACAGACAGACAGGGAAAGGTGGGTACAAGCTGCACACCTTAAGGTGGTGCGAATGATCACGGCCACTACAGTGACACAGATGGTTGGCCGCCGCTTGCCACAAGGGCGACTTTGATACGCTGTTTCTTTGTGTAGGCTATCCCTCTCATCAGGTAAGCAGATCTCTGCTTTAAGGTGCGGGTCACACAGACTGGCTGTGTACATATTCACGAAGGGATGCAGCACGGAGTTTAAACATTTATTATGCAGGCGCTAGTTTAGATATTCACAACGCTGGATTTTCAAGGGGACCTGGGCCCTTAGCACTAAGATGACTCACGGGCTCATTATCTGATACACTATGACCAGCGCACTGACACATTGTATTTACTTATACTGGACTCTATGATGTCACATCCTGAATTCTGGCGCCATTTCAGGGTTTAAAAGGGTTTGTTGTGTTTGGGGTTTCACTTCCTGATGACGGCTCGAGTTTAGGAGCCAAAACGTCGTAATAAAGCCAACAAGTTTTGTTTTTCACTAAAAAGACCTGTGTGTGCGCGGTTATATATACAGTCTCTCTCTCTCATCTTGAATAAACATTGTGTTACCTGTACCACCAACCAGATCTACTTTTTAAAATGCCCGTGTGTGTGTGTGTGTGTATATATATATGTAAAGCCAATATAAATAACCTGTCCAGCATGATCATAGATCATATTCTAAGACCCCTTAGATGAGGAGGTCAAGATAGTCTTTTACTACAATGAATGAAATGGATACAGTGGGGCATACAGTATTTACTTACCTACAATTTTTTTGTTCGGGAAACTTTATGCAACTACATCAGATGTTATTTCATGATGAATGTGCATACTTATCAAAATGCAAAATTTTGTCTCAGCAAAGGAACACTGACTTATTTTACCAGCTATATATTTGTTAACGTGAAAGTTTCTTTTTTCTAGTGTTACTTTCCTCTTAGCGAAACGTTAACTTAATTATAACAACTATATACACTTAATTACACTTATTAACTAATGAAAATCCCTGGTGCACAGCCCAAAAAAGTATAATCTCACTAGTTTCAACGTGGGGTCTTGGTGCACATACCCCAGCCCTACAGCTCAAGGTGGAGGTAATCAACCATGGAAGAAATGGCACGCACTCACAGATCCCATGGAAAGGCAAGTCAAAAAACTGCAAACTTCATTTTACATGAAGAGTGGAAAAACACGCAGTCTTATAGAGATATATAGATTTTACATAAAAAAAAAATCAGACAAACAAAACAGATGTTATAACAGGTAAATTTAACTAAAAATATGCTATATAAAAAACTTTATTCATATAGATACTTAAAACACAAATTCAGGCCTACCACAACAAGATAGATAACATAATAGGTACCATTATAAGTAATGAGTATTTAGGGCAAACAAATAAAACAGAATCGGTACTATATATTAAATATATTTCAGGGTGTATTTACAATGACCCATGCAGTGTACAAAATGCAAAAACAGACCCCACAACAATTTGGCACCTGCAGACTACACCTAGAATCGAGGGCAGCCTGTGCCTCTAAAGGGGTTGATGGTCGAGGCACATAGGTGCCTCCCCTCCTATCGCCTAACCATCCTTAACTTGAATGTCATTTGAAGTATTGGAGGGCCCGGTCTTTTGCCCCTTAATGATCTTGCACTTGTGTCCCATGGGGTTGTAAATTATCCATTTTATCTTTAACCTTTAGATTGCCCTTTTGTTATAATTGCTAAATTATGTTGCCCAACAATGGAAAGGAATGTAAAAAAAATACATATCTAATAATTTAAATATATGCCTGCTATTTTATGACAACAAATTTTAGCTCAATTTTGATATCAAATGAGAAATTGTATATGGTTGGAAATGGTAATTACATGATCATAACAAGCAAAGTAACTCTGTACATTCGAGATATCTTATAGGAATTTAAAACAACATATACATAATGAATGCCATAGATAATATTTACCTGTTGTTGCTGTTGGGCATTCCTTGTGCTCTGAAAATAATTGCATATCTATACAAAGAAGATTTGTGCCCCAGAACAACACTAACTTTCTTACATACATAAGTGTAAACAAAGGAAATAGATCCATGCTGCTGACAATTTATAATGAGTATCTCAAGGAGCACAATGTTAAAATCTTTTATATTTAGCCTGTGTTTATTATATTTATAACATTATCAACAGACACAAGATTTAAAAGTTCAGATTATATGATTTCAAATGTATTCTTCAGCACTTAGAATTAATAAAAAAATGCAAAACATATTAATATACCTGGATAATTATCGTGATAAGCTAGAAACCAGTACTTCTCTATTTTACACCCTTTATCTAAAAATCCTAATAATATACCTCACAGTTTTATTTTATTGAGATCTATGGCAACCATATATTTTCCTGTGGATATGACTTGCATAGCGAGTGGCCCACTTATCAGTGACTAGATTTTAGTCTAGAACATCAGACAGAGTATACAAAGGATTGTAACTTACTCCCAACTGGAAATCACTGTGGTGCAATTGTAACTCTCAACACCTCCAGGAAACCAGGGATCAGAGCCGGCTCATACACAGAGAAACATAATAAAACAGAGTACCAAAGGATTTTGATTAAGTAATGTCAGACAGGTCAAATGTCTTAACACACAAGCTGAATTACTTCCGCAAGCTAAATTGCAGGAACACTCTTCCTCTAACCTACAGAACCTATTTGTTCAGGCAATGAATGAAAGGGACGGGATCTATAAAAAGCCTCCTTCTGCAGTTGAAACTACATCCTGACATCACTCTCCTCCCCAACGGCAACCTCTGGGTGCCATAGGAGAAGGTTTCATATGATGCTAAAGTTAAAATTCAACAACCAAACGGTCTGCATGAAGGACCAAGCCCCTTCCAAGAAATGAAATTTGACAAATGGCCTCTATGAAGTGGAGGCCTCAACAATAAACTCTTCTTCACTATCCGCCAATGAATCTTGTGTAAAGAATTGGATTTTGACATGACTTTAGTAGAGAAACATGAAAAACAGAGTGGATTTTCATATTAAGAAGAAACTGTAACCAATATGCAACAGTATTATTTTTAGCAGAAATGGTTCATTGAGTTTTGGACCTAAGTTGAAGGGACTCCTTATTTAATGTTCCTAGTAGAAATCCAGGCCTATTTCCCCAGAAAATGATGGAGCTTGATAGATTTTAAGGTAAAATGTTTTTAAGCTCAGGGCCGTGCATCTTTTAATGAAGAAAGGATGGTCCTTTGAACTGCTTTTACTGTTTTAAAATAGATGGTAAAAGAACAAAGGAGTAGAGGGTAACAAGGGAGAATGGAACCTATTATTAGCATAAAAGAAGTCGAACAAGAATTGGATAGCAGAATGGTAATTATTATAACTCAACTAAAAGCAATACTTACAACCAGTCATCTTGAAGAAAGGTTACAAAGCAACATAGATATTGTTCAAGGGTTTGATTGAGGCACTCCGTTTGGCCAGTAGTTTGTAGATGGAAAGCCAAAGATAGCAAAACTTGGATTTTCAGAGTATAGCAATAACCTGGGAACCCGTTTCAGAGTAAAGAATTAGATTTTCTGTGAAGTCAAAATACTTTATGAAAGACTAATTCAGTGTTTCTTACTGCAAATGGTAGACTTTTTTATTAAATAAAATGAGCCACCTTCTCAAAAACAGCAAACAGAATAAAGACTGAAGAAATCCAAATGGTGGCATTCTGAGTACCTTACACCTATCACAAGTGACACTTTTACAATATCTTTGATATCATGAACAAGCCTGGCCCACCAAAATATTCTACAGACCAACTTGAGAATTTTGAAAACCCCTTTGTGCATTCCCATGGTAGAAGAATGGTACAACTTAAGAAGCATTGGGTAAGACTCTTGGGAGCAATTAAATACTTCTCAAGCCTTTCAGAACCTAAAAGCTGCCAATCTATTTCTTATTTAAGCAATCCTCTCATGATAAAATACCTTAAATAATTTTTTTCCCTGAAACCCAGAGTAAGTTCCTTAACAGATTTTTCTTAACATAATCTTTTTGTTACAAGTATCAATTACTCCCCTGCCTGACTGAGCTTATAAGAAAGGAATGTACAAATATTAAGAGGACCCTTATCTCTGAGAAAGGATGGCTCCAACAGCAGTAATGGATGTATCATACATGTCAGTGAATGCAAGATATAATAATAATATATAATAATAGCAGTTTTGCGCTTGTAAGACTATCAAAACATTATAAAGTTCCCTTAACCTGATAAATTATAGGTTTGTTTTAAACCAGTCATGGAAAAGCTAAAATTATATTACATGGCATATAAACCCCCTCCACAAAAATTTAATCAGTGAACAGCCTCTTTGAAATATTTAGATACCTGCCACTCTGGTTGTTAAGAGGCTAACAAACAGTAAGGCTGCAGCATCCCTTTATCACTTAGAAATCCTTCTCCTCCTCTAATCCACTCTGCCCTCTCCCACAGGAAATCTCAGCTCAGATTACTAAAGACACCCTCCAGTCTAATAGCTGATAAAGAGATAGAATTACTGGTTCCCATAGAAACTTTGCTCTAGTTGTCTGATCCTATTTTAATTCTAACCACCTCTCCTGAGCTCAGCTTAACCATTATAGTGCTCAACCCCAGCAGACCTTTATATCAAAGTATGCTGTGCCTTTGTAAAGCTGCATTCTGCATAGAGTGAACTTTACAGCATACATGTTTTGTTTGCAGATGTCAATGTTACTGATGATGTGTCAAAGATAAAAAGGCCGCCTTGTGAAAAGTGCTATTTGTTTTAGGAAATGTAATGGCACTGGCAAATAATGTGGCTTGTGTGGGTAAGATATGCCTTTTAAAGGACATAAAACAAAAATAATGTGGTTTATTTTGCATAATAGCCAATTAGCTGCTGGGGGAATAAAAATTAACTTAGAGTTCCACCACCCCTCTTTCTCATTGGCCAATCTACAACAATCCAGTAGCAGCGCTGGACAAGTAGAATAGCTTGTGGCAGGGGAGGTTGGAAGGTCAGTTCAGATCGCACCAGACAGCAGCAGCTTCGTTATCCAGGAAGAGGAGGCACCAGTCCAGCTCACTGCAAGGATGCCAGGCCAGCTCGTGCCCAGAATGGAGGGCCCTTAGCAGGAAGCGATCCCACATAGAACATCAGCACCAGAGGATTTGGGAGCCAGGAGCCACATTCGATGGCATTCTTCACCTATTCTGTTGAACGCCCAGCAGGTTGATGAAGTTAGCAGGCGCACATGTGATGAAGTCATGTCAGAAGATAGCAGCCTGGAGGAAATACTGTCACACACATTAACACATTAGCAAGCTGACAATTCTAGTTTTGAAGAGTCAAGGGTCTCTGGACCATTCAACTTCTTTGTTTGATCCTAATGGTAATAGGGAATACTTAGAATAGAAGTACAGTAGATGAAGGAGGTTATAATTATAGTTATAAATCTGTCCTCTCTCTAATTACCAGTGTACTAAATATGTTATATCAGTTGTGAGTCCCTCTAGGAATTCCCATGGATTTGGCTATGAAGGAAAAAAACCTGGGCTGGGAGATTTATATATTGGTTTTCCTTAATCCAGCAGGATAAGGATTCAGTTGATAAACCTTTTATAAACCTTTTAGCAGACCTTTTAGCAGACCTGGTGTTATGGTGGACATATAAAAAATACAACTGGCAAAGACTTTGAATAATTGGATTCAAGGTCTTGCATTGTATTTCAATATATTGTATGAAAGGTTTCCTGAGAATGGGGCTTCATTGTTTTGTTATTTAGATCTGATCTGGAGTGCATATAGAATTTATGGTGCTAATTGCTTTATGATGAGTTATTCAGAAAGCTCGTCGCAATTTAGTCTTAAATGACATAGGACTATCGGTATATGCATTTGTGGATGTAGATTATGACACCTAATATACCTGGTCAGTCCTCATCATGGGTACCAGAGCAGCAATGACTGCTCCATTTCAGCCCCTGGTGGGGTTATTAGATGGGTAGTCTGTTGGTTGTACAATGAAAGTCATTGCTGCTGGGATTCATTGTGCAAAGATGGAGCTGTGGCTAAAGTGGTACCCCAATAGGAGTAAGCATTTATTATTCAGGATGGTTTTGAGGCTAGGTTTTTGATTCTGTTTATTCCAAGTGAGATGCCTCTTTTTTAGATAATTTGAAGTCAGTAGTAGATATTGAACAGGTTGTAGTTGAAAAGCTTGTGAAAGAGGTGGCACTGGGTAAAATGGTAGGACCGTTTACTGACCCACCATTCCATAATTTAAACAGAGATCTCCAAAGTTTTTACTGGTGAGCTATATTTAAATGTAAAAAAAAGAGTTGGGGAGCAACACAAACATGAAAAATGTTCTCGATT